>JAJQWJ010000003.1:73853245-73863245 GCA_023637945.1 Phaethornis superciliosus | reverse complement strand
TTGAAATTTATTAGGTCTGACTATTAGAAAAACGGCAGAGAAAAAGAAAAAAACGACCCAAAACACAACAACAAAACAAAACCAAAGCTCCATACCTGTAATTGCTTCTGAAAGCAAGGGATAAAATCTGCCTGTGCAACTTCTCCACAGGAGAAAGGTAAAGCATTCAGCTTTTGGGAGAGTTATGAGGTGTGGATTAGAGAAAACCTGCTAGCGGGAATTAAACGGGACAATAAAAACGGTACTGGAAAATTGAATTTGTTACTGTGCTCTTTAGTCTAATTAGGCACATCTGTATGTGTGTAAGAAAAAAGTCGCCCGCCTTACTTCTCAGTTCTTGGAGAATTATTAGAAGTTTATCCAGCCTGACTTATAAGGTGACTTAATCCTAGCGCCTCGTGGTGTTTTAATTGAAATATTTATCTCAGGAGGAGGAACTTAGGCGCACTCTGTTAGAATCACTTCGTTCTGCCTTTATTTACAGTCGCTTTTTATAGGTTCTCCTTCCGAAAGCAGTCTGGGTGCAAGCGATTTTGCATGTCGGAGAGGGACCTGTGGATGTGCTTAACGAGGAATTCAGATGCACGTTGTTCGCTAGACATCTGTGTTAATCTGCTGGCCGTGTTTCTGTTTCCTGGTGGCTGTATGTCTCTATTTCCTAATCGCACGAATTACACACACATCTTCCACAGCGCTCGTAGACGGCAGCGGTTTGTGTTTTACAGAGGCTACAGCAGTTCATATTTTGTGCTATTTGTCCTCCTTAAGGATCAAAGCTCTTCTAAACAGAGTACTGGCCTGAAACCAACCTACTGAAATGGTAATATGGTGGTTCTTAAAAAAAAAAAAAAAAAAAAAAAGTGTAGGTATTTTCTGGTGTTTTCCCATCAAGTACCTGCCCAATTTCTGTATGGCACACGCCGGGAATCAATAGAAGTTAACAAGTCCTCAAAACATTCCCCATCTCTTTGTTTAATCTCCTTTAGAATAAAGCCAAGGGAAGAGAATTAAAAATCTTTGAAGTATATTAAACCTCAAAAGGCTCAGCCAAGTAGACTTAAAATAGTCACTTATTTTCCAAAACTGGTTTGTCGAGGAACAATAAAAGGAAGTAAAATTTATGGAGAAATTATACAGTGGATTTGTCACTTAAAATATCGTAACTGTCTCGGGGACAATACCCCATGCTGAGGATTAATGGTCCCTCCAGACCTTTGATTCACCAGCTCCTTTTCTTTGCCCTTGACAAATTGGATTTTTAGGAATGGGAAGGTCGCCTGGCCCATTGTCTGCCAGCCATTCACTCCGCCTGATTATGCAGGAGGGTGAGGGAAAGGCTCCATGTGACCCTCTTGGATGGGACTCCGCAGCTGCTCCAGGAGCCAAACTCTCTCACCAAACTCTGCGCCCCAGAGCATCCCCCTGCCAAGGGGTACCCCTCCTGCTCCCGTTGAAAAGCCGGCGTTCGCACACCGCCGCGTCACTCTGCGGGCGGAGATAAACCTCTGCTCATCCTCCCAGCCGCCGCTGCTGTCACTCCGGCCCCCAACCCTTAAGTAGTTGGGGTTCCCGAGCGCTCTCACCCAGAGGCAGCGATGCAAACCAGCAGGGCTCCGGCCATCAGCGTCAGCGCCGAGAGCTGCATCCCGGCCGGGCTGCGGCTGGGTCCAGTGCCGGGCATCTTCAAACTGGGCAAGTACCTGTCAGACCGCAGGGAGCCAGGACCCAAAAAAAAGGTATTTTCCTACGGTCTCTCCTGCACCGCTGGACTTTGCTTTTTCCTTGGCTCTGGGGAAGACGGCTTGGGAGAAGAGGCTGCTATTCCCCCCTCCCTCTTCGATCTTCCCTTCTTAGAGAGAGAGAGAGAGACAGGAAAGGAAAGGGAAGCGTTTCCAAAGCGTCCCGAGATGTCTCCACGCGGTTTTGCCAGGAAAGCCTGCCCACTCGTGCCCTCTCCCTCTCCTCCCCAGCGCCTGGCGCCCCGCTAGCCCGGCCGGCCTCCTCGGAAGGCCAAGGGGACCCGGGGGCTCTCCCGGAGGAGCGGACGCCCACCCGCCTTGGACACAGAGGTGCTGAAGGCACCGCTGCAGCCCCCTGCCCGGTGCCGGTGGGCTCTGGTCCCGCCGCCCGGCCCTCGCCCCTCTGGGCTCTGCATCACTCGTTCCCCGGCAGGGCCAGGACGTACCGATCCTGGCTCCTGGCCCCCGGAACCCCGGCGAGAAGGGGGCACACGGCTTTCACAGCCTCCGGGTTTTGTCCGGGGAAGTAAAAGGGGGAGAGGCAAATGCACCGATTTACTTCTGCGTTTGGCTCGGGTTTGTCCCCCTCCATCCCTCTCTTCGGTCGAGGGTCTAGTGGGTCTTTTATTTGGGGCCGGAGGGGAGCGCAGGGGGATGGAGGGGATGGGTGGGAGGGGGCCTGGCCAGGGGCTCCACCGGGGGCAGCGGCGGTGTGCAGGTCTCAGGGCGACCCAGAGCAGCTCGGCCTCTTCTCAAAGCTTTGGACCATCTCCTTCCCCCGGAGCCGAAAATAACCTGCACAGCAGGAGCGGGAGGGGGGTGACGACCACCCGGCTACCTGCTCCGGGGTCAGTCGATGTCCGAGCTGTGAAGGGGCGAGGAGAAGGCGGCGGTGAAGGGTACTCGCCCCGTCCATCAGACTCCTCAGGGGGCTGCGGATGAGATGCCTCCTTCCACCCCCCGGGCAGCCGCGGCTCACGCGTTCCGCTCGGATTTTTAATGCCCTTTAATTGTTTTTAAACGCTCTGCCAGCCCACTCAAATTTATTTCTCATCTGGCTCCCTTGGTTTCTCCCTTTAGACTGCTTTGTTCCAATGACTTTTATTGCACGGTCATTCAGCGAATGGGCACTTCATTTTCTCTTTGTATAGCCAAGCAGATTATGAAGTATGGGGCTACAGAGACTTTGTAGCTAAGCAGAATCCTTTCCCTTTTCCCCCTCCCCGTCTCCCGACAAGTCGTATATGTCGCAATTGTTTTGCACTGACTCAGATGCTGCACAAACCCTTCAAAGAAAATAACATCTCACCTGGGCATTTCATATAGCGCTAAGGTTAACTCAGCAGCTGTGGCTGAGCAAGGAGCGTCTGTGCCAGTGCGACCCAAGGGAAAAATCCTATTTTCCCTCGCAAGTGCTGCAGGTCTTACCCAGGCTCGGGCTCTTCCCCGTTACCCCCACAGAGAAGCCACCAACTTCAGGCCAGCAGCAGCTTTCCCAAGGCACATGCTGGTCGAGGTAGGTGCTACCCCAATCCAGATGAGAATGGAAGAATCAAACTAGTGGTAAAACGAGGTGCTCTCGCCTCTGCTTCCCAGATCCGATGCCCACGCACCTTCCCGGTGTGGGAAAGCAGGTTTGCCGGGCAAGGCAGAGCAGGCAGGCAGGGGAAGAGGTAAGATTTTTTTTCTTTTTGTTTCGTCCCGTGTGGAAGTGACAGCCGCCTGTCTTCCAGGTGCGGATGGTGAGAGGGGAATTAGTGGATGAAGCCGGGAGTTCAGCTCTGGAGTGGATAGGGTTAATCCGAGCTGCCCGAAACTCCCAAGAGCAGACACTGGAGGCTGTTGCGGATCTTCCAGGAGGACAGGTACCCCACTCGCGGCTCCGGGCCGGCCTCGCACTCCTATCTGTCACCTGTCTCCCCTCTCAAACCTCCTGAAGAACTGTTTTTTTTACCCTCCCAGATTTTCTACCGGGCTCTGAGAGATGTCCAGCCGGGAGAGGAGCTCACGGTCTGGTACTCCAACCCTCTGGCGCAGTGGTTTGACATCCCCGTCACGGCGACCCCGACGCACGACGAGAAAGGTACACATGAGAGCATTGATTTCAGAGCAACCAAATTAAATGAAACAGAACAAACAAACTCTCTTTAATTGACATTTTAACGGGAACTCAGACTGCGGTAGGTAAACGTGGGCCTTTCGGATCCGTGTCCTCAGAAAAATTAATGCCAGCACAGCTGCGGGGACTTTTAACATGCCACCCTTTAAACTAAGACCCCATCTGCTTATATTTAAAGGGTGATCTATTAACTCGGTAGCGTATGGAAAGGGCCCCCGTGCCTCGAGTCGCTCCGTCATCGGCACAATCTAATGATCTTTTGATAGGCAAATGGGATTTCTCTGCAGCAACGGTAGTGTTATGCGAGACAGTAAATTGGCTTCTTAGATTTTCAAAATCCCGCTTTCCTTTTTTAGAGCTACAGAGACACTTTTCAGATTATTTTGTGGGCAGATCAAAGCAAGTCAAAACGGGTGGTTGGTAGTTCCTAGAAACTAGGATGCATTAGATAAAAAATAAATCGGCATCTAATTACACTTAGATAAGGATATCCGAGGATATTGGAAAGGGGAAGACAGCCAACTGGGACCGCTTGCTTCAATCAGCAAGGTGATTCTTAGCTGGAATTACTTCAATATTAACAAAACTGGTAAGGTGGCAGCACATTAAACGAGGTGAAAGAAGGAGAAACTCTTCAACCTTCATCAATCGTGCTGGTCCGACGGCAGGCGGACCGCTAATCCCGGCGGACCGCTAATCCCGGTCCCGGGGGGTGGCAGCGGTTCGGTGCCACCTGCAGACACTCGCTCACCTCGGGCTAAGCCAGCTCCGCTTGTGGCCAGGGGACCCCGCCTGTTCCTGTTCCTGCCCGACACAGAAGATCCATCGGCCTGAAGGTGTCCCTGAGAAACGAGCAAGGGCCAACATTCGGGGAGGCGGCCGAGTCCTATCCCCCCCAAGGCTGGCTACTCTGAGGAATAATCAGGATATGGCCTGGAAGGATAACTGCTGGAACGCCAGATACTGGCAGCTCTCCTCCCATCCGTGTCCTGCCATGCGTAAGAGTCCCAATCCATCCTTTTACTAAAACCGTACTCGGAAAAGAAGCTCTTGGTCACCTCTGCGTCCCCTCCCGTCAAAGGCAGTGAGGCCATACGGCTATGGAGGGCCACCCCTTCTAAAAACTCTGGCGAAGTTTCGGCTGCAGGAAGGATGTCGCGGTACTCGGTTCTGTCGCCCCAGCCCAGCAGCCCTTGCCAGTGGATGGGTACCGGTGCTTCTCGGGAAAGGAAAGAAAGAAAGCTCAGGTTTGCGAGAGGCACCCGGCATGTGGCATCTTACTCGTTCCGTCGAAGTGAGGATTCCTTGCTGTCTGACCCTGCAGATGGGCTGTGTTCACAGATGCCAGGCTCATTAGTACGGGCTCAGAATAAGTGTATCAAAATGCTGAAGCATTTAACAATAATACGTCGGAAAATAAAAGAAAACCTTGCGGAAGAAATTCAGATAATTTTTCTTTTTAATCTTTTTTTTTTTTTTTTTTTTTTTTTTTTTTTTTTTTTTTTTTTTTTAATACAAACAACAAAAAACCCAACCCACAGCTTTGGAAAGTTTAAGTGTTTCACCCCAGTTATTTGGGTGTACCGTGATGAGAAAGAAGTGGTTTCCATCCGGTTTTTTTTTTTTTTGTTTCGATTTTTGTCGTTATATATGTATACATATATATATAATTTTTTTTTCCCACACATCTTTTTCCTCGAGTTATGGTTTATGGGCTGGAACACAGCCGGTGAAAGCGCCTCATTCGGTTGGTCTCGGGAGGCATCCGGTCTCTGGCCAGACAAGGCCAAGCCGCCCCACTGGAGAGACCCGCAAAGGCAAATGAAGGCGCCAGGACTGAGCCCTCCAGGATGCGTGGCCACTGCACGCTTTCGGTCCTTGCCTCTCCTCTACCCCTTTTCCAGTGCAGGCGGTGGGATTGCAGCCGTGGTTACACTGCTAACCCCCCCCGCACCCAGGCAAACACACGCCTGCCTCCCTCCCTCCTCGACGGGGCAAATAACCAAGTGTACGAACTTCGTGTCGCTGCACAGCTCCGGACCACCGCTCCACGGCAAGCCAGGCCAGAAGGCAAGGACACAGACAACGAGACACACGCACCACAGCCGGATCCTTCCAGGCGGATTCGGGATGGAGTTTCCCACAGAGAGCGAAGATTTCGACTTTCAGCCGCAGCGGTTCTGGATGCACTGAGTTCCACTGGCTGGTCCCGGGCATGAAAAGCCATCTTAGCAGGATGGTAGCAGCCAGCGTGTCCGCCTCGGTGACCCACCACCCCCTCGGGGTGCCCCGGAATGAAGCGCAGGGCCAAAGCCCCCGCATCCCAGGCCGCCTGTGGCCCGCCCGTCCTCCGAGGGACTTCCTGGTCCCAGGTCCGGGGTGCCTCTCTTGGCCTCACCTTTGGGGTTTCGGTGCATTAAGTAAAGAGTGAGGGTCAGCTAGGGAAGAGGAAGGAGGGCAGCAGCTCGGGGGAAGCCCGGGGGCTTCTGACATGTTTTTTCGGTGTATCGAAGTGACTGGGAAGAAAGAGCGAGAGAGATGTGGATACGTGTAGACAGAAAAAAAAAAAAAAAAAAAAAAAAAAAAAAAAGAGAGAGAGAGAAGAGAACGAAGAGGAGAAGTAAAAGAGAACGGGAAAAGGCGGGGAAGGAAGGATTTAGGAAGGAGAGAAGGCGAGAAAGGAAGGAAAGGAGAGAAAGAGAGGTATTCAGACAAGTAGGGGAATCGTTTCACCATCGGGACTGGGGAGAGGCTGCTGGCATTGGTCCCGGCAGGGGACATTGGTGGCAGGAAGGGCCAGGTTGGGGAAAGAGAAGCCTGCGTCTCCGCCGTGCCCCGTAGTCATCACAGCCGCGGCCACCGAGGTCTGTTCCGCTTGAGAGAAGCCGCAGTGTTTAGGGGACGGGGCAGAAAGGGCATTGTCCTCTGAAAGGGAATGATTACATATGGCCCATACATATCGGATATTGTCTCGCCGCGTAATGAGGGGCTGACGATCATTAGATTGGCCTTTGTTCGCTGCAGCCGACTCCCTGACATACGCTACCTCCTCTGCAAACGCCAACAGATGGGCCCCCCGACAGACGACTCGAGGCAGCAGCTGCTCCCCCCCGGCGCCACGGCGCCCCGTCTGCGGGACCGCAGCCTGCACCGCGCAGCGCCCGCACCGGAGGGGCGAGCCGCGGCGGCGGGGATGTGCGGGGATGCGCGGGGGTATGCGGCCAACTCTGACGGGCCCCTCCGCTTCCTTCTGCAGGGGAAGAGCGGTACATCTGCTGGTACTGCTGGAGGACCTTCAAGTACCCCAACAGCCTCAAGGCTCACGTCCACTTCCACTGCGCGCTGAGCCACGGCCGCCCCTTCCTCCACCACGACCACGGTCGGCCCGCCGCTGCCGCGTTCGGCCTCCCCGCCAAGGAGCCGCCGGCCACCGCCCTGCGGGGCCACCCGCCCCCCGGCTGCGGCCCGCGGGAGCCCGTCAAGCGGGAGGCTGCCGCCGCCTCCCCGCCTCTCGCCAAGCCGGGGCTGCCCAAGCGGGCGGCGGGTAAGGAGGAGCAGGAACGCGCCCTGGACATGAGCGTGGGGGCCGCCCGTGGGCCGGGGCCGCTGCTGGGCCCGGCGGGCGGCAACGGGCTGGCGCTCTGCACCGGGGCGCGTTCGGCTTTCCGCCCCGCCGGGCCGCTGCGGGACGAGGCGCGGGGCGCCACAGCCCTCGGCTTCTCGAAGTTGTTGGGGGGGCTGAAGGCGGGACGCGCCGCCGCCGAGGCACCGCCCAAGTGCGGGGCGCTGCCGGGCGAGGCCGCCCCTCCGGCGGCGGCAGCGGCGGCGGCGGCGGCAGCGGCGGCGGGGCTGGCGTGCGGTGGCGGGTTACGGGCCTTCCCGCTGCTCTCGCCCCTGGAGGAGGCCTCGGCCTTCCGGCAGGTGGAGCGGGGGCTGCCCGCCGCCGCGCTGCCGCCCGCCCGCTACCCGCCGCTGCCCGGCGGGGCCCTGGAGCGGTTCGCGCTGCCTCCCTTCGAGGGGCTGAAGGCGTACGCGGGGGAGTGCGGGCTGCCGGTGATGCCGCTCACCGTCTACAACGGGGAGCTTCTGTACGGCGCCGCGCCCTACTACCCGCTGAAGCTGCACCTCGGCGGCATCCTCAAGTACCCCGAGTCGGTGTCGTACTTCGGGGGGCCCGCGGCCGGGCTGCACGCCGCCGAGCTGGGCTCGCTGGCCAGCATCGACCGGGAGATCGCCATGCACACGCAGCAGCTTTCCGAGCTGGCGGCCGAGAAGGGCCGCGGGAGGCTGGAAGCTCTGCCGGCGGGAGCGGCGGGGGCGGCCGGCGGGAAGCCTAAAACCGGGCACCTGTGTCTCTACTGCGGGAAGCTGTACTCCCGCAAGTACGGGCTGAAGATCCACATGCGGACTCACACCGGCTACAAGCCTCTGAAGTGCAAGGTCTGCCTGCGGCCCTTCGGGGACCCCAGCAACCTCAACAAACACATACGCCTGCACGCCGAGGGCAACACGCCCTACCGCTGCGAGTACTGCGGGAAGGTGCTGGTGCGGCGCCGGGACCTGGAGCGGCACGTCAAGTCCCGGCATCCGGGGCAGAGCCTCGGCAAGGCAGCCGAGGACAAGAGTGACTCTGGCTACGCTCACCCCGAGCAGGAGCAAAAGACTGACAACGAGAGCGACGTGGACGTCTGCTTCACCGACGATCAGAGCGACCCGGAGAGTGGCAGCAGGAACCGCGAGCAGTGATGCAGGAACCGACCGGGGCGGGGCGGGGGTAGCGCTGCAGACCCCCCCCTCCCATTTACTCGGAGCTCCCGGGGCGGGGCGGGGGTAGCACTGCAGACCCCCCCCTCCCATTTACTCGGAGCTCCCGGGGCGGGGCGGGGGTAGCGCTGCAGACCCCCCCCTCCCGTTTACTCGGAGGTCCCGGGGCGGTCCTACCGGAGGCCGTGTGGCGGGCAGGCCCCGCGGGAGGGCGGTGGAGCGGCCGGGAGTACGCGGGCTGCAGCCGTGATGCCCAGAGAGGGCCGGGGTGGGGGTGGGTGGGGAAACCCTGGCGGGCCCGGGATCCCATCGGGCAGGCACCGCTTCCCCATAGGCGCCCGTATTTCAGTGGCCATATATTTTTATTGTACCTTTGTGTCGAGGAAATTGTGCCTTTTGGAAACGATTTTTTTCTATGTGCTCTCCCGTCACTCGTTCCAGCGGTCCGACCCCCAGGGGGCTCAGCAACAGCCCCGGGGTCTGCAAGCGCCTCTGGCATCTGTACGCTTTATCTGACCCTCAGACGTGCTTTCTCGGGTCCTAATGAAGCAATACCAACAGCTTTTTGGAAAGAAAGGAAGGAAAAAAAAAAGTAAAAAAAGGCCACACTTGCAGCACTGAGGAGATTCGCATATGATAACAGGTGCACCATTTGATCAAGTTGGAATTATTTATAACAGATAATATTTGAGTAACAAATGTAAAATAAATATTGAAAAGCATGCATCTAAAAGCACGCACTATATAATTTTAAAGGAAATACACTCTCTGTTTGGTAGAATACAAATGTGGTGTGTGTTCGTTTTCTAATGAATGATGTACAGTGAATACAGTATTTTGGTCTTGGTTCCACTTTGTCATGCGATTTCTTTTTTTTTTTTTTTTTTTTTTTTTTTTTTTTTTTTTTTTTTAATAAAGTTACTGACAAACTACTGTTTGTCTAGTTGTTCACTGAAGTGTTGTCAGCAGAATCTCCTGCTTCTCCACACCTCTTCTGATGATTGGCAGCTCGGCCCAGATCCCGCTGTATTCACTGTATTTGGGTCAAGCTCTAAGCAATGAAAGTTTTCTTTTTCTTTCTTTCTTTCTTTCTTTCTTTCTTTCTTTCTTTCTTTCTTTCTTTCTTTCTTTCTTTCTTTCTTTCTTTCTTTCTTTCTTTCTTTCTTTCTTTCTTTCTTTCTTTCTTTCTTTCTTTCTTTCTTTCTTTCTTTCTTTCTTTCTTTCTTTCTTTCTTTCTTTCTTTCTTTCTTTCTTTCTTTCTTTCTTTCTTTCTTTCTTTCTTTCTTTCTTTCTTTCTTTCTTCCTTCCTTCCTTCCTTCCTTCCTTCCTTCCTTCCTTCCTTCCTTCCTTCCTTCCTCTCTTCCTCTCTTCCTCTCTT
>JAJQWJ010000003.1:73345745-73848245 GCA_023637945.1 Phaethornis superciliosus | reverse complement strand
TGATTTCCAACTGATAGTGGTTTCAGAATGAAGCTCTGCCATTTATCTTGTTAGTCAATACCGTGGTTACTTTTGTGTTTACAGTCCAAGGGTGCACATGGGAGGTCAATGGCACTGCGAATGACCAAAATGTAGGGCTTGTGTAAGACCAAGCTCTTACAGACCAGAGATCTTGATCTTACTCTTTTAAACTTGCTGAATGGGTTTAAACACAAGACTTGAGTTCACAGCTTTAAACAAGTCATCAAGTCACCTGATTTTGCAAAGCTGTTAAATATGTACACTTCCCAGCGAAGCTAATGGGACTGACTTAAATTTTGCCAAGTTCTTTGACATCTAGTTGAGATGGATGTAGTCTGCTGTAATGCAAATGACTTGAGGTTTAGGGGTGGTTGCTTGCACAATACTTGAGGAGGACTTGATCGGTTTTGAGCAAGGTGATGGCTCTGTATACTTAAAGGGACATAGTTTCAAAACTTTTTCATGATGCTTATATTTTTAATTCACATGCATAGAGATGTGATCTGATCAGAAAGCTCTGAGTCTTAGAATGCTACAGGTATAAAAATGTGTGTGTTCTTAAGGGTCCCTTTCTAAAGGCACAACTCTGATGTGGCAAAGAAATGATTTATTGATTCAGAAAACTATGAATTCATTTGGGTGCATTCATGCTGAAAATATTTTCAGGGAACTGTTTTTCTTTTTTCACTAGAAGTTATGTGCTTGGAAGTACATTTGGAAATAGTTGCTACATTTGTAAACTGTATTTTCATTACTAAAAAGAATCCCAGACCTGAACCTGATGAAAAGAGCAGCAAGCTTTGGATTCAGACTTTCAATTGACAGGGAGACACAAGGATGGAAGAAGTGCGCTTGGCTTCAGGTCAGGGAATGGTGAAGATCAAGGATAGTTTTTGATCTTTTTGTTTTTCTCATAGCTGTCTGAAAAGAATGATTTTAAACTTGACTGTGAGCAGTTACTTCCTGAATTATCACCTGAAGGTAAAGAGCAACATGTCAAGGTCGGGTTCAAGCTCACTGAAGTTCATTGGACCATAGCAGATAAAATCTAGGAGCAACAAAATGCTTTCAGGTATATTCAAAGTCAACCCAATGAGGAATGATTCCCTACAGCATGTCGGATGTTATAAACTTGTATTTTACAAGAAAAAAAGAGAAAGAAATTTCTTAGCAACTGGAAAAAAACCCACCATAGATGAAGAAATGGATCACTAGATCTGAGGTGTATGTTCAGCCATCATCTGATATTCTGAAATATTATGGAAAACTATAAGAAAAGTTCACAAGGTTTTTTTTTAAAATTGCAGCAGGGTGTGGTTTTCTGATGTTTAACTTCTTATAATTTTTCATCTGTTCTGCTTTGGAATGCATTATTCTATTTCAAGGAAAATGGTTGGGCCTGTATTTATATTCTTTTTCAGAAACTGTAGGAGTAAGTACTCCTGAGGAGAGTGATTTGGTTACAGGCAATCTGAAGTCCTGATCTGAAATGCAGAAAATGTGATTTAGAAATTCATCACCAATAAGCAAAATTTCAGAGTGGTAAGGAATAATTAATAGCTTTTTGCTATAAGAATGGGCAGAGGTGATGCCTTTATACTTCTCTGTAGTTTATAAAACCTGGTGAGTCAGAGTAGCTGGAGCCTGACTTTCACTTTGGAGCATATGAATGGTTCTTACAACATGAGCAATTTTTTTAAGCTCTATTCAGAAAATTGAATTACCAAAAATACATTTCAGCTCTCTGAGTCCTATTTTTCTGTGTAGAACTTCCAACTTCCTTTTTTCCAATACTCCAAACTGTGCATGAGCTCACCAAAAGAAATTATGAAAAAGGCAAACAATGTATTTTTTTAGTGTATTTATTGAAAAATCAAAGAGGCTGGATAATCTGGGATTTTCAGAGGTACTTCACCAAAGACCCTGCTAGCCACAGCACAGGGCTAAAGCATCCTGATGAGAAAGCCCATTTGCAGCTAAGCAGCAACATAGAATTATGTCCAAATGGCTTTGTGACTGATGGTTGGTCTGTACTTGGTACTTTTTATCTGTTGAGAGAGGCCCTCGTTGTAGAAATAAGCAAAAATTTCTTTTGATTGAAATAAAAGACTCTGTGAACCATCTTCAGTCTTTGGTCTGAGTTCAGGCAGGATTGTGGTCAGGATTTGCAGCACCCTGTGTCCCAGTGTGATAGTTGTCTTTGGGTCAACATTTATAAGGAAACTGCTTTGGTTTTGCACAGGCTAGAATTCACTGCATGAATACCCTGACATTTTGTGGGCTATTTTTCTTTTTTCCTTCCTGTTTTCAAAGCATAAACTTAATTTAACACCCCTTTGTTTTGTGTTGCTGACAGACAGCTTGCTAAGAATAATGTCTCTTGAACAAAGCACAGGGAGGAAGAGAAATAATTTTTTCAGTGCTTTAGTGTGAGACACTTAAGAAACAGTAAATCAGTTTGTTGTATTAAATTATTTCTGTGGTTCTGTAACAAAGTGTGTGTTAACATGAAATGGGGCAGCTTAACTATTGAAGAAATGAAGAAGAGAAAAGTCCCTGAGTGAGTTAATTTTAGTGTTATGTGGGACAGTTGCTTAAGCTTAGTTTTTTGAGGCAGCCAGTATCAATTTTAGAATATGCCTCTATGCTTTGACACTTAGAATTTCATTATATATATATATAACTTGCATAATAAATCACACATAAATGTATAACTTTTGTTGTGAATGAAATGTTGGAAATATTATCTCATGCTTTTGTCATAGCTAATGAAAAAAAATGACCCCTTGTAGGGATATAAACAAAACAGCTGAAAAATACTCTTAACAAATGAAAACACCATGTGATGATGCAGAGAACTGCTTCACTTATTAAATCCAATGTTTATTTAAAATCAGAATTTATATAGAAAAGATACCTCTTCTCATTGTTTATATGCATCTCTTCCACAAAGATCTGATTCACTGCTCTTCAAACTAGACCTTTCTGCTCTTTCTTCTCAGCTTAGTTCTTCAGAATTAAATTAATTTTACTGCAGTACATAATCTAAGAATAAATGAGAATCCACAGTTTAGAAGGGTTTCCTCAAATGTCTCTTTTCAAATAGTTAAAGTCAAATGATACATATGTAAAAGCAGAAATATGTGTCACAGGTTAAGATGTATCATGTAAGAAAAGGAAGAGATGCTTTTTTTAAAATGTTCTTTTAAAATGTCTTCCTCTTTTATGCAGCAGATGGTGCTAGATTGTGAATATATGTCAATTTGATTTATTTATAGTCTGAAGGATATACGGTGAAAGACATGGCATGTACAGTGTTCAAATAGACTACATAGCAAAGTGATCTTTATAAACTCATTTGTTTTGGCACAGTCTTCTGTGGTGTTTGTGTTTTTCCTGATGTCTCCTCTGTGCCCTTCCAAGATTTTCAGACTGGCTTCTATCTATCGTGCTTATGAAAGATGCCAAAACCAACAAGGAACTGAGTGACAGAATTGTAGTCAGTTCTAACAAGTACCTTTTATCTAAAGAATTTGTACAGCAGAGGTAACAGAGTTTACACAAATTTAAGTTATCTTTTGTGCTAGAGCTTCTGTCAGCAGCAATATCTCAAAAGCTTGGTAATTTTCCTGATCCAAGGTTATGCATTGGTTCAGCTGGACTTAGCTTTGGCAGGTACAGCCATGCTTCTAAAAACACAAGACAGACTTCAGTTGCCTTCAAAGCCTGTCTACCCTTTTGGCATGTGGTTGGGGTCTTTCTAGAGTGTAATCAAGTGAATTTATCTGCCATATGCTATCTGTATGATATGTTTCCACTAAAAAACAAGGTATTTGGGCATCTGCAAAAGGATGCATGTTTAGACTTGGGCTCAGACTGCCCCTCATAGGTTTTTGAGCAGACTTAGAGTGCATATTTGCAGCTTGGCACCTAAAGATGCTAGAGGTAAAAGCTCTGCAGAAGTGACCATACACAACTATCAAAGCATCAGATGCCACATGGCTTCTAACATTACTCTGCCCTTGTGTTATCCTGCCCACATCCAGCATGAGTCGAGTCAGCTCTAGTCACATCACCTGTATCTCAAGATAATTGAATTTGTTGGCTAAAGCAATACTGAAGGAGCTTGGTTTCTGGCTCCTGAGGAAATTGGATGGACATTTGGTGCATAGTTTATTGGGAGTCTTTAGAAAATTACAGATGCAAAATAGTTTGATTTGTCCCTTGACCATAAGAACCTTCATTAGAGACTGTTAGCATAGAACCTGAAAAGACACTGCTCCCTTTAGGAACACATATACAAAGAGAGATGCAAAGTTATGCCTTACACACCTTATACAAGACTGACAACACAAAAAAAGCAGTGTCACCACAGCCTTTCCAGAAGCACTTTCTGGAATGGAGAAACACCCTTTTGGGATTCTTAGTTGGGTGCTTTCCACATACAGTTCAGACTCCTTTCCTTCAAGATCTCATGAAAATTAGCTCCCATCTGTCTTTCTTTTTTTCATTTTCTAGCCCGTTTGTTGCTTGCCTTGCCTAATCAAGCTGTCCCCTTTTCCTTCTCCCCACCTCTGCTTTGTTTTCTGGCAATTTTTTTTTTTTTTTTTTTTTTAAATTTCACATGTTGCTAGTTAAAAGCCTTGTGGGACCACAGCCATCTTGTTCTCTCTAGTGGATAAGACTAGAGAATAGAAGGAAAGAAATCATACAAGAAAAATCATACAAGAATAATGTGCCTGTTCTGTGTGGTTTGTATAGACTGTGCCTGAATATTGACAATGAACTACATGCAACATGCAACAACATGCAACATGCAATAACCCTCTACTTGGTAGAATAACAACTGCTCAGCTGTGCAACATACTTATGTTGGACCATATAATATTGTTAATAATAGAAATTCATCTCACCTCTCATCTGCTAGACATCTGCTAGTTCTTGTTAGGGATTTGGCCCTTAGGGACAGGGGTGCCACAGAAACTGAATCAAGTAGAAGGAAACAAAAGTTATGAGAAAATCAGTATGCAGTAATGATGTTGAGCTAAAGGTATTTGGTGGATATGTTGTAGAGGAGTAACAGCATCATTTGGTTTGACCCTGGAAGTCATACATGAAAGATTTCTTAAATGGGAATCACTGATATCTTACTTCAGTGCTCTTCAGCAGAGTTAGTTCTTTTGGGGTCTAGCTTGAGTTAGCTTAACTAGCTTGAGTTAGTTCTTTAGTAGTAAGTAATTTAGTAGAATTTGAGTTTTAGCTCTTTACCAGAGTTTGATTTAGCTCTTCAGTAGAATTAACTATTTTGAAGAAGCCAAGCCAGTATGTAGTCCTTACTTGAGTTATCAGGTCAAGTCTGAAGTCCTGAGGAGCAGGTTGTATTAATTTGGGTATTGATAATACATATATAGACTTTCTTACATCTTGCACTTACCTCCTTTTCGAGGTAAGTGCAAGATGTACTTATTTCTAAACCATCGATTTCTAAACCATTTTTCAAATCATCTTTTTCAGGCCAGATTATATCTTTCTACATTTTGTATTGAAAGACATTCCAGAATGTCCAGTGATTCCAATGATGTCAACATTGAGCATCTTGGTCTGGCCTTGGGGTCAAGTACGAATGTATATTGGATATGCAGCTTTCCTGAACATTGTTTAAACAATTTTAGTACTTGTTCTATAAAATTGTTATATACCCATAAGATTTTCACTCCAAGTGTGACTGCAAGAACCATTTTTTTGGGGTAATAAATCTGTTTTTCTCAGATGTCTTCAAAAGTGGCTTGCTCAGGAGGATGTCTTAAGGCCAGAGACTAAATGAGCTCAAAAATGAAGATTTTTCTACTTGAATGATACATTTTCAGTTCAAACCTCCTGCATCTCCAAGATTTGCTTTATACCCATTCCTGCTCCTCTCTGTAAGAGATGCCCATCATCCTCTGTAGTGAAAAAAAAGAGACCAAAGATTCTAGTAAAAGTTTGAGGAAAATGTTTTTGTGTAAGAGGGCAGCTTGGCTGAGGTTGCCCTCACAGTTTTTTTTTTTCCTTACTGCCTAGGCAATTAGTCCTAAGTTTTAATGGCTCAGAAGGAGAGAGCTTCTGTGGGATCTACTTCCCTTGAGAAACATCTTAGGTGTTGCTGTCTTTCCCCTAGTCTCCTGCTCTCAAGTCACTGAGTTAAAAGTGACTCTGTCTGTATGTGGCCAACTTACACACTGGAAACTGGTGCTGCTGGAAACTTATCACTGCTTGTGAAATAAGTTACATAATTCTGGAGTTTTAAGGGAGTGTTAGGAGGGCCTGCTCTTTGCCCATGATTTCTTTGAGCAGGAATTATGGTATTAGACTGCAGCAGAGGTTTCTGCCAAAAATAAAATGTGTCTTATTTGTTGACATGTGACTTGTCTCTTGAATCAGTGCCCTGGGGAAGGACCTTAGCTTCAGGATTCAACCACACATACACTAATCAGAGAAGGCCCCTGATTCCCCACCAGCCTTGGCCATGTCCCTGGGTAACAGTGAGAGTTACTGATGCTAAGCCATGCCCAAGGGCTCCCTCTGAGGAGGAGGAGCTCAGGCTTGAGGACACATGCTGGGGAGATGACAAATGAACACCATGAGATGTGACAGTGTGCTGCATCCCTGCAGGAGCTTCCTGCGTTGGGATGAGACGGTCCTACAGAACAGATGTTCACTGCTCTGGATTATGCTTGTCAATAATTCAAAGCATGAGAAAAGAACAGAATAGGAAAAAATCTACTGATCCCTCCTATTTTCAATGCCCCTCCTTCCTAGTCCTTGGTTTATAACGAGAAGTAATGATATGTCTATTTTAAAGACTGTGAAAGAGGCACAGGGGACAGTAATGGTTGTGGAAAGCTTGCCAGGTGTGCAGTAAAAGCTCACAGAAGAGATGAGACATGTTTGGGGCAGTATGGATGTTGCCTCCAAATGTGGGAGCCTACAAAGGTGGGAGCCTCCAAAAGTGCATGCAGTGTGGATGGGGAAGGATAATTCAGTCCTGAATGAGCTCAGAGGGAAAATTAATATTAACAATCTTATAACAATATTAAAGTGGCCTAAGTAAGGAGTAATTTATTGAACTCTCCATTATCTCGGTTTTATTCATTGGTGTTCAACATAACTTACACAGACTTTCACCTTAATGTCAGATACTGTCTTAATTTGTTCACCAGGTACCGAGTTTGGCAACATACCTACTCCTCAGGGTAACTTTTTATCTGTCTTTGGCTTTCAATTCCCTGTCCCTTTATTTATATTCCCTTAAAAACCTACTCTGATTTTGCAACTTTTAGAAATCTAGATGAGAATCATCTAACAGTTACTTTTTCAATTTTGTGGTTTTGATCCTCATTTTGAGTTAATGCTGGCACAGGAATCACAATACTGCACAATACTGCAGGCAAATTTAAGCTCCTACTATGTGTTTTAAAATATGAGATTAAAACTATTCTGATAAATAACTAAGGAGTACATAATTTTACTCCAGGTTTTTGGTGAGGTTACAAATCAAGGACAGCAAAACAGATGGTATTCAAACATTACATGTAATCACAAGAAAGAACAAGGTAACAAGGTTGTGCTAAACGAGGTTGTTTAACAATTAGCCAGGAAGAAGCCACTTCAATAGTCTGAGTCAATTAAGGAAAGAGCCTCTTCCTGTCATCAAGGGAATATGTGGGAGATGTGAAGTTTTCAAGGAGTCAGATGAATTTTGATGTGTAGAAAAAGTTTCTTTGCCATAATTTAAAAAAATCCCTCCATTATTTTAAAACAGTGACAAAAAAACCTTGTCTTGAAAACTGGTCATTTTGTTCACCCTGGTAGTGGAGCCTTTGTTTCTCACCATCAGCTCAGGCCTAACCTGTTGCTTCCTGTTGGAAGAGAAAAAAAATTCTCTCCCAGGAGGGAGCCCTCAGCAGGCAGAAGCATCAGGTGGGCCAGAGTGTGTTATGGGGAAAGGAGACACAGGTTTGATTGGGCCCACACAATGGCTTTCTGTCTGCTCTCATATATTCTGAGTTTTTCTTTTTTTAATGTGTTTTTTTTGTTTGTTTGTTTGAAACCTTCTGCTGTCACTGTGGCCCAAGGTAGCCCAGGACAGCAGGAATCTGCTAGAAAAGCCAACACCAGAGCCCTAGAGCTATTGTGGAGGTATGAGTGGTTTCACCTTCTGCCAACAGAGAGTGTCCTGGAGGACTGGGTATATGCTTCTGCCTTTTTTGTGCTTTCTGACCATTTTTATCTACTTAAAGAAATGATGCCGGTAATAAAAAATAATTTGCCTTAAGTTAAATGAAGTTTCTGGTGGACTGTGTGATGACATGATGGTATTCAAGCATCAGGTTCTAGCCCTCCTCCCTCGAAATTCAGGCAAGTCACTCCCCTTTGCTCTCAGTATCACTCCTTTTTTTCTTCAATCTTAAAAGTATTTAGTATGGATTTTCAGGCTCCAAGACATCTGAAATTGCTCACCATCTAACTAGCTGTCTAAATGCTATCTAGTCTGTAGTTCACTGAGATAAAAATATCTCCTAAGAGATGGTTATTCTTTATTTTTATATTCCTTCACTAGGATGTTGCTTACTGTTGCTTACATTCTAATATTTCAGAGTTTCATATATGAATAGTGCTTGATTAAGTGTCACGAATAACTTATTTCATGGTGTACTGACATTTTCTGAAAAAGAAGAGTAGTGACAGCAGGGAGCTTTCCCTGTTTTTTTTAAGGCATTTTTGTGATCTTTCTACATCTTATTTTAGGTTTGGTGCTGAAGGTCAGTGGTTGGTAGATATTTTCTGAACAAATGAGAAACAGAAAAATTGAGAGCTTGAAATAATGTGTCAGGGATAATAGGGATAATTTCTTTCTTGATGGTAGAAAGATAGAAATTGATCCTTTTTCATCACTGAAAAAGTTCAGTTTGTGGTTTTCAAGAAAATATTTTTTTCATGCCACTTGCTTCATGCTGAACAACGAGTTCTAATAAGGAACTTTTAGTATTTGCATCTTTATGATTATTTCAGAAACACTACCTCATTTGTTCTTAATAATGTTACTGAAAAATACCAGTAATTATATAATGGCTGTAGAAATCACATTTTAGGTAAATGAAGAGAGAAATGATTTTTTTTTATTATAACTCTCCAATTTATATGTAATTACCATCTATAAAAGAACCTTCCTGGTATGCATAATGACCACCTTTTGTCCTTGCATGAAAAGTCGAGGTGTTTTCATTCAAGGTTTTGTTCTCTTCAGCTTATTCCTGGCTGGTTGGGGAGACAGAGGCAGCTGTTTTTATGACAAGTCACACAGCCCTTCCACAGACTATTGAAAATGTTGGTTTGAAAACCAGCTGGATGTATTCTTAGTCTGTCAAACCCAGGCCATAGAAACAAGAATCTTGGGCAAGCTAGCTGAAATGTGCCATTGTTAAAAAGGAGATGTTCTTTTTTTTTTTTTTTTTTTTTTTTTTTTTAAATGCTAAAAGAAGCTAGTAGTTATTAATTACCTGAAACGACTATAATTTAAAAGTAATAAAATAGAAAACATGCAAACTACATAAAGTGACAAGTGACACACATTGTTTTTCCCATTATCTCTTTGGGCTCTGTTTTTTTGTATAAGTACATATACAATTATAAAAGAAAAAATATGCAGGACAACTCTTGCTGTCCCAGTTGTTACCATGTTACAATTATTAAATGTAAGCCACAGTAGAATTTGTAATCAGAATGAAATATACTTTTATTTTTTAGATGGAAGGAAGAAAGATTTCTGTATGTGTAACATTGCAGCCACCTTGCTGATAGAAGAGTGTCCATTTACTAACAAGGCAGGGTGATACTTTTTGCCTTTGTATTTTGTTTTGACTAGAGGAGTATTACTAGAGATGGAAAATGTAGAAAAGAGGTGGCTGCTGTAGATGATACTGTCATGGACTGCATCAAGACTATAATTAGTGGGACAGAAAGGAAATGATGGATGTAAATCTTGTGGAGACATGAGAGCTGGTGCTTGACAGCAGCCTGGATATGCAGTCTCGAGGTGGAAGATCCTCATACCTGAATGACAGGTAGGAGAGGTCTTGAATAGCAGTCTTCATAGCCTACAGCAATATTATATACTTGACTCATATTGTGTGAGAATGCTCAGAAACAGCAACCTCTATCATCACTTTTGTGATATTATAGGTACAGGGAATGACTGGTACAAAAAAGACACCTGCATCTGTTGGTCTGCAATGAATCTAACAGCAGCTGAGATGAAATGACTGCAGAGTTTAGTACATGTAGAGCTGGAAGAAACATTGCTGTCAAGAATGCACCGTATTCGCTTTAAACAAGGAACTGGACAGACATTTTCCATACTTCAGTGTCTATCACAGGTTTGATTCTGTTTTGGCAGAAATATTCCCAAGAATGTGGGCAAGAAGAAAAAAAAGTCTTGCTGCTGTATTATTTTTTATAAATTTTAAGTAACTCATGTTTTTAATCAGAACCAGGGGCGAGAAAATAATTCCAAAGCCTAACTTGTCTCTTTGCTGTTTTCATTAATATTTCCCTAGATTTGGGCTCTGAAAATTGCCCTTTGAATTGCATAATCTTTTTTTTTGTACAGTGTGGTTTTTTTACCCGTTAGCAGTAACTATCCAGACTGTGATAGGTTTGTGCTTTGTCAGTGAAGATTTCTTGCATTATGGCTGGCCAGAAAAGTGGAATGAGTAGGTACAAGAAAGTGCAATTTCAGTTGCATGAACAGCAATGAATTTCAAATGTTGTAATATTGAACATGCGATTTTGTGTCTTGAACTCACTTCATACAGGTATGGATTTATAGGCTTTGAACTTTTATTTCAATGCATTTTTCCAAAAGATTAAAGGTGATGACAGATCTGAAACACTGTGGTCTGGAAGGGGGAAACAAAATCGATTTTGTTTGGATTAGAACTTAAAATCTATTCACCAAAATGCATGGACAAATCATGTCATGTCAGATGTCATATGAAGATTCATATGAACATGTCATATGAACATTTCATTTACTTGGTTACAAAATTCAGTGTAAACCACCTCTAACCCATTCTCAAAAAGATCTGGCGATAGTTCAGAAGCTTTTGAAGCAATTACATTGCAGTGGCTCAAACATAAAAAATGTGATTCATCTCTGCTTAAATACCCAAGGAAAGCTGACAACTGTCTTCACAGAGTATGTGAAGACAGAAGAGAAGTGTTGTGCTATCATCATTGTATTGGGTTAGTGCAGTGGTGGTTTGGAAGTCAGGGGGCCACGGGGGTGGCTCCTGTGAGAAGCTGCTGGAAGCTCCCCTTGGTTCCAATCCAAGCCAAGGCTGAGCAGATGTGGGAAGCTGGATGTGCCTCTGTAAGTTCATATTCAAGAAAGAGGAAACGAAACTGTAAAAATAATAAAAAAAGGAGACCTGCAGAGCAGAGGATAGGGGGAGGTGAGAGAGCGATGCCAGAGAAAAGACACCAAGGTCAGTGAAGAAGGAGGGGGAAAGGTGCCGGAGCAGAGTTTTCCCCACAGCCCGTGGTGAGATGGCGGCTGTGGCCCTGCAGCCCAGGGAGGAGCAGGGTGGAACAGTCCCTGAAGGACCACAGTGGGCTAAATGTGGATTTGTATTCCCCTGAAGTGTCACGGGTGGGCAGATCTAAAGCAACAGGCTTCTTGGGATCACGGAGAGGGTCAGATGTGGATCTGCAGCCCTGTAGGAGCCGGTGCCAGGGGAGGTGACTGCTCCCGCAGCAGCCGTGACTCTGTGTGCAGCCCGGGCTGGAGCAGTCTGTGCCTGAGGGACTGCACCTGTGGGAGGGACTCATGGCCCAGCGGTTCCTGAAGGACTCTCTGCCATGAGAGGGACCCTGCAGGGGAAGGAAGGGCTGTGAGGAGTCCTCATGCTGAGGAGGAAGGAGCGGCAGAAACAGCGTGTGGGGAACTGACCCTAAACCCCCCCTGCCCCTCCCTGTGCCCTGAGGGGGAGGCAGCAGGGAAGCCATTCGGGACCGGGGAGAAGGGAGGGCTGTGGGATCTGTATTAAGATCTGGTTGTCCTTTCTCGTAAAGGAGAGTGAGTGGAGGCCTGGTTGGTACTGGCTGGGCCTAAACCATGACAATCATATGCTAACTCTGTGGACAAAGGTGTTCAAGAGAAATCATACTGCATTTCATCTCAGTTTTTTCCACTGCCCTTTGATAAGACTGATTCTATCTTATCTCACAGAACATGTGTAAACATCTGTAATTTTTTTCTTTAATTTTCTATACTGTAAAATGTGGAACAAGCTTTTCCATGCCTGTTTGTGATCGTCCTTTGCTATGAGAAGATCAAGAAATTTGGGTGGAGAAATTATATGGGTAAAAATGCAGGCAACAAAATCAATGAGGATAAAACTGACATTTTAATGATATCTCCATGTATATTACTGAGCATGTTATCTATTTGTGACCCCTTAAACTCTGCTTCTTAAAAGCAGAAAGAGGTGACTCTTTGCTGCTTTCTTTTAGACTCTCTCCAGTTTCTCTGTAGAAAAAATATTTTCCTTAAAGGACTTCTGTCAATTTTTTTTTGTAAGTACGTGTGTATAGTTCTGTAAAGAACCTTAATAAGACAGAGCTAATGAAGAAAGCCAAAGCAACTTAAGTATTCTTGTATTTTCAGTTCTGGGTTCTAGTTCTTTCTTTTGTACTACAAGGTCCATGCTCTTAACTGAAAGTTTCACTATTTAGAAAATAAACAGAAAAAGTTTTTTTGTGATGAAAGAAACTACATGTGTGAGGCAAAGTTTGGTCTTATGGTGCATCGTAGCTGGCAGGAGGAAGATTTTATTTCTTAAAAGTGTGCAAAAGTCAGTCTGGGAAGATCATAGTTTGGCTTTTCAAAGTCCAAAATGGAGTCCAAAAGCCAACCAGTTTCCTAATGAATGCATTACACTGATGTGATGGATGGTCCAGACAAGACAGACTCTCCATAGTGCGTAGCAGCACCAGCTCTATCTTGCTTATATTTATGCACTTTGCTTTTCAATAACCTGCAAGGTATTGAGAAAGCTGCAGAATGGTGTGATGAACACACAGTATAAAAGTGACAATGTTTAAATGCTTGTGTTGTCTGCCTACTGGAACAGACTGGTGTTTCACCATCTCCCTCAAAGGCTTCATGTAGATCCTGCTTCATGTGAAAGACAGAGCCCCATCCTGAAGGAACCTGCAGGCAGTGCCACCATAGCCTGTAAGGATCCCCAGTGCTGAATGTGAGTGGAAAACATGACAACTTCTTTATTTCACCCTGAAGTCTTTGGAGATGGGACAGAAATATTTGGTTATCACCAAACGCTGCAAACACCAGAACATAACACACCTAAATAGGGTTAAAATAATGCTTCCTTTCTATCCCACACTTGCATTGTTGGCCATCAATAGCAAGTGAATGGTGAATTTAATACACAGTAACTCATGCTAAAGCCTACAGGTAAGCGACTGTCTTATTTGTAATAAACAGCTTTCTATTTAACGTATTGGAGTTGTTCCAAGGACATCTTTTCACAGGAGAAGCAGATGTAGATGAAGTTTTGCACAATTTAGGCTGCAGTTTTTAATAAAACATTTAATTAGTAGGCATGAACACAGCCAGACACTTGAAATGGCACTAAAACAATTGTTTGATATTAAACAGCACACACATTCAACTTGTGAGTGCAGTTATATTGAAAAGATTGAAAATATCAACAAATTGTGGTGTATTTAAACAAGAAGTTTTAATTTTCTACCAAGGTTTTTTATTACTAAAGTTGAAAGTGGAGGGGTAGAAGTTAAAATGAACAAAAAAAAAGAAAAGAAAAAAAAAAAAAAAAAGAAAAGGTTGTTTCTCTAAATGCCAAGAATTTATGAAAGCTTCCTTCACAAAGCAGAAAAAGAATTGTGACCCACATCCTAAATGCTGTATTGAACTTCATGCCTTTACCTGGAAAAGTTTTCTCACATCATTGTGAAAGAGTAAAGCTCTGGATCATCTTGTTAAAAATTTGAACACAACAAAAGAACCTAAATAGTGTTTGAAATGAGAGGTTGGGAAAAATAACAAGGAAACTCCGCTTTACAGTAACTATTTGCAAGTGGTTGGCTGCTTAGGGCCAGTTCCAACAGAGAACAGCAAAAGCAACTGCTAGCTTTTCTGAAATATACTGCTGATTGCAATGAGAGCACCTGAATAATTAAGACCTGAGCATGCCCCAAAGAGCCTTGATGCTTGTGGATAAAGCTCAAAGTGTCCTTTGAATATACTTTTTATCAGTACCCTAAAGTGTTACATTCTGGATGAATCAAGGTATGCATAATTCAGAAGAAAACCTTGATTGCATCACCTAAAAATATTGACTTCACACTTTCTACAATCCATTGGTCATAATTTCATCAGTCTTTTTCTGGTGTATTCTTATATCCACATACCTTTTAGAGACATCATTCATCATCACAAAAATGACAACACACAGAGGAGTATATTAAAGATGTCACAAACCTTCTCCTGCAGAATCAAAGCTTTTCCAAAACATACTGGAAAAGTTTACATTTGTGGAATTCAGATGACATTGTGAGGGCCTAAGTTTTGCTCTAGATAAGCTTTTTGTCTTACCAAACCAGAGATCACCAGTCACCCTTAAAGAATACCTGTGGATGAATAGAGATTGGTCTCTGACTGTGCCACCTGTTTACAACATAAAAAGCACTCTTCCCCTAAGTCATATATTCCTAGAAACCATGTATCATCATACACAGTATCTCCATAGAAAGTCCTTTACACAATTACAGACCATACTATGAGAAGACTCTGTCCTGAAATAAATCTTACCAACATCTCTGTCATTTTTGGTGCATCTCCCAATCTTACAAAAACCTAATCAAGAAAACGCTTTTTGTAATTCAGCAAATACTGAATGAATTTCTCCATGGCACAACCACGTGATCCAAAACAAGAACTATGTGTGTATGAGATTTTCAGAACAATATATCTCATGACAGAATCACTAGACTTCAGGAGTGCATTGCTCATACAATACTCCCATCCAATATGCCAATAGTTGTACAGAAATTTATCACAACAAACTGGAATTAATTAATTCACAAAGCTGAGAAATAACCAGTTACCGAGAGAACACTTTCATGAAGTAGAAATTGCTTCTTTGAGACTTTACTCCTGATTTTCAAGCAAGATGTATATAATTCCTTCAAAAGTTAAGCCTCTGAAAACAAATAAAGAAAGAAATATTTCCTGCTGGATTCTAGACGTTATAAATACTATAAAACCAAGAAATATGAAGTAAGTTAATATTGCAACTTACAGAGTTGGAAAGAATGATGGAAAGAATGGTGTTTTGGTGTGTGTGCAATTCTATAAACATGAAGAGAAAGACTGCTTGAGAACAAGTTGTCTGAGTTTAACATTATCCTTTTAAGATGTTGGGCAAGTAGACAGGCAACGAAAGTTGTTATCCGTAGAGGAAGGTGAGGATATTATTAAAAGGAGAGAAAATTAACTTGGTAGTCTCTATGTGACAGTCTCATGGACATGGAAGCAAGGAGATAGCTATTTGTCACTTGTAAAAGATTAGCGTTAGGAAGCTCCTGGGTAAGATTATAAATTCTGCATGAAACATGATTCTTTCCAGGTATCTTTTAAAATAATCATACAACAGAAAGAGGAGACACACAATACAAGAATCCTGTATCCCCCATCTGTAGAATCCCAAAAAGAATATTTGTCTCAAGACAGCTGCCCTGACAAAATGGACATTGTGCTCAGGTGGAGGCCTCATTTCACAGAATCACAGAATCACAGAATTGGCTGGGTTGGAAGGGACCTCAGAGATCATCAAGTCCAACCCTTGATCCACTACCGCTGCAGTTACCAGCCCATGGCACTGAGTGCCACATCCAGTCTCTTTTTAAATATCTCCAGGGACGGAGAATTCACTACTTCCCTGGGCAGCCCATTCCAATGTCTGATCACCCTCTCCGTAAAGAAATTCTTCCTAATATCCAACCTAAACTTCCCCTGGCACAACTTAAGTCCATGCCCTCTTGTCTTGTTGAAAGTTGCCTGGGAAAAGAGACCAACCCCCCCTGGCTCCAGCCTCCTTTCAGGGAGTTGTAGAGAGCGATGAGGTCTCCCCTGAGCCTCCTCTTCTCCAGGCTGAACACCCCCAGCTCCCTCAGCCTCTCCTCACAGGACTTGTGCTGGAGTCCCTTCACCAGCCTGGTTGCCCTCCTTGGACCTGCTCCAGGACCTCAATCTCCTTCCTGAACTGAGGGGCCCAGAACTGGACACAGGACTCGAGGTGTGGAAATGTGTATTTGATATCCATCTGGATTCCCTTCTCTCAAGGAGAGACCCTCATTTGGGAAACCACCCTGAGAAATGGGGCCTTACTCTGGTAGGAGTAGCCCCCCCTTTAGTGGCTATCCCAGTAAGATGAACACTGTCCTTGCAAGGGGAGGGCTCTTTGGGCAATAATCTTATTCTTAGAGTACCATGCAGAGGATTCCCAAACTTAATCTCACCGAATGGATTGTTAACACAGATTAATTAGAGGAGGAGGAATGAGCCCAAATGCACCCGGGCTCCTCTCTGAAGGAGTTTAGAAGGCAAGGGGGTCCCATCTGAATCTCCCCGGATTGACCCCCACTCTGGGGAACCCTAGCTGTGCCCATTCTGTGGGATTTAATGCTGTATCCACTCTGTGGGATGTGATATTTGGTTTGGCCCCCTCATCTGTGGAGCCCTGCTCACTTTTTGAGATGTGACTGTGCCACACTCACCTTGTGGGTCGTGACACCATCTAATAGCTGAACCATGTTTTAGACCAAGTAGGTGATATAATTAGTATTTTAGGTAGCAGAGATGTAAAGCTGAGGCAAAAAAAAAGAAAGAGGACCTATATATTGTAGTGTTACATTGATCTCTATATAGGTCAACTATATATTTATAAAAAAAACCTTCTACTGAACTGTGTTTTCCAGGTTCTTTTATAATGTGCACATTATACAACCACAGACTGGTTGTGGCTCTGCAAAGGAAGGAGTGGTGGGAGGCAGCAGCCCTGTATCACAGTATGGAGGAGAGCACAGCAGAGCCTGTGTGAAACCACACAGCCTGGGATTTTCAAAACAAAGCACTCATGTGGCAAAATAAAGGATTTAGAGTAGAATAGTTCATGCACATATTATAGTGAGAAATTAGCATATGTAGTACCATTTTCACACTCAACTCATGGGTTTTAGAAAGAGCCAATTATTGCCAGCACCTGCTTTGGATAGCAGTTTTGTTTCAGCTGGCCAAGAGGTCATGCGAACGAGTCAGAAAATTTATGAATCCCTTTATGCAGCCTGGCCCAATGAAATGGTGGTTGGCCACTGGCTAAGGTGAAAGATGAAGCAGAAGAATTTTGGAAAAACTACAGGGATGTTTGGGAGTGTGTTGCATAGGGGAACAGGGAAGTGTCAGTTCAGTCTTCTGAGCCTGGAGAAGACAGCTCCATCATGGCCATGGTGGTGTGATCAATTGCAGGTGGAGGGAGCAATGCCCCACTCAGTCTCCAGATTAGATTTTTGTTCTTCCACACCTCGTATTTCTAATTTGGAATATATCTGTACTAGAGGGTTCTGCAGCTCAGCTCCAGATGCTGTCAGAGCACTGCTACATCAACCTGACCTATGCTTTTAGATGCCTTAATCCCACTTAAGTTTATGGCTCACTTTCAGGCTGTTCATTTCTTACATCACAGTAGGTCAATATTGTGTAGAAGTTATCCCTGAAACGGTGCCTCCTGTTGACTTCATCAAGACTTCACCACTTCTCAAAAGTGACCTCCGCAGGTGGCCTTATTTTCACTTGCACAGCATCTGAAATCTGAATAAACCTTAGTCATATTCACCTGAGTAAGAATGTTTCAGCACAGAAAATTCAGCTGTTGTCAATTAAGACATCATTTTTGCTCTTGGTCACAATTTCCTGTTGCAGAAATTGAGACCGCAAAGGTATTTCACTTTGAGCAGCCTGATGTGTGTTGGTCGGGCAGCTTTGTTTGGTTTGAGCAGACCTCAACAGCCATTGCCACCCCAGGCTATTGTGGAGACACAGAGAAGACCAGGACCCATTAAATATGGAGACTTCCTCTACTTCCTCAGTAAGTTTGCAGACAGCACCAAGTTGGGTGGGAATGTTGATCTGCTTGACGATGGGACCTGGAGAGGGACCTGGAGAGGCTGGATCAATGGGTCAAGGCCAATATTATGAGGTTTAGACAAGGCCAGGTATTGTGTCCTGCACAACAACCTTAGGCAATGCTAGAGGCTTAGAGAAGAGTGGCTGGAAAGCTGCCCAGAGGAAAAGGACCTGGGCGTCCTGGTCAGCATCTGGCTGAATATGAGCCAGCAGTGTGCCCAGGTGGCCAAGAAAGCCAAGAGCATCCTGGCTTGTATCAGGAGTAGTGTGGCCAGCAGAAGGGAAGTGATCATGGCCCTGCACTCAGCTCTGGTGAGGCTGCACCTCAAGTGGTGTGTTCATTTCTGGGACCCTCACTGCAAGAAAGACATTGAGTTGCTGGAGCAAGTTAGGAGAGGCTGAGGGAGCTGGGGGTGTTCAGCCTGGAGAAGAGGAGGCTCAGGGGAGACCTCATCGCTCTCTACAACTCCCTGAAAGGAGGCTGGAGCCAGGGGGGGGTTGGGCTCTTTTCCCAGGCAACTATCAGCAAGACAAGAGGGCATGGTCTTAAGTTGTGCCAGGGGAAGTTTAGGTTGGATATTAGAAAGAATTTCTTTACGGAGAGGGTGATCAGACATTGGAATGGGCTGCCCAGGGAAGTAGTGGATTCTCTGTCCCTGGAGATATTTAAAAAGAGACTGGATGTGGCACTCAGTGCCATAGTCTAGTAACTGCAGTGGTAGTGGTCAAGGGTTGGACTTGATGATCTCTGAGGTCCCTTCCAACCCAGCCAATTCTATGATTCTATGATTCTAAGTTCAGAGGAGAGCAACCAGCCTGAAGAGTCCAAAGAACAAGTTCTATGAGGTGAGGGTGAGGGAACTGGGGTGGTTTTAGTCCAGAGAAAAGAAGGCTGAGAGGAGACCTTATCTCTCTCTACAACTACCTGGATGGAAGTTGTAGGAAGGTGTATGTTGGCTTCTTCTCCCAAGTATATAACCATAGGACTAGAGGAAATGGCCTGAAGTTGCACCAGGGGGGGTTTAGATTAGGTATTAGGAAGAATTTCTTTACTGAAAGAGCAGTCATGCACTTTGAGGTGGTAGAATCATCATCCCTGAAGGTATTAAAAAAAAATCCTTAGATTTTTAAGGACATGCTCTATTGGGCATGATATTTTTTTCTGGGTTGGCAGTTGGATGTGGTGATCTTGGAGGTCTTTTCCAACTGTGACAGTTCTGTGATTCTGTGACACCTGCAAAGGAGAAGGAGGCAATACATGTATGGCTGAATGCTGGCACACCCTATAATGTCACAACATACATTTGTGCCTTTTCAAATACCTACCAGCTCAGTAGTTACCTTGAATATTTCCTGCAAATTGTAGCTAAGTTTTGGACAAAAATTTCCATTTTAAAGTTGCCATCCTGCTTAATTCCCTTCATTATCTAACCTTGCTCTGTTCTACCTGAGGTCAACAACTTCATATTGCAGAGAAAAGTTGATTTGGAAGTTTAATCACCTCTTCATTTAACGATGGAGTAAAATTGGCAGAGGAAGCTTGTTATCAATCTGGGGTACAGGTAAGCAGTAATTACGTGTAATGAGGCTTTTGTTTTGCAGCATTCTGAAGATCATCTTGAACTCCTCCTCATGCTTCAGCAAAGGGACTGTCATGTTGAATTTTCCTTGAATGTTTTCCCCACTCCCTGAAGAGAAATTATAGGTTGTTAGTTGGAAGCTCACTTGAAGCCTCAATTTTCTTGAGTATCCTGCTCCTGTGGGGAGTACCAGGTGTGCTCAGAGACTGTGGCCTTCAGGTTCGAACTCAAATGACATTGTAGAAGTCTTTGATTTTTTTCCCCCTCCTACTGAAGAGGCAGTAGTTGTCTTGACAGCAGGAACAAAGCTTCATCCTTGTACTTTGATATGTAGCGAGGTTAAAATAAAAACAAAACAGGCTTTTGAGAAACTAAGTGTTTTTAGACAAAGGTTGTAGTGAAGGCTCTTGTGCTGATAAGTTATATTAAAAATTGCTGATCGTTTTCAGGGCATTTTCTTACACTTCTCACTGTAGCATATGAAGATGCCACCCATAAAAATGTATGCTATGTAAGGTAATTTGTGAGATGTAACACTCTGAACTCCAAATGATGTTATGTTCTCAGAATCATATCCCAAAGGAAGATAGAAAAGCACTCAACAAATTATTTTTGCTGAAGAGGAATAAATATTGAAAAATAACATGATTGTTTTAAAACCACTAAAAGAAGTTCTGGAGTGCTGAAGAAACAAAACAAGCTATTGAAAAGAAAATAAGCATTTACCTTCATTGTTTCTTAGAAATTCCTGCATCAATGATTTCTGTAATGTTGGCCAGCTTTGAGGAGATTCATCCTCAGCTATTCTGCATTGATAAGAAGGTCATGATAGCATTGTAAGAAGGATTAAAAAGCACGTTTAAGGCACAGGAGTTTTGAGCTTTTTAACAAAATTGTAAGATGACCTACTGTCTTCTCAAATTAAAACGTATTTGGCTCAACAGTGAAGCTGTATTTGTACATTAAAATTTTTTTGTGAAGGCAAAAGTAGGTGTTCATCAAATTAATTTGGCATTATGAGTTCTTATTGTCCCAATGTATATAAATTATAATTTCCTACTTAGTTTAGATATACACATAGCTAAGTAATTATTTTGACAACTGTGCCCTTATTTATTTATTTATTTTCTCACATACTGTTGAAGGCACTTGCACATTGCCTAGCTTGCCAGCCAAATTCAGGGCCTTTCTTGGCACACATTTGCCACACAGGACAAAGTAAAAGGGCAAAAATGAGGGGTGACTCTAGATCTCTTGTTAATCTTCTATTAAGACAAAATGATTAAGCGGGCAAACATTAACTTTAATTTGTATTTAGAAAGTAGCATACTAGATGTGCAATGTCTTAGGAGGAGGATTATGTCTTAGGATCCCATCCATTTATCACCTGCTCAAACAAGTATTATTGCTTAGTACAAGATAGATTATTTTCTATTAAATGAAGTTTCAGTGAATGAGTGCAGCTTCATCAGTACTGTATATAAATTATTTTCATTAGTCTCTATCAGTCTCCTGGGAGACGAGGGCTTACAGAAATTCAGTGACTGTAGAATCAGTCATTAGTTTTTGTTTTTTTTTTCTAACTTGTATTTTTAGACATATAATTTATATTATCTCAAGCAGTTTTTCTTTATGTGTCCTCTTCATAATTATCTTATATAATTATCTTAAAGAACATTAAGAGGAAGTATCAGAAATCAGAACATGTTATGAGTCTCCTGCACAGTCCAGAGAGAACTGGGTCACAATACTACTACAACAGAGCTTTTTCTTGTAGGTGGCCTTTATACCCTTAACGTAATTATTTGAAAACCCACAACATTAATTTACTGTGTCAGAGACCAAAAGCCATTTTTTTACAGTAATATATAATTAAAAAGAAAGATCAAGATGAGATAAACTGCTTATAGATGCACAATTACACACACATACAAATATAAGAGTATGTCTGTGGACACACTTCAGTCAGTAACAAAATGCACTAAGGTTCTGCATTCAGTTGTAATGCCAGTAGCAGTTAGAATCTGGAATTATTCTCATATGTTTCATCGAAGTAGTGAAAGGGTGCAGGTCATATAAGGTTTATAACTAGAGATTTGTGTTTCCTCCAGAGAAGCACTCATTATAGCAAAAAGCATGCTACCTGTCTTCACAAAACAGGTTTTATTCTTTCCTGATGTCTTTGAAAGATGCCAGCCCTGGGACACTAACCTGCAGGGGAATCATCAGCCCTGCTGGTTGCAGAAATGGTTATCTCAACAGCTCTGAGGCAGGAGGGCAGTGGATGCAGCTCACAGGGCCTGAAGCTTCAGCCTCCCACTTGGCTGCTGGGTGGCAGTCGCCAGCCAGCTGTGATCTGTGGGGCTGGGCTGGGAGGCCAGCTGTGCTCCTGCTGCCAGATGTGCTCCTGCTGCCAGCTGTGCCTGTGCTGTAGGGCAGTGTGTGGCTGAAACCACAACTCTTTCCCTTTGTTAGCTCTGTGGGCTGCCTGTCCCTGGCATGCTGGCATAAGCGATGGTTTTAACACTGATTTTACAGAGTTCTTCTTACTGCCCCTTAGGATCATACCCTTGAAGTCACCATTTTCACCTCTTCCACCCGACCTTTTTTCTTTTGCTGTTAAATACCCAGCATTACCTTACTGTCTTCCTTCTTTAACATTCTTGAGGAATGGGACCTTAACTCCTGTGATAGTAAGTTGTTCAGCATCAGCCTGAGTTGGAAGGTGACTTCTAAACGCCCTTGCCAGAGGCTTAGACACCAGACTGAATGAGGCTGCTGCCATCGTGCTGGCTAACAGCACGTCAGAACCTTAGCCCATCTCTCTGTCTGCCTGTCAGACCCTTTCTTGGGCAAAAGTTTGCCAAACACAAGGTTTTCTGTAGCTCAGCAGTAGATGGTTCAGCCACTGCCTTTTCTTCCACCACTTGGCACTGAGTTACACCACAACTGCAGCTCTCCCATGACAGGTTTGCTTTAATTGCTTCCAGTGCAGTTTAATAAGCATGTACATGAATAAGTGAACAGTTGCCATTTGGCACCAATCTTTATTTTCTTTTATTTTATTTTTTTACTGTATTCTTGTGCTAGACACCAGGACAGGCAAGCAGACATCCCTGCTCCTTTATGACTGCCACTGGAGGCTAACTCGCCTCTGAATGATAATTATTTTCACTAAAGCTCTGAGAAAGGGATAATGATGGGCCAAATTCTCTCCCTTTTCCCACTTTTATGAAATTATAATAACTCCACTGGAAACAAAATAGTTATGTTTGCTGCAGGTGGATGTGATAGGAGGGATGTTGGGGCTCTTAATCTGTCTGTATAAAAGTACTGATGTGTGTTTGGTATCTCCAAACAAACAAAGACAGACAAAATGAGGGATGATTTTTTTTTTTACTTGCTTGCTGTTTTGAGTGTGTATAGTGATAAAATATGCAACACAGGTTTCTCTTGGAAATGAATGTGCCTTCCATCCACAACTAAGAGTCGGTGGAACACACCTGGAGGAATCAATGATGAAAATGTGTGTAGGATGCTATCCCAAGTATCCTATAACAGACTTAATGCAGGATGCCTCTAGAAGAGAGAAAGCTATATGCTTCTAGCATGAGTTCAAAGCCTTATAAAAGGCAGTCTAAAGTGGCTTGGCAGGTCCAGTTCAGAGCAATTGGAAGAGAGGTCCTCATCAAATGGTGTCATGGAGGACTATTGCTTGCCACCCACAGAGAGACAGGGTCTGCCAGGCCTTTCTGCTAGCAAAGAAGGGTAAAATCCTTTTGTGCACAAGCAACAGGCTGGTTAACCTTTGCAGGTAATGAGTGGAAAGATTTGCCCAGAGGTAATCCTACTTTATGACAGCATGTGGAGGCCACCTTCTAGCTGAGATGTTGTGGGGTCCTCAGACAGTGGGGTGTAAGAGTAATAGGGGTGTGAGGGGACAACACTTATCTGAAGTAGATGCAATAGGCTCCCTTTGTAATTAATTGAGAGAGAAATAGGCACTCTTAGCATACAGTCCTCTAATCTATTGTCTGTTTTACAGTGAGATGTAACTTAAAAGTGTCCAATCACTGCTATGGCTTATACAGTCTGGATGACTAAATGAGATGTGGATGTTTAGAGATATAGAGGTCTTGGGTTAGAAGACACGAAACCATGCTTACTTGCATTCCTCAATTTTAAGTGCCTCTATAATTTTAATTAACTTAATGCCTCTATAAATTTAATTAATTTTTATTCCCCCTATAACTTGCCTCTTACATGTAAGCAGTGTTCTTTGGGGGCACAAGTTACATTCTCTGAAATTATTTCTTATCTGAGACCCCCAGGTTCTCAAAGTGCTAGGGGACAACATAAGTAACAAACCTGCAAACCTATCCACTCTGACTGATTTCCAGTAGGAAAAAATGCTCATTCTCACCCATATGGCCCCTACCACCCCAAAAGGATGTCAGCATGCAATGCCCATGGGAGATTAAAACTCCAAGAATTTCTGCTATCAATCTCAGAAGATGAAACTGCTAATTCTGGCACAAGGAAAAGACCCAGCTGGTAAGAAGAGGCTTAGATACCATTCCTTCTGTCTGGAGGGGCTTTACCTGAGCCTCACTGAGCAGCCACAAATACAGGCATAGTCTCTTCCTGCTCCCAGTCTCTCTTCCCAACATCCTATAAAGCCACATGGAGAAAAAATGCAATGGGGGCCATGAAGGGGGTGGTGCAGGGAGAGAGGAGAGTTTCTTTCCTGCAGAGGGACCTCCTCCCAGTTCTGCACATGAGGTCTTGGGGTATCAATGTGACCAGCATAATTTTCCTTCCTAATCTTAAAGATCACCATGTTGCCCCAAAACTGTAGCGTGTAAAAATGAATGTGTTCATTGTCAACTACACTGGACACATACTCCTTTAATCAGTACCTCTCCCATATCTGTAGGCAAATAGTTAATAGAGAAAGGCTTTGCAATTATGCAGCTACTTTCTTTATGAGTGTTCTTGTCTTGTTGAAAAAACTTTGCTAATTTCTCAGTGGTATATTCACAAGAAAGAGAATAGAACAGAAGACTTTTAGCTGGAGCCTATTATGTGTTTTTCCATCTGTTTGTGGTGAACCAGAAAGAGCAATGTGTTAGGTCTTGCCTTATGGCAAATCCTGATCTGCAGTTGCTGTTTTCCCACACTTACTTAAGCTTCTCTGAGCATCCCCGCACACAAAGCAGATGCCGGTGCCACAAGAGCACTGAGAGCCTCCTCCTGAGTGCCAGAGACTCTTACACAGCCGGGTCCTCAGGACTTGCCTCAGGCAAAGCCAACCAACCAAACACAAAAAGCTGCTTGCTGTTGACATCAGCTGATCTGAAACCCGTTTATCGATTGAAAAGGGGAAAAAAAAACCACAAAAAACCAAAAAACAACAGCATACGAGATCATCAGTAGTCTGTTGCAGTCCTTCTGGGCTCAGAAGCCTCTTTTGGTGAAAGGTTTTGGGAAAGGAAAATAACTGCAGAATGTGCAGAATGTTTTTCCTATTTCAGAGTTCCTGGTTTTCAAGAATGTACCAAAAAGCATCAGTGTTGAGGAGACCTGACAGGGAATAAACAATATTTTGTCTGTTAAAAAGGATGAGGGGATAAAACAAGCAGTAAAGTATATCTTTCCTTGCACTGATGATTTTTCCCTCTCCCCAGGCTTAAAATTTTGTCATATTAAATCATTGGGAGTATGCCAATAATGTCAATAGGGACAGGATTTCACCCTTTTTATTCAGACCTAGGCTCTGTTGTTGTCAATTGGCCCCATCTCCAACTCTCCTCCAGGAAGCCATTCTCTTTACAGTATATAGCAACCCCCATCCAGTGCTATAAACTGTCTATTAGAACTAGACAGACTACTGACAAGAAACAGTGAAGTTGATAAATGTGTTATTAAAAGACTAAAATAATGTTAGATGTCTCTTCTTACCCTCCCCCCACCCCGCCCAGGCCAGACCCAGTATTTGCAGATTTTCTGTAGCCATTTGGTACCTTTAGAATGTGAGCTATTTTGACCTGCAACATCATGAAATTAAAACTAAGGTTTATTTATGGAGTTACTCTTAACAATTGAAAAATTACACTACAGTTATTAATAAAAGGTGCCTTTTAATGGCAATAAAATAATCTACCATGCCAGAGTAATTTATTTACTTTAATAATAGGTGTAGTACTTGTTTTTCTTACATGTTGCAATTATGGAGCAAACTGCAGAACTTTATATTTATATTGACAGAACATACGCAAATCTTCATCAATTTACAAAGTAATTGCTTTTGATTCTTATCTTTCCCACACAGATTTTTGGGTTAAATTCTGCTTCCATTTTCTCAGCAATTAAACTAAAACTAACTTTTACTTTTTTATCTTTTGTATAAAGACCCAAACGATCTATGTTACTATACATTTTTGGCATTTTATATCTCAGGTAACCAAGAGTTACTAATAAGTGTTTTATCGAACCAAAATGAACTATTTTATCTCTTACCAATTAATCTGCATAATGCACTCTTTAAAGACTTAATTTTAGCCTCAGCATAGTCTGCAGCAAAATCTGTATTTATTCATTCCATGGTGCAGGATCGTAGTTAATATTTGCATGCACCCTTGCAAGACTATACTTGAAGAACTTCCTGGGTCAGCTTTTAATTTCAAGTTGGACAACTCATGTTTGTGAATGGATGTTCATAAAATCTGACAAATTAATATTCTCTTTCTTACTTTAGAGGCCTACTCTTAGGCTTAGGAATCCACTGGGTCAAAAATGTACAGCCTAAATGATACTTTTTCAATCTACAGATTTTTGAATATTTGTTTTTCAAATCTATAAAGTGCTTGGCACTGTTGTTGTGAAAGACACTATAAAATCTTTCCATTCTCTACTTTAAAATATAGATACAAGGAGAAAACCGTGACAAACCTCTTGCCTGTGAAAACATTATTAAAAGTCGATCAGGGGTCTGGATCTATGGCCCTGAGAATTTATTTTGTATCAAATTGTCTTTGAATACTTAATGAGTACTCACAAATGAGAACCTATTCAGACAGTGTGCTATTGAGTCAAGTTCATCAAAGTTGAGACAGCACATATTTCCTGAAAGCTGGAGATGATTACACACTGGTCTAACTTCAGTGACTTCTGATAATCATAATTTCCTGCAATAGAGTTAATTAAATTATGCTCTGCCTTGGGATTCCTTTTCTTATACCAGTATGACTGTAAAATGCTCTATTATATTGCACTCCCACCCAGCAGATTCTACTTAAAAAAATCAACCCAATGACCATTTTGTTATGTAGAAATAAACTACTTCTTTTTTGTGTCCACTGATTCCTTCACTTTTCTCCTCCTAAATCACACCTGCCAGAATTGGTTGAGAACCAGGCATCTCCTGACCTAAAAGGAGCCAGGCAGTGACTGAGAGCAGCCTGCTCTGTCTCCTGGGGGAGCTGCTGGAGAATCACAGAATGTTTAGGTTGGAAGAGACCTCCAAGATCATCCAGACCAACCTTTGACCAGCACCATCAGCTAACTACTGAACCAGCTCCTCCCCAGCCCACGGGCCACCTTGCAGCAAATGCCACTCAGGAGACAACACTGAGATGAGGACCCATCCTTCCCTCCTTGTGAGGTGGGTGTGAGCCCAGCCTTGCTGCAAGGCCAGGGCAGGGGCAATGCAGTGATGCTGCTGAGGGCAGAGGGGCTCAGCACCTTGCTGGGATGCTGCTGCTCTTTGACATCAGGAGCACCCAGGGCTTAAACTGTGTCATGGTTTAATGGATAGGGATCAAAGGCAGAATAATGGATGGAGACCTCCCAGGACACCAGCCATGGATGAAAAGAGCTTGACCCTCATGATCCCTCAGCTTTATACTGAGTGTGCATCTTACTCTGTATAAAAGATGACCAAAGGATGGAATACTTGGGTCAATTTTATGTCAGCAGTCCAGTTCACTCCTCCCCACAAGGAGGGTCACAGGTGTGACCTCTTTTTCTCCCTTTTGTTTCTGTTGCATGACTAGAACCAGGCAGTGACCTTGGTTTCCATTGGAATGAGTTTCTGCATACCATTCTCCAGCTGTAACTAGAAACATCAAGTGTTATCAGTCCTGGGAGCAGACACTGACTGAAAAACATGCTGTTAATTTCAGCAAGTGCAGTTACACAGAAGAAACTTACCTGAAAAGTAAAATTGCTGAAAAGAAAATTGGTTCTGTCCTGGCTCAACCTGGGACAAACTGCCAGCTCAGCTCTGGTGCAGGAACTGAGGTTATTCACTGCTTTTGTGTGGCAGTCTTTAAACTGTCCTTGTATCTGCAGCAAAGCTATGGTAGTCCTATCTTTGGGGATTCAAATATCTCACTGGTGAACAGTGCTGTGCCTCACCTTTCCCTCATTTGAGAGAAATTTTAGAAAAATATTCTATTCCCAGGTTAATAAAAAGAATTCTTAATCTCACTCACGTGGTTGGAAAAGGTGATACAGTGATTTAACGGATCAATTAATTTAAAGAGGTTGCTCTAATTGTATTTGATGTAACACTTGACAATTATTTAATCTCACTCTCCAAGCCTGGTGAAATATGGTGCTTTTAAATATTTTAATTAATGGGAAAAAATGGAAGAATATATTGAATATAACTGAGTCTATGTTTGAGGTTATATTCAATCTCACAACCTAGGAAAAAAACCTGATCTTGACTTTTAGGTAAAATCTTGCCATATTTTTCGTCCTAGGTTAATGCTATTGATGATTATTAATTAAAAAAATGTCTTGGAGACAAGTTTTGCACCTTTGTGGTTTTATCACAAAACCTCAGCTGGATGGGGAGACCAGATTTCCTCAAGAGGATTTGTCTGTAGGTTTTCTGCTCTATCTAGCTCTTCACTGAAAATTATTTTGAGGTAGCTTGTCTATAATTGTATTATTCTTTTGTTACAATGACAAGGAATTTGCACTGTTAGGTTTTTTACATCAAAAGCTGATTCTAAATCCTGTTAACATAGTTTTCAGGAAACAACAAAAAAATGACGTTAGTGTTTGCTGTGTCAGCAGAAAGTGTTCTTGATGTTGCAGCGGGGGCTTAAACACATGGAATTTTGTGGTAGCTATAACAACTGATCTTTTGTCAGCCATGTACTACTTTTGAACCATGATTATTACATGTAATTAAGCCAAATTGTGTAGCAGCAGAATCATATTAATATCAGAAAGAAATCAATGGATAAAGCCAGATGCATAACAAAATCTGAGTAAATCTCAGCTTATGATCTTGCTCAAACACTTGATCTTTGAACTTATGTTTTATGATATCCTTTGTCAAAAGCCTTTAATAGACTTACAGTTCATCCTTCCCCATCCGTTTCACTTTAGATGGCAATGAAGTTCTCAGACTCGAGTGGCAGTGAAATACAGTAAAAGATTTAAAAATTTATTATTTCTGTGCCTAGCATACCTGAAATAATTTTATGCCGAAAATCACGTGCAAATACATTATATATGTACATGTTGCTGCAAAAGGGAGAGAACAGTTGGTGTCAATTCTGGAGGGACTCCATTTAGCAGTGAGCTGTCGTACGACTGATTTCTTCCCCATCCAGCTCTCAGCAACCCCACCACTTCCCCTTGCAACGAAAAAGCATATATTGTAATATTTGCTTTGAAAATTTAGATATTGGCTGACCATATGAACATGTTCTCATTGCCTGCTCAGGCCTTTGAGCAATTTGCAGCCTTTTGTTAGCAAATAAAGGCTCTCTGAGCCTCCTACTTGAGCACTGAGTTTACCAGCTGCTATCCACTCCTAGACCTCATTAGGGCCCTGCTGTTCTGCTGAGAACCGCAGCACATGCTACGCCCCGCGTTGGCTGTGGATTATCCTGTTGCTGCTCCTTAAATTACCAGGTACAAAAGGTTGCTCTGTTTCTCCATAGAGAACTACCACTCTTAGCCTCTTTGAAGAGTCTCTATATCATGATCTCTCTAACTAATTAAGGTCTGCAGACAAGCCACAGGTTGTTATAGAGGATTTGTCCCCATGGTTGGTATCACTCATTTGTTGTTTTTTTTTTTCTTTTTTTTTTTTTTTCTTTTTTTTTTTTTCTTGCAGAGGGGGGTTGTTTGCAAAGGATTAAAGGTACTGTGTCTCAGGGTCAAGAAATACCAACAAAAACCACAGGGACTCATGCAAATGATTAAAATAATGCTTCTTAACATCAACCCTCAACAAGCAGATTTAATGCTATTTTACGTCTACTGTGCAACGTCATTTGGGAGAAATATTTTATAAACTTAAAAAATTATTTTAAATATGGGGAATAAACTGAGTTAGTGTTTGTGTGTCTAGAAATAACTCTGTTCTAGTTACGATCATGGCTAATTTCTTGTAACTCTGCTTGGACATGGGATATTTAAAAAAAAATTGACCAGGAGAGGTCAATCAGGATGTATTTTTTTTTTTAATCTGAGCTGCAGTTCTGATGGATTTACGTTAACATGTGGATTATTTAAGAGTAGCATGTAGGAGAGTGGCTGTAATTGAGTGACCTGCTTTGAAGTCTGTGTCGAGCACAACTCTGCTCCCATGGCCCCTCTTCAGGGATCCTCTTATCGGTCCTCATGTATTGGACTGCATTTATGGTATCCAGTGGGGTTTTCCTAGTTTTTTTTCATTTATTGTGTGACAGGTTATGTCCTGTATGTTACATAGTGGCATTAGGTATTTTTTGTTTTCATTCCCAGACTGTGATGCCCCTGAATGAATAGGAATTAGATGAATCTATAATAAGGTAGCATGTGTGCCACAGATACCACATATTGATCCGAGTTCTTGTCCAGGAACCAAAATACTTGATGTTGAATCTTGTCTTTTGTGTAAATGTCATTATATGCTGGTGCCAGAAAGTAGTTTTTCCTTTCCTGTGATCATAGAACTATATATATACAGAAAACATCTCTCTATGCATTTTTCAGAGAGTTTCAAATAATGCACATGGAAAGAAGAAATGACTATTAATGAAGTAGGTTAAGGACCTTTTTTATAAGAGAATGCTGATTATACAGTGTGTGTTTTTCTCCTGATATTCAGTATGCAGAGGTATACCTATACTGTACAGACATGATCTCAGATTTTTTTTTGCCACTTAGTTGAATAGTTTTCTTTTAATTTTAGGATGGGAGAAACAACAGTGTTAGATTCTTTTGGGAAAGTGTGTTTATATGATCTAGTGGCAGTCAGTGGCTCTGTTATACGTTCTGCTATCTGTTCAAACAACAAGCATACTGAGCTATCCCAGCTAACCTTTTCTCCAAGACTCACAGCAGTATCATAAGATGGTCCAGCAATTCTACTGTACATACAAAGTATAAATACACAACATATAAATGGCTGAGAAATTTCAGTTACAAGGAAACACCTTCATTCTATGTCTTTAGTTGTATAGAGCATCAGAATTCCTGGTGGTCCTAAATATTTCTTAATGATAGTGTAGCCTAGCATCTTGTGTAACATATGCAAAGATCCTCATCCAGTAATCTGTAATTAAATATATAACACTTGGTTGAGCTATGCTCAATTAGTGAGGAATAAATACTGTTGTAAACTGAGGACCTCAAATGATGAAATGCCACCATGCTAATGGGTGTTACAGGGCTTGGCATCCTTTCCTGTTGAACATTTGCCCCCCTGCTTGTGGCTGGAGTTGTGTTATTTCACTTTCTAAACACTGCACCTTGATCTGCTCCATGAAGGAGCTACATACTACCAGAAACTTCATCTCTGACCATGTACTTTAGTAGTTAAGCTAACAATTATTTTTTCCTAAGGCTAAATAAGTCTTCAAAATGCACAGATTACTTAATATAAGAATAACATAAAAATAATATCTTCATAATAACCGGTGTTTTGGGCATTTTAAAGATTTTGTTTATACTTCCCATATTTAACAGATTGTCTTTGGCTCTTTGGCCACGCACAGATACTTTACTTCCCACATTAAATATATGCAGCCACAGAAAGTTATGGGAGGCTTTGTAGCCTGAGGATCTGACTGTTGCTCTGATTATATGCAGCCTCACCTGTAGGCTACCTTGACCTTTGTTGCCTCCCATGTCAACTTTTCCCTTTTTCATCACCGTTGCCTTGGTATCTCTTCTTAACCAGAGCTACTTTTTTAACAACAACAACAAAAACAGGAGCTGGACTTCTCCAAAGACAAAGACAAGCACAGCCTCAGAGATGAGGAAGGGGAGAGTGACTGGATCTTCTCCAGGACCCTGCAGCTACCAAAGCCTGCCTGAACCCCAGCTGTACCAAAGGAGGTGCAGAGACAGAATCAGTGCTTATGAAGTTGAAAAAACAGAGACTTCCAGTATGGGGAAGTCTGAGAGCTTGAGAGCTCTGGCACCAAAGAATGGCTCCTGCCCCACCTGTGGATCTTCTGTTCCAGAAGAGGTTTAATGTCCTGGCAGTAGATGAAGGCAGAAATGGGTGAAGATCTGCCTGGAGATGGATGATGAAACATCCTAAAGTTTATGGGTCAGTATTAGCAGGTATACTACTATGGATGATGCTGTGGTGTGAGTTTGCTGCAGCCACTTATCAGGAAGAGGCAGGTGAGGCTTCCTACAGACAGCCAGAAAGAGCCTAGGGAACTACCTAGGAATGAGGTTAGGAAGGCCAAGACCATGTGGAGTTGAATCTGGCAAAGGAAAAGAAGGGCTTCTAGAAGCACCGTGGAGCAAAAAGGAGACTCAGGGAAATTTGGTCTTGCTGCTAAATAGAGCAGGAGACCTTGGTAACAAGGGACATAGAGAAAGCCAAGTTACTCAATGCCCTGGCACAATTTGCATTAAACTGAGATACACAGAGCCATGTGGAAGCAAAGAAGATTATTCACCATTTTTTATCTAAAAAGAGTGTTAAAATAATACAATAATCAGTCCAATCAAAAGACTGATGTCTCAGGGAAGTAGGGACAAGGCTTATTTGCAAGCACAGTTGCTATGATAACACAGGCAAAGTGAAGCATTGTATGCACAAATGTCTCTCAACAACCATTTATGTGTACATTCGTGTTGTTTCCACATGGCACTGTGTACCCACTCTGTGTAAATGTCATCACTTGGAACTAACAGTGCTGGCGATGCAGCTTTTTGAATGACAGCCCCGTGAGAAATAGCTCCTTGCTATGTGTTCTTAGGTAAAAGTTGCAAGGAAAGAAGCGACTGGGCCAGGATTGCTGTGGGCATGGCTAGAGCAGAAATCTGCCAGCCAAAGTTGCTCTGTAAATTCACTTCTGTCACATGCTGACTTATTGTTACAGATCCAACCCAATACAATCAAGTAATTATATGGTTGCAGCTGGTAAAGCAGCCTGACACTTATTTGACTGCGGGACAAAAATGTGTGAAGCTGGTCTAACTACACAGGACAATGTGGATGGCTTTCAACAAAAATCATGAGGATAAATACTGAGCAGTAAATTTTGAAGGAATGTGAAAAGTCCAGCTGATAAACTCTGGTCACTTGGGCTTTAATGGATTTTTGTCAAAATCTAGACAGGTGAAAACTGCATGTCCATGTATTGGAAGTTTTCTGTTTAAAAAATATGACCCAGGTTTCATTCCTTTTTCTTTCTAACACATTTGCTTTCAGTCCTACAAGCTATGAATCATGTCACTGAAACATGCTGTAGCTGGAAAAATGCTGATGTTAAGTTGCATTATTTTCAGTTCTGAAATATTCCTTTTGGAGACTGACATACGTGCAATTAGGGATGTTCGTGTTTATTTCTTACAATTTTTTTTAGAATTTTAAAGTAAGTGATTCTCCTGAGACTGCCTTGCAGGAGATACAGACAGAGCAGCTGACTGCAAGGGGCTTCATGATTGTGAAGTTAAAGTTCAGGGCTGTTCAGTTATTTTTTTTCTGAGACTTGAGAAAAGGGTGGTTATAAAAGAAATTTATAAATGAATTTTGAAAATATAATCAAAGAAAAAAAACCTGGTGATATACATTTAGTCAAGTAATTGTTATTTCAGATGCTCTTTTCCCTTCTTCACAACCCAGAGTTGCTGGGTTTATCTGATATGCTGATTTTCTAAAGTAGTATATCTGTAAAATGCAGGCTTTGGAACTCTCAACATATTTTATTGGTGGGAGAAGAAGCTTGAATGCCCACAGTACTCAGCTTTTTTGACCTCTTTTATGACAAAATTAACTAATACTGTTTAAACCTGTAGTTTTCCATTTGAAAAAATAGAGAAAGAAGAATGAAAAAAGAAACAAAAAGAAAAAATTACTGAGAGGAGTGAATACAGAAATATAAGAACTACACTTATGTTGAATGGAGAAGACAAATCAGGAGTGAAAACATGGGTATAAATTTGACAAGGAAACATCACATGTTTATGTTCTCATTTAAATTTTCAGTCTTCATAGCAGAAATTTTTTTCAGGGATGGTCTTATTCAAGACAGGTTGTAAAGTGTGAGTCACTTAAAGGTCTGACTCCTGGCTAGGATATAACAAAGAATTCATGAAGAGTTTGGCAGAAAATATGATCTGGGAAGAAAGCAGCATAGAGTAGTATTTAGATATTCCTCTGGATATACAATATGTTAAATTACTTCATTCTAGCCTGTGTGAGCTGTTGAAGAGGTTAGTTGCCCTCAAATTTCTACTACAAAAAATTTTTTTGGCTAGTGTTGCACCATTATTCATCACTCATGCACCTCCCTCCCCCCTGCAGCTCCTGATGTTACTACTAAAAGAAAGAATCTTTTGAATTGAACCCCAGAAAACTGCCCTGCCTAATGTTAGCATCCTATTGCTGCTGACGGAGAGCCCCTGCAGGAGCTGCAGCAGTAGCTCTCCTCAGGAGGAGGTTTTATTCTGATTTATTTCCAGGAGCTGCCACATGGTAGTGAGGGACACATTCAAACCCCAGAGGTGAAAAGGCAGGACAGGGCTCCAGGGCACTCCTTGCAGACCCCACAGCATCCACCAGTGTGGAGGGGTGGCAGCAGTCAACTACTCTGGCCATATGAACATTGGCCACTTCATAAAATCCTAATGATCATCCTAATGACACAGGGTTCTTTTTTTTTGTTCGGTTTTTTTTTTTTTTTTTTTTTAAATGTGTCAGCGTGGGTGTATCTTTTCTAAATAAATATCACAGCCAGGTTGTTGACTGGGTATTTACCTACAGGTATAGCTCTCTAAAGGGCACACAGTCTGAAAAAATACATATGCATTGAGGGAAGGAAGATACACCCGGCTTCATCTCAGTAATCATTAAAGGGGTCATTTGTGGTGCCTCTCCTTCCCCACCCCTGATTAAACAATATTAACTTCACAACCTCCATTCCCTGTTCAGTGTCACATCACTCCTGCAATCATCTTTCCATTGTACTAATGTCCCTCCCAGCACTCCTCTCCTTTCAGTATTTCTCTCCTGACATGAATAAAACAAACAATTGAAAGTGAGTGCCATGAAAGAACTGAAGTCTGAGCAGAGGTTAGAATGGGGCAATGTCACTGACTGGGCCATTCTGTCACCGATGAGCAGAGTAGGATAAAAGACAGGAAAACAGTCAGCACACTCAGACTGTCTTCACTGGCATCACTAAGGAAGCTAAGATTGTCTTGGTCCTTGCAATCAAGAATGAAAGGCCAAATATGAAGTTTCATGTGGCAGAAGGAACAGCAGCAACAAGTTAACACATGGGAATGACAGTCAAGATGATTACTCTCAGCAGTAATTCAGTGACATAATTTGTCACAAACTGAGGGCATTTAGACATTAAACACTTGGAAGGACCATCCTGTGAAACCATTAGAGCCTGAATGAGAGCTAAAAACTAAGTATTATTTATCTATCCATTCTCATATTGTGGTCCAGAACTCTAGTCCAAGAATTCATCTCAGGTTGTGTTAGACTTAGGAAAAAGATGAAATATTTTTGACTGAATGCCATAGCTGCAGGGTAGGATATTGTATGGTCTGGAGGAAGACAGATGCAGAGATTGAGGCTGTACTTTCATTTAGGATTAACATAAGAAAGGCCATACTGAGTCAGACCTAGCCAAGTATATTAGTTGTAACAATGGCCAAAAGAAGATGTCACCTGGGGAAAGAGAATTGCAATAGAGCAAGCATATGGTGATAATTTCCTGAAGAAAAGTGGAAAACAATATAGAAAGAAAAATCAATAAAACCTGGAGGGTAATCTCATGGGCTGAGGGAGAAATAAGAGGATACAGTAGATAAGATGCTCAAATAACAATTACTTTGTAATATGGTGAAGTGAAGACAGTGTTTGAAAGTTTGGGGGAAATCTGATGCTGAAGAGATGAAAAGTGCTGATAAGTGAAGAATAGGTGTCCAGAGAAAAAAACACTAGATGATAAAAAATGTTGCCTTTCTTTCTCAAATTATTTATTTGTGAAACTATATTTTTATTTATTTCATTAATTAAATGTATTTATTTTATTAAATATATTTTATTTATTTTCTAAAAAATGAAATAATGGGATGGCTAATGTGTTAATGAATTTATAGTCATTTCAGCCAAAAGAAACATGAGAAAGTATTTAGTATGTATCTGTAACTTCTCTGAAGCTTCTTGAATACTTTATACTCTGATAGTTTTCAGGTATGAAGAAAGAAGTTAGTCTCAGGAAACTGATGAAGGAGGCTGATCTTGCTCTTTTGTTCCTACTTCAGAAGGAAAAATAATCCATATCATTTGAAAGCACACTTTTGTATTAGAGGGAGTTGAAATTATAGATGGAAGAAAGACAGTGCCTATATGTGTGCAGCTATGTGTGCAGTGGCCACATGTAGGAGGAATACTGGTCAAGTGTTGATGTCATGGGCATATACTACTGATATTTTGGGAAACTGGAGTCTAAGTGAGGAACAAAACCAAGACAAATGAAGGGCATAAGAATGGGATTTAGCTGATAATAGTAGGACAGCTGGAGGGGTTGGAAACTGGAAAGCCTTGGAAGCAGAAGTGCTGGAATAAGACAGTTGCAGAGGGAGTGTTAAGGGAGAAGTAAGTGTTCTCTCACAGGTGGTGGGGTGTGTTCTGTCAGACATGATGAGGTATGAACTGATGGGGAAGGGACCTATCCATGCACCATGAATAACCAGGGTGTTGGAAATGAAAAGGGCATTGCAGTGGCAGCCATTGCAGTGTGCTCTTTTTTAGAAGAGAAAAATCAAAACTCTGCTGCTGCTGAGTGAGTGCAAGCAGCGTGGCTCATCACCCCCTTGCCTCCAGCCTTGTCATTCCTTCTTTGTAAGTCACATGGTAAACCAAAGGCTGGATAAAGAGGTTACCAGCTATCATGATTGTTCCTGACAAACAGCAGCTTCTCATTGTGTGAGACTGATTAATAAATGCGTGGCACTGAAAAATTTGGCCCCTGCAATGCCAGTGCTCTGACTTACAGCTCTGGTGTTCTGGGATCAGCCAGGAGTAAGGAGACAATTTGGTCCATTGCTGTTTACGACATCTATTTTGAGATTTTTGCTGGCACAGATGCATGGCAGACATAATCAGTTAGCAAAGAAATGCTAATTATTTACAGAAGCTCCTGACATTCAAATTCAGAGCTTCTGGAACAAGTGAAGGTGGTGCTGACATCAGTTAACCCCATGTGGCAGCATTCAAACAAATAACTTGGATTTTGTATTTATGCCTGCAGAGCTACCTTCTTAGGTACTGAATCTCAGGACAAGGTACAATTTTGGACTGTCAGTGGTTCTGATGCACTTTTCAAGCAGCAAAGAGGACAAATGTGGAGAATCTTTCTTTCAGACATACCAGTTATCTTCCTCTTGTCTTCTTGGTCCTAAGGAAAAGTGAAATTTCAGAAATTTATTGTGAAGAAAATGCTTGATACGGTTGTCACGGCTTAACAGACTGATTGGAGAACTGAATGATTTTGAAGCATACGAGTTTGGTATGAAAAAAGAACTAGTTTTTACAGTGGTGTCTTAAATGTACATGGTGACATTGGGGATATTGGTTCTGTCCCTGAATCATACCCAAGATAGGTAGTTGCCTTCTGCCAAATACGTAAGCTTTTTCTGTGTGAGTTTTCTTGTGTGCAAATAGGTATGAAGCAGTGAACTCAATTCTTAGTATAGTGCAAGTTACTACAGCATAATGAAAACCTCCAGCAGAGAGTGAAAAGCAAACTTTTAAAAGCCCATTATCTTAATTTATTATTTATGCTTTACTTGAAGATACTGGAAATTAATAAACTGTGGAATATTGTATTCAGGATAGGATTTCTAGCCAGACAAAAACAAGGCTCCTACAAAATGTTCTACTAAAGCCGTGACACCTAGGTTTGCTTTCTAAAAATCCACCAGTGTTTAGTGATTTTTAGTTTGTTACCCAGCATGATTCTTACCCTTTCTGTTGCTTTCAGTGGAACAAACTATCTGTGAGTTAGACTGAGATGACTGGAAATCTACCCTCTTCACCTAGCCCCTGGGTGGGGGCTGGCTGCCCTTCCAGGCATTGCCAGTCTGACCTCCCTGCCTGGGGGACCAGCCCTTGGGGGGACCAGGGAAAAAAAGGCTCTGCAGGGCCAACCCTGCCCCGGGCTGTCTGCTGAGACTGCTAGAGCCTGTCACTAATTCACATGGTGCTGATGTTCCCTGCGAAGCAGACACCTGCCAGTGAGGAACTGGACTGAGACCACCGAATTGCTTTAGGTAGGTCAGCAAACAGCTGTCAGGTTGTGTAATTTGGTGCTCCTCATTTGGAAAGGGACCTTATTCAGAGAAGGAGCGGGTTTTGCCTGCTGACAAGCTCACATGTATTATGTTGGGCATAATGTGCATGATTAACGCTTGTTTATTGGAGCAATTGTGCTCTGTAGCAGAGCAATAGCTGCTGCTTTTTTTTTTTTTATGCTTTTTTTTTTGTTATGTGCCAGTGGCAAGCAGCAGCAAGCTCTTCTCCCTTTGGGAGAGGCAGTATAGAATTCAATGCAAAACCTTTTGCAGCTCGATCAACAGAGTTACTCTGGCCACAGGGCAAAGTAAATATTTTGTTGGCAGCAACTCTTCTGGTTACCTACAGGCGTGGGTGTTTTAGGCTTGCAGGCCAGTCTGCAGTTATCAGACAACTGTGACTTTTATTGCCTTGTTTTGCTGTCTTCTTCCTCATAGTACAGACTAACTGACCACGTGGAAAACTGTTCTTTTTGGGCTAAACCTTCACAATTTGCTTCTGAATCTCAGAGGGATTCTGCAGTCCTACACTACACAGCATTTCACTATCTTTATGAGTATTCGTTGCCTTACACTGATTTTGCCTGTGAATAACTGTGACTGCTAGTCATGTAGTACAAGCACACTTCTCCCATCCTTATAAAACAGAATCTTTGATAAAAGGAAATCTGCAAATCACTATATGTTTCAGTCAGACTTACCACATTTTAATATCTTGCATTTGCTTGAAATCAGTCATTTTGTAAGCTGGTTTATGTTAATGTAACACTCATTTTACTTAAATGCAGAGAGTGATGAGAATTTGCAAAACAGTACTAATTAAAAAAGAGAAACTATGATCACGATATAAAAGTACATTAAATGTTAGCTGATATGATTTGGAATCAGATTGTATTTTTTTGCCTATGTGACAACCATTTAGATTCAGCCAGCAATTGTCAACATCCAGTTTTACATGGTCACATGTGTTTTCTCTCTTTGTCCTTTTCATGGCTTAATAGGAATTAAAAAAAAAAAAAAAAAAGATGGAGAGACTACTGGAAGAAGTTGTAAAAAAAGAACAAAAAAGAAAGAGAACAATACACTTTATTTCTTATTTATCTTTATCATGCATTCAGCAACTCAAAACCAGAAAACATATGAAATAAAAACCTTGCTCTCGTTTTCCTACAAGAAAATAATTTAGGATATGAACAGTTTCTCCAAGAAAACACTTGCCTCCTATTCACTTGTTCAATTGTTTTCTTTAGTACTCAGCTCGTAATTTGAATTGACCCACGCACTAACAGAATTTTACTTATTTTGTTTGGCTGGTAAGGCATATTTGCAATTCTCCCTTAGATTTCCTTGGGAGGGATTGAAGAGCTTCCCACCCTTTTTCTGTCTCCCCCAGCTGTAGGTTCTCACCCTCCTCCACAGGAGGCTGCTGCCCCACTTCAGCCCCGCTCTTCCCATTGTTCCTGCAGCTCAGCTCTCAGCTGGTTCTGGCAAATGAGCTCTTTAACACCACCCCCCAGCACTTGTAAAGAGGAAGATTTTTGTTTGGTGTGTTTTTTTTTTTTTTGTGTTTGGGGCTAGATATTTTACCCAATACGGTTTAGTCCACATGTTGGAAAAGGTGATAACCAGGGAAGGTGGTGATGGGGGGAACCAGAGAGGAGCAGGTAAGGGGAGGATCTGGAACATATCAAGGTCTGCTGGGGAAGGAAGCACAGCAGGAGGGGAGTCTGGCTTTTGAGATTACCCCCCACTGGTGCAAGTAAACTGAGAACACTGGTCCAAAAGGTATTTTTGGAAATCCAGAAAACCTCCATAGAAAGGAGGTTTTGTGGTTGGGTGGAAGGGTTGACATGGAAAGAGGTGGTTTGGATCCAAGAGGGAAAAATAAAATATGAAAGACTTTTAATATGTCCATTAGCAGGGATGATATGTTAATAGGGCAGCAGTTTAAGGAAACTGTTTAGAAACTTGATTAAAATAAAAAAAATATTTGCTTTGAATTTTCCTGCTTGATGATTTAAAAGAAATTGTCTGAGTGTATTCTATAGCTAGGAAAAGGGATCCATGGTTGACCTGAAGAAAAAGAGTCTTTAAGTCTGGAAAAGTGAGACTTAAAAGTGTGCCTGGGAACATCCTCAAATGCACATCTGAGTTCTGATCTCTCAGGGAGAAGACCAAACCAGCAAAAAGACAGTTGCAGACACACATTTTATTTTTGTCATGGACTAAGAAGTTCAGTAAACACATCCATCTGCCAAGGACAACACATTAACAGTTTTGTTACTGCATCATCAGAAAGGTCAGCTCTCTCATTCCTTCCCCTTAGAGCTGTGTGTGTCCTTTTGTAAGTAATTATCTATTGAATGAAAGCTGGTAATCTAGGGTGATCAAGTCCTAATATCAGCAGTTAGCAAAGCTTGTTGGACTTCTGGGAAGCTGAAGTTCATGTTCTTGCCGCAGTGTATATTTCTGTAGTTATGTGGCAAGAGTTCTTTCATTCAAGATTTGACCCAGACTGAGGCAGGTGTTAGATGAGAACATGGGATTTTCTCTTCTCCTGAGAGTGGTTTAGCAGGCAGGACATGCTTCTCTGACAACCTTTCTGCATCCTGCCCTTGTCTCTCTTTATGTGGTAGGTTTATGGCCCGGGTCTGGGTCCCACTGCATATCCCTCACTTTGTGGTTCATCAGCTTATGGGGTTTAGTTGGCTGCAGCTGTAGGGCAATGGCCCAAGGGGACAATTCCAATGTGGGATGGAAATCACACAAGAGCTCCTAGAGCACAGGAACACCACAGTTTGCCTCAATGTTGAGCATTTTCAATATTTTGCAGGAAGAACAAACTGCTTGAACTCAATGACTGCATTCAGGACATGCTGGTTGTCTATCACGACACCTGGATCTCTCTATGTTCTTTGAGATGCAACTTAATGATCTGGATTTTATTAGGATTCAGAGTGAACCTCAGATGTACATTGTCATTGATCACACTGGTACACAAATCATACTTTCCATTGCTCCCCAATGCTTACAGTGAGTTCCCTGAGCCAGCTCCATTCAGCTAAGTCTGCAAGGGATTTCAGCAGCTGCCAAAGGTCCAACCAGACCTTCATTACCTGGGTGTGGTGGGGGAAGCCACCTTTTAAAAAAGATGGAAGCACACTTTCCAACCTCTTAGGACTTCCCAAACCATGGAAAAGTTCCATGGGTGAAATAAGGACAATTTTCTCATGCCTGGTTTTCAAGGTTACAGTCTGCTGGATTCTCTGGCTTTCAGGAGCACAGCTTGCATGTGTGCACAGAGCTGCTGCACCACTGCTTGCTAGAGGTTTAAAAATTCAACTTTGCCTCCCTGCTTGTGAGTTTACAGCCCAACTGCTTTCATGTCATCTATGTCTTTTATGACCTCAGCTGTTTTTTTTCAATTTGCAGCTACCATGAGTTCTCTCTATATTAGGCAATGAATTATGTCTGTTTTTCCCCTGTTATACAGAAAACTCATTATTGTAAATTTTTTCATCCTCCCAGTAATTTTTAATTCTAATCTCCAAGCTATCCATCTTAAAATTATAGTCAAGTCCTTGCTGTTACTAAATTTTACTGAAGGCTTTTAAAACAGAAAAAAAATCCCATTTTTTCTTTTCTCTGTGATGTCTCTTGGCTCCTTGGAGGAATTCTTTCATGCTGACAAACAAGATCTTTCTTTAAATATTATATCTTACCTCCTACATTTTGTAGCATGTTTTTCTTATGATTCAGTAGTTCTTTATTGTTTCATCCAATTTACCTGTTATAAAGTCTCAATTCCCTTCATTTAGAGTTAGAAGCCTGGACCTTTTTCCATTCAACATGGAATTGATTATTATGCTGACATGAGAGAGAGTCTGAGGCCTGTAGTATCAACTGCTTTGAATTAAAAGTTTGCCCTGCCACTGGTTCTCCAAAATACACAGCTTTTAGTTGACTTCAAATTGATTAATAGATGTGTGGCTCCACGATTAGATCTAGGAAAGACAGAAGGATTTGGTGAAGAGGTTATTTAGATTATGTTAAAAAATTACTGGATAGCTGCAGACTAACTGCTGTATGTGTTGGGGGGGAAAGAAGTTTTCAGCCAGATCAGCTGTGCTCTCTGGCTCAAGGTAGGTAGGCTGGAATACATAACCAGATCTTGGAGAGGATGAGAGAAGGGCAATACAGCAGCCTGCAGGTGGGTTCATTTCATGTCAGTGTGCAACTGAAACCCCAAATACTATTCCCATTTTAACTTCCTTCTCCAAATGTGGACACTTGGGTCCACTTTTTCCACCAAAATGCATATGCTTCCTACAAGCAGTGCCTCTTTTGTTTTACTTTTGCACTCACTCTCCAGGGCTGGTTCAGAAAAATAGGTTTATTTTCGGCGTTTCTGGCTGCAATAGTGCTTTCCCCAACATTTAGCACCTGCAGGTGGCATTTTAGGTAGCTCTTCTAACACAAGGATCTTGTGGCTTCACTGGTTCTTTGTACAGGACACTAGACATATGATTGCATGAATCTCTTTGGGCATTATTCATTATTTTCAGTCACACAAACATGTAATTTCATCTGTCGCCTTATGTGACTCAAAATAAGAGTCAATTAATTACTATTTTTTCCATTTCTGAAGTTCACCCTTTATTACTGAAGGATTTGTAAACAAAGAATTTGGCAGTCAAAATGATTACAAGATGTTTAATATTGTTCTTTCATGAAGTATTGGTTATACAAGTAAAAACCAGAGTAGAATAGGAGCTTAATATTTCCAGTTAAAAATTAATAAAATAATCCAGAAAATAGCAGCTGCTGTTGCGTTAATGTATGCTCTCTGTAGTTTGTAAAGTGAAGTTTCACCCAATTTTACATCAGTATGTTCTAATTTCAATAAAATGGCAATGGGTGAGATGCCACCTCATGGTAAGAGAGCCTAAGAGGTCTGAGAACTCACCCATGGAGCCAAATACAGATTGCAATGTCAATTCTTAGTTGTTATCTAGCTGAAAAACCTATTATGTGCCTTTATAGCCCTAGTAGTGGTAGCAAATGTACCCTGGAGACATCAATTTGCTATTTAGCCAGCAGAGCACATCTTGGGCAATTACAGCAACTTTCTCTCACTTGTAAATTTTGATGGGACCAAATGTCTCCTTTGCTGCTCACAGCTGCTTTCTTTTTGCCTCATAGTGAGGAGCAGGAAAACCAGAAACTTATCTGTTGACTTTTTGCCTTTTTTGAAGCCTTTTTTTTTTTTTTATTTTCTTGCCTCTTAGACTCACCAAGAGCATCTCAGGTTTGCTCAACAAGCTGGATAAAACTCACGCATGCAGAATGTCAAGCAGTCTTTGTAAAGTCATTGCAAAACACAATTAAGGAAGAAATAAGCAGGATATAGATACTAAAATTGCATCCTGAACACAAACATAATTTCAATTACAGTACACCTGAATGCTTTAATTTAAAAAAGCAATGAACCTCTAAGTCAGGTTCTAAAAACTGTTCAGGGATGTTGCAATCTTGTGTTCTTGGATATGCTTGTCTAATACTAGTTGCCTTTAAAGTCCCTTGGAGTTGATTTGTTTTTGTTTTTTTGGTTTTTTTTTTGTTTGTTTGTTTTGTGTGGTTTTTGTGTTTTTTTTTTTTTGTTTTTTTTTTTTTTTTTTTTTTTTTTTTTTTTTGTGTTGAACTTCAGTCTGTATAGCATTATATTTTGGATCTTGTTTTATTCCTAAACCCTCTTGGGATCTGCTGACCCAGTACCTCCACATCTTTGGTATCTAGAGCTCATGGGGGTTCCCCAGGTCACAGTCAACAACACCCACATACTGAGATCCACAGCCAGCAGCATCTGGCCATAAAGCACAGCAAAAGAGAAGTCCTGATTCATTCTTAGGCAGAGATGCCTAGTCTGCATAGTGCTCAGGCAGACTGGAGAAGATCTTGGTTCAATGTCTTCTTTTTTTTCCTGCTGATCATTCAGTAGTCTAGAGATCACTCTGGCTACTGCAGGACTACTGACCACAGCAAGGAAATCCCATAAGGATTTGCATTTCTGGTCAGTCCTGTCTGTCCCTGCTCTGCCTAATCTTGTTTAGCCACATTTCTCCTGAGAAGTATGTAGAGGTTTCTAATCTACAGATTTCTGTTTGATTTTTAATTTTTTTTTTTTTTTAAATCTCACTGTATTTTGAACTCTTTTTCTGTACAACAGAATAACTTTATTGGAAGGATAGAAAGCATTCCCCTCCTTTGCCTGGCTGGGTCATTGGAGGTGTGGCTCCTTGTAGGTAGGGATAGAACAGGACCCAGGCACCCCACAGTGCAGGTGGGAATTTCACAGATCTTCATCACACCCTGAGTGTGTCAAACTGGTGGGTTCAGAGAATGTGGGAAATGGGCTGCAGGTGGTCTCTTGAGTCCTGGACCTTTTTCAATTTGTCAGTGACAGTGTGATGATACAGGTGTGAGTTGGGCTGTGCACTGATGGCAGCCAGGGGCTGTGAGTCTCCACCTTAAGGACTCACTAACTGAATAAGAAGGATGAGGTTCTTCTCTGCAGTCTTCATCATGATGAAGCCCCATGCACTGTGGAGGCTAAACAAGGAACTAAATTTGAATTTTGAACTGAACAAGGAACATTAACCTCTTTGTGCATACAACACTTAATTTCCAAAGGTGATAGATTTAATATACTCTGATATTTTCAGCTTGTCCTGGAAGTTCTCTGCAGCTTGTTTGAACAGCTTGGTTTGATCCAGCAAGGAGTATTTCTATTAACACTTTTGTTTGGATTGGAAGTGTGTTCTTGAACTGAATCCCTGCTCATTCACATTCATAGCACTTGCTTTGCATCAGAGTTCTCTCACAGTGCTTCATCTGGTTTCTTTTGCAAGCAACAAAATCATAGACTGGGTTCTGGTAGGACAAATGACATCTGTGCTGTAGTGGGACCAGACTGGAATGCTGTCATGTACACCCACAAAAAGCATGTTCTGCAGTGACAGAGTTCCCAGCAATGACTCTGCTGCACTACAGATTGGCTACAGATTGTACTTACCAACATAGACTCAGCCTGACCAGATCTTGGTATCATATGGAAGACTACAGAATAGCACAGGGACGTAATTTTCTTGCAAAGTCTGGTGCTTTGAAGTTGGGCTGTGAGGGATTTGGAGTGAAAACACTTCAAATTTTTTTAGCTGCAGACCTAAATACATGGCCATTGGTATCTAGCCATGTATTTCTGCTGTTAAGTTTGCCAAATAGAGGCATTTCTGATAAGCATGTAAAAGAGAGAAAAGGATTTACAGTCTATATTAAAGTCTTTCATCAGGAAGAACATGCTCATTAGTGCAATATTCACTTCAATCTCATCTTTTTCTTCAGCTACTGCACAGCACTCTTCTATCAACACTGATTAGCAGCTAAAAACCTGGGCTGTTTTTTTTCTTACTTGAGCATCATGTGTATGGGGAATGAACCTTAGCTGTTGGTAGACAGGCAGTGAAGCTCTTTCTGCATTATGGCCATGTTGTCACTCACAATGTTTTCATTATGAGCTTTATTGTTTAGTGTTAATTTCCTGACTGTTACAAATTATATAGGGATGGATTGTAGTACAAAGGACTGCAGACTTGATTTGATTTCCTTTACCAGAGTGGGTGCAAAATCGTTCTCAGTTCTTTTTTTAATTTCTAAAATTTTAAAATAAAATTTTAATTTTTATTTTTTAATTTTTATTTTTTATTTATTTTTATTATTTTTTATTTTATAGTGTGGGGATCTTTTGTTCTAATTAAAGGGGAAAATGAAAATAATTTTTTTCTTGTTGGCTGCTTGTCTTTAGTCTCCCGAGTGCTTTGCTTCTAGACCTCTCAGTCAAAATATGTGGGAGATTTTGGGGAAGCCACTTGCCAATGCATTCTTAACAGAGCTGCTGAATTTTGCTCTGTGTGTGTGTGCCAAAAAGAAAATAATACGGCAGGCTTTTTTTTTAAGCAGAAAATATTTTCTTAGTTTGTATGGGTGGCTAACCTACAAAATTCACCAGCTCTCTGTCCTTAGGGGCAAATGAAATGATTTGGAGTTGTAAATCTAAAGGTTCAAGTTTAAGTCTCTAGACAGTAAAGGCAGGCTCTCATTTTTCAGGACTGATGTTCTGTGGATACTTGGGAAAACTGTTAAACCCGAAGTTAGTCACAGTTTCAGGGCGCTTACTCGTCCATGAACATGAACATAATAACAGACAATGAAACAGGGTCTGAGAATGACTGCTGCATGTTTTTACAAAATAATAGGGAAAGTGAAGTCAAAAGCTCCCAGTTTCCAAGCTGTCATGAAAGGGTATGACTCTTTTATGACTCCTTTTCAGTGTAATTTAAGATTCATCCTCTAACTAAATTCAGCTCTGCTGAATTAGCAAGTTAGAAACTATTTAAAAAAAGCTATTAGGATTTTTCAGCTATTTCACTGGCAAGACAGATCCTTTTGTCTCCCTTGGGCCCTTTATATTTCTATTATTATATTCAAGTACCTTCAGAGCAAAATAAAGCTATAAAGAAATGTGATAAGTTCTATTGGTTGCTACTGAAATAAGTAGCTAAATACCATTGTTCCCACCTGGTACATTAAATTGGGACACAGTAATACATTAAATAAACTCCATCTGCATGAGTACAGAATTCATCTAGTCAGAAATAGTTTATATTTGAATGTTTCTTTTAGGTGAAGGCATTCCAATATATGCCAAGCCATATCTCTCAGTGTACCACTCTGGCTTTGGCCCCCAAAGCTTTCTGTAAGTCACCAGGCTGCAGCGTATCTCTTTGCATGCAAAAGCTTTTTTTTTACAAGAATTTCAAAACCTTAATGTAAGAATATATATAGAATCAACTGGCAGCTGACTGGCTATTGCATAGGCCACATTTATGATTGTAGTCGAATGCAGCGCTCCAGGAAACAAAAAATACTCATAAATTTGGCTACTGCCGGGCATGGCTCAGGCCATCACTCAGACTTTGCTGTGCAGCTCTGTCAGGCACATCAGTCCTGGTTTGCAGCACCTCTGTCTCCCATCCCTGAGGCAGTGTGGAGCCAGCACTGCAGTTTGCAAATGGGTTGAGGTAGGTACATAGAAGAGAGGGGAAAACCACCAACTTTTTCCTACCACTTAAGCTGCATGGAAGCTTAAATTTTATCTTGTTTTGTTTTGATTTTGTTTCTTTGTGAAAGAGGAGGAGCTCTTCACATTAACAATTGCATTTTAATCAATTGCACTTTGCTCTGTGTAGTAAATTTGGTTTGTGGAGTGTTCTGTTCTTAAAAAATTATTGCAATCTACTATGGCCTCTGGACTAAATCCTTCCCATAAAGATAGCTCCTATCCTGGTCACAATATTTTTACAACTAGTAACACCAAATTCACTGATGTAGAATCTCATCTGAGTAAGTATCAAAATGTTTGGCACATAATACTGAAACTCGGAGCAATACATTTTTCAGAGTTTATTACCTAGTGGTTAGAGATCAGAGGTGATGTGTCACAAAAGAAAAAAACTGTTACAACCTGTTAAAATTTATGCCCTGATATTAAGGCACGTGTGCATTGAAAGACTAATGGGGAGTATCATGTTTTGGTGTAAGCACAGTAAATTGCTGTGGATCAGCTTCACACTCATAGTTGAAAGTCTGAATGGTTTGGTGGGATAAGTATATAATTTAAATGTAGAAAAATATGCCAGAAGAAGATAGATAATTATGCTTGCTGCTTCCCCCCTTGGATTTTACAGAATTTTAGTATCATATAAAGCATGAATTGTCAACAAAACAGGCAGAATGATCATCCTGCACTTAAATATCAACATTTTTTTCTCAGAGAGATTGCAATTATAAGATTATCTCCGAAACAAAATTATCTCATTTTCCCATCTATAAATATATATTACTTCAAGTAGCAAACTTTTCCATTGCAGTCGCAGGGAAAATTTTGTGAGCATATGAGAGTCTTGTACTAGGATTCTTTATACTCCAAATTTTTTTGATAAGTAGATTGTTAGTTTTGTAATCCATTTTTGCCCTAGTTTCCAGATGACCAGCCAAATTAGGATGGTCAGCCTAATCTGAGCATGTCTAAAGCTGTACTTTCTCCTTCAGTGTTTTTCCCTGTGCATACTTCTCTCCATCTCCATGTTCTTGGTGTTTTTTCTGTCATTTATGCATGCTGGAGGGAGTCATGGGAGGGCATGTGACACCAGCAATGATCCTGATTCAATTTCAGTTTGGGTTGTGTTATAAATGATATGTTTGAAAGGTCTGTGTGCAGAAAGGAAGGATTGGGTATGAGTGGCTGCAGGATTATAATGTAGAGCTACAGTAAAGGTGGTGTCTTAGAGACTCTGATTCCATAGACACACCATGGAGCTCTTCTTTCTAAACCTGGAATTGGTTTGCAAATCCCCTTGCATCCCCATGTAGAACTCATGTCACATCAAAAGTCAATGAAAAACTGATAATGTCTCTCACAAACCAACATTCAATCTGCATTCCTTAATACACAGATCAATGGCTAGACCTTATTTTGGGACTTTCTTGTTTAAAAAGTTATGACCTTGTGAGTTGGAAGTTAATCTATCCTCAGTTTATGCTATCTGGTAGAGTATGAGACTTGGAGGCAATCTTTTACTGGTTAGCAGTAATTTTTTTTTCTTTTCTAATATGCAGTTGTGTATAACTTGATGGTGAAAACTTTCTTTTGCAAAAATATTATCCAAATGGTCAGGCAAGAACTTCAGATTTACTGGCTTCTTCTAACATGCCTGTAGAAACACTGGAGCCACCAGGGAGAAAACAGAAGTGCTGTTCTGGTGCTGTGAACACCAGAAGTGCTCAGACCAACTTCTTTTCCAATGAAGAACTGGGTGAAGAATTGTACTTATGGATGGAAATAGCTAAACGTGAAATCCTCTCAGTTAGTGTTCTGATTATCACTTCTTCAGCGGTGTCTTAAAGCAGAGCTGCAATATGAGACAGCAGTCCAAAACAAGTAGTGTATTGCCATGTCATCAATGACTCTTCTCTCTTAAAGAAGGCATGGTATGTTGCAATACCATGCATGCTGTCCATCCAAGTGCATCCTTGCTGGCACCTGTGTCCCAGTGAAACAGGCCGCCTGACTTGTGAGCAGGCTGACAGCCAAACTAACAGATGGAGGTGAGTGAGGTCAGCCAAGAGACCATGCACTAGCTGGGCATCAAGTATGCTAGCTAATGGCAGGATTCCCAGACAGCAGCATCCAAATGTCTGAGTAATCTTACATTCACTTACTGGCACAAGGCAAAGATGAGGAAAATTGCTTTAGCAAGAGAAGAAAAGTAGAAACAGAAAGATGTGAGAAGCTGTATCTACATGGTTTACGTTAGCTGTGTAGTTCTGGTGTGTGAATTAAGATTTTAAAAAATGACCTGTCACTCTGTCTTCTAACACCACTGCCAAAATTAGGCAGACAGAGGAAGGGCTAGCTCAGAGGCCATGTGTTCAAGGTCAAAGGGTACACTTCAAACATGGTAATTAAAAGAGCCTGATTTCCTGACTCTCTCTTTTGCCTCGGCTACAAGATCAGTAAAACAAGAGCAATTTCTTAGCACTCCCACTCTTAATAAAATGATCCTTAATGCTGTGAGCCCGAGTTGTGTTTGTAACAATGATTCTAAAGCCATCTGATAACCAAACCAGTTGAACTATCAAGCAAAGAGCTGAAAATGAGGGTCTGGATAAAATGCCACCATAAAAAGAGAATAAAAAAGCAATCTGTATAAAGGTTTGCTAGTGACTTGTCAGATTTGCTTGGAGCATACTGTGATTGTAGCATCTCGTAATTTGCAAAGCCATGTAATAAAGCTCTTCTAGGCATGATGAGAAGTGTTATTTGGCATTCAGAATGCCACACAAATACAAAAAAAGCCAGTCAGCGTTTCTTCTCTGACTGACTTTTGAATGGCTTAGAATTGCACTGTACAGAGTCTCTCCAAGGCGAAAAGAGTTTCTGTGGAGCAGGGTCTTTTCACTGCGTTTTTAGAAATGCTTGTACGGTTGTGAGTTGCAAGAACTGAAAGAAAAGAGCAGATGGAGCTGTGTTTGATGGACAGCACAGTCAGGACTGTGAAGCTTCAGAGTCTCCGTGGCTCCCCCTGCGTCGTGCACTGAGGGTAGAAGACTGACACAGTCACAGTACCAGTACTTCACCAGGCAGATGGTCAGGCAAAGGCCAGAGCCCTCTGTCCCTCACTCCCCTGCCTGTTCCAGTTCTCAGATGCAAGTTGAACTGGCACAGGGGTTGCTGTAATCTGCTGCTGGTATAGACCAGCAGCAAATTACTGCCCTGAGGAGCAAGTAGGAATAGGCAAGAGCATCTCTAAGGCATAAAGCCTCCAGGATGATTCCACACGCACCACCCATGGCTCAGGGCTATGCCTAAGGGCCTGAGCCACCCCGTGGAGGATACAGCTGAAGCCATCAGAGAGCAGAGAACCTCTCTCCCACCTCCCGAATTTCCCTCTCCCCTTCTGAAGGGTAATCAATGTAGATAGATGTCAACCTGATTACACTTAAAAAAACAACCCGTATCGGTACATGTCTTGGACCTCAGTGTAGTTGAGACATGCTCGCCTACTGACAGGCTTGGAACAATACCTTTAGCTAAGGAGAGACTTCTACTAGCTTGTCTCTTTTTGCATTTCTTCTTTTTCTGTAACTTTGGATGCAAAGGAGCACCTTCTAAAAATGTGTTTTGAAAAACAGCTGGGAAAGCAAGATGTTACTTGGCTCAAATACCTGGGTCACAGTCGAGTCCTAGAGGAGTTTATTCAAATAGGCAGCTGAAAATTAAAACCCTGATGGTGAACCTTTTACTCTCACTGTGAAGTCCTGTTTGCATCACATATTTTACAGCTTTAGCTAGCTGGAAGAAACTTGCCTTTATATTTGAACAAACCTGTAATTAAGGATAAAGCAGCATGGTTTTCCACATGTTGAGAAAGAATCATATAACACATCACCAAGTTCGGAGATCCCAGTATCATTGATACAGTTATGATCACCATGTCCCCTGTAGGACTGACCATGTAGTAATTTCCCACTGAAAAAAAGACAGCTGGCAATAGGGTTCATATAAACAAACGTAGATGCTCTTGATGTAGGTCTCTAAATCCCAAATAGACATCCTGTGCTATTCAGGGCCACTGGGGAGTGATAAGCAATTCTAAGTGTGATTTATTTTTTCTTGCTTTAGATATCTGTATGAGATCAGACAGATCTCTCAAAGTGCTGTTAATTGCACAAAGAGTTCAGGGTGAGCAGCTGAGATGTTTTCATTGTAATTTAACAGCAATCTTGCTCAGGGGGGGTTAAGGACTGCAGAAGGATTTAGGTGTTTATAACTGAAATGTGGATCCTCAGAGTGCTTTTTCAGTTGCCACTTCTCCTTGGAGATACCAAGAGTTCCCGAGGACCAAATCTGTAGACTTGCTGAAGGCAAGCATGCCTGTCTGGGAGGCACCTTGACTTCCAGTGACATCCACTGCCCTAGGCTTCCCCTGTTCAGATACAGAAAAAAGCAAAAAACCATCAGTCAGGACAGAGTGTAGCTCTGAAATATTACACAGGATAAACAAAGACGCAAAAAACCCCTCACAAAATAACCAAAAACAAAACCAAAAACCACCAAAAAAACCCCAACCCAAACCCCAAACCAAAAACGCCTGAAAATCCAGAGACAGTTTTTGTTAGATTTTTTAAAGTTTCTGCATTTCCTAGATATTCCTCAAAAGTAGCATTTTGGGGTCATATTTTAGCTATGGCTGCTTTTGTCAAAATACATTTCCCCACATAAGGAGAAAAGAAGTCAGTAATTTACATATGGTATTGAATACACTGTATCATAACTATTATGGCATATGATACAGGCCTACACATATCTATGTATGTATATATGCATAAAATTTGCAAATATTTTCAATTGTCAAACATATTAGAAATTATAAGTAGGCTAGACAGTAGTGTATTGATTAACACTTTCAGTTACTGACCAGTGCCCGGGAAGGCAGGTTTAGTGTGTCTTACCTTTTCCATTTGTAGCTTCAGGAATGGAGAAAGAAGGCAAAATATGTTACCGTATCTCGGCCATGTGGCTATGTCTGTTTCCAACCTCCATTCCCATTTCTGAAGGTCTGTAGGTCTCTAAGGCCTCTGCTGCCTCGTTGTTAAAAAGGCGTCAAGTAGATTGTAGGCCTCAGATTCTCAAAAGTAATTTAATGTATAATTCTGGCCAAAATCTATTCTTTCTCTTTGGCACTTGGTAGAGGTTGTCTAAGCTCTGAATTTTCTTATTTGTTCTCTAGCAGCATTACAGTTTCTCCCATCCGTTTGAATCATAGAATAGTCTGGGTTGAAAGGCACCTTAAAGATCATCTAGTCCCAACACCCCTGCATGGGCAGGGACACCTCCCACCAGTCCAGGTTGCTCAAAGTCCCATCCAACCTCATCTTGAACACTTCTAGTGTGGGAGTGTTCAGCTTCTCTGGGCAACCTGTTCCAGTTCTCAACACTCTCACAGTAAAGACTTTCTTCCTAAAATCTCCTCTAACTCTACCCTCTTTCATCTTGAAACCATTTTCCCTCATCCTGTTGCTACATCTCCAGCTTTCCTGCTGGGAGAACAAGAGACATCCTGCTGATGGCTGTGTTCTCACTTATTTGGTCCAGTGTGGTTTAATGGGAAAATGATTATAAATCTCCTTCTTTTGGATCTTCTACCCAGTCGGCCACTCTTCCTCTGAGGTGTCCAAAATATCTTGGATTTACATGCAGTTGATCACAACATTGTGATCAACACGTATTGCTGTTGCAGGTGACAGCTGATATTCAGTAACCAGAGTAAACAACATATTGAAAAATGTGCCTGGTGTGTTGAAATGTTTGCAGGGACAAGACATTTTAAAAGCTGTTCTGGACATCTGTTGATGTCCAGTACAATATTTGATATTCTTCTAATTTTCACTGATGAATGTAGGCAGACCAACTTAAAAAAAAAGACTTTCTGCTTCAGCAATAGTGGAGACAAAACTGTCATTAATAACATTATTATTCATGTGGAGTTCTGTGTTTTTTTTTCATAGGTAACATTTTTTTTTTTTTTTTAATGTAAAATATAAAAATATCTCAGAATGTATTGGAAGAATAAGATGCTTCTCTGGGATTTCTAGGAGCCTTAGTAGCTGGTTTACATTTAGAGGTAGAAATGACTAGGAAGAAGAGGGTACTTGGGATATGGCTAGCTTCTTAACTTCCCTGCAGGAGCTTTGTCCCTGAATGAGATCTGTCATCTGCTTAGCAATATCTTCTAGAATAACTCAGCTAGATTTTGAATGGTCCACCCAGCATTCATTAATTAAGAAAATTTTGTTCTGAGGAACTGGAAGCCTGGTGAGATGGAGATAAACCCCTGCATGGCTCTGAAAATTCAAGTCTCATCTAAGACTTTGACTGTTTCCTGACAATTTTTGCCTGTTTCCTGATCTTTTTCTTCAGATACCAATATTGCACGTTTTGCAAGAACACGTGTCAGTGACTCCTTGGGGTACCATGTCCAATTCCCTACATGACTAGCATGTGAGAGTGGGTGGTCCAGGTGGGCCCAGAAGAGCTTTCTGCCCCAACTTCCCTCTCCTAGCATTTTCCAGTGCCCCATGGTAGACAGAGATGGTCAGTGCAGAAGAGCAAAGGCCTCAGTATGTTGTGAAGGACATGCAACACAAGATGTAAGCACTGTCGATGTCCTAGAATCAGCAATAGCATAATATTTTTATGATTGTGTATAATGTTATTTTTACATTACAGTATGGCCAGGCTTTTTTACGTTGTCAGGGTTTAACACTGGCCCGGCAATTAAATTGAATGACAGATGCTCTCTATTAATTCCCTTCCCCTCCCTGATAAAGAAAAGAGAGGGAATAAGGGAGAGAGACTTATGGGTTGGAAACTAAACTACACTTTAATGAAACCGTAACGATACATAGGAAAAATTACTAAATATATACAAATATACAGGAAAATTGATACCACGTTCCTCCCCCATTTCCCCCAGTAACTCTCACATCACCACCGAGGCTGCAGGGCAGCCCTAGGAAAGTCCAGGCTGGAATCCTGGGGTCAGCAGCAGTCGGGAGCTGGAGGCAGGAACACACAGATTCAGGCTGGCAGGGATCAGGACCACAGGCAGAGGAACGGATGGAATCCTCCCAGGATGCTGAAGCAAACAGGGACAGGTGAAGAAGGGGAGGGCAGGAAGGGCAGGAAGGGGTTTGACCCTTGTGATCCCTCAAATTTATACTGAGTATGACGCGTATGGGATGGAATAATCTGGTCAATTTTGGCATCTGTCTTGTCCGTTCCTCCCCAAAGGAGGGTTTCAGGTGGGACCTCCTTACTCCTTCTGGAGGGCAAAATGTTCCTCAGAGCTGAGCAGTGTCCTTGGCTCTGCACACCAGTCTCTGGCAGTAACTATAAACATCGAATGTTATCAATCCCAGAAGCAGAAACTGTCTGAGAAACTTGCTGTTAATTTCAGCAAGTGCAGCTACTTACAAGAGACTTAGCTGAAAGCAAAAGTACAAGACAGAAAATCACCTTTATCCTGGCCCAAACCAGGACATGCATATATCAGGCTTGATAGGCTTTTTTTTTTTTTTTTTTCCCCAGAACCAAGTAGAAAACAGTATTTCTGTCTTTTGATGAGGGAGCATGAAACATAGGGTCTGACTTCTGCCACTCTCAGTTATCATGAACACCACCCAGCCTGAAAACCTTTATGCAGAATTTGATTAGGGTGAAATACAAATTGAAAAAAGAGTAAGCATCACTTTCTCTGAGATTAAGTACAATAACTTTTTTCTTTTGTCACCTTCCCTCCAGCTCTAGTTTTATTTTCCTCTTCACCTTAATTTCTTGTTTTGAAGCCAACATCTCCAGGTGAATGAGCAGTTCGCTCACAGGTTGGAGATAGGAGAAGTGGTTCCTCAGCCACATCAAGGTGGAATAGCAATACTGGTTTCCTGAAATGTCAGTCTGAAAAATAGTGTGGAGACTACTGAGGGAGAGGTGAACAAACACCACATCTATGGCAATGCATGGGGTGGGAATGTCAGGCCAGGCAGGGTTTCAAGGCCAGTGAGACAGGACTGGCCATGGGAGCTTTACTGATGAAGAGTGGAATAGGGACATCATCGTGATCTGACTGCACAGACTTTTGTCTTTGCCACAGGAAGCACATGTTGTCCATATGGGTTGGCACAACCACCTTTCCAAATCACATCCCTCTGAACTGTAAGACAAGCCCCCAGCCCTGGGAGGCAGACCAGGTCTTCAGATGTCACCATGTTAATGAGAAGTGGCTTGGGGTGATTGTCTGACTGAAAAAGTCCTCTCTTACACCAAGAACAAGATGAAGCTGAGACCTCTCTGCCTCTTTCTTCTCCAAATGACAGTGGAAAACATGAGCCAGAAACAGAATCAAACCCACTGAGTGATCAAACTGGTCATTTTCCTGTGTGATTATTTCTCCTTCTCATTCTCCTTGTGGATCTACTTTATCTGACCAAGTATATCTTTAATTGAGATAGATCATGCACAAGACTTGTGAGGGTTGGTGCTTCCTGACCTGTGTGGTGGGGAGGGAAACCTTCCCATCTCTTCCCGGATGGACTGCCTGGCATGTTGTGGAGGCCAGAGGGGTGGGAATAGTTAACCACTTCTCAGATGATTACCAGGATAAGAATTTATGGAAAAATAGAAACAGTAGTATCGTAAGTGGATTATAAGAGAAGTCACAAGCCGGAATCCTTTACTTGGATATCCAGAGAACCATAGTCAGGGAACCAGGGAAACTGGGCTCATTGACTGCCCAGACACAGAACAAGAATGTGAAGGGCACCATGGCAAGTTTAAGAGCTCACTGCAGGCTGCATTTCATCTCACCTGATGACACCCAGAAGGTGTCAGACCGCCAAGCAGCTCTGAAAAAGAAGTTTTAGTTTTTCTTATGAAGCTTTTCCACATTTAAGGAGGTGTGAGGGCTAAAGAATGGGAGATTATATGTGCAATTAGCTACAGAACTTGTTTTTCTTTTCTGGTAATTTATATGTTAGGTCTTGGTTGCTCTTTAAGAGTTCCATTTGTTAAAGTGTTTGTTAACATGAAGCTGGGGTAGGACTGAATATTTATTTAAAATGCCAATTTAAAAATTAAATCTTGTAAGACTGAAAGAAGTTTTTAATGACTTCCATTAAAAAAACTCCTAATTTTTTACATAAAATCTTTAAAGTAACTCCATTAAAAAAGTAAAGAGAAGTCACTCCAGTAGTTCTGCTTTCAGAGATTTAAATTATATACTATTATCCACGTGTATTAAAACTGTATTTGTACACTCTTATTTTACCAAAAACCTTTATTTGCTAGAGCCCATGTGCTGCTGCTGTGCATAAAGTACTCCGTGAGGTACACCCATATGCTGCTGAAGTAGCATGAACGTGTGCACTGATGTTGATCCAGAGGAAGCCTTGGGGTTCTTCCCTTCCCTCTTGTACGCTGATTGTTTCTGCCAGGCCCAGAGCACTCTGTGAGAGCGTGGGGGCCATGGCTTGGTGACAGGCTGTACATGCAAACAGATAGCTTGCATGAAGCTTAGAAGTCTTTTTTTATATTTATTTTTTTTTATTTTTTTTAAATTTTTCCTGAAGGTGCTGTGTAGCAACATCTTTGAGTTGTAGGAGAAGACAGCGTGGGGCAGATGGGAAGGACCCGGCCCCGTTGCTCTGGGGCTGTGGTTGGTTGGTGCACAGTGCCCCGCTGAAATAGAGCCCAGAAACCCTCCATCTCAAGCCCTGTATGTAAAGATGTCAAAAGTAAACTGTGTAAAGATGTCAGAAAGAATGATACTTTTATATTTTTATGCTAAAAATGGGTAAGGGAATTGTCAGGACTCTTGTGAGGGAAAATGATAATATATGACATTAAGTATTGACTTAAAGTATCTGCTTTGCCACCCCTTTCTATTATTTCAGTATACAGTTGCTTCAAGGTAAAGTATAATTTTTCTGTCTCCTCTGTAATACTACATTATACATCAGAACAGAATCATCAAAGTCTTGGAAAAAATCAGTCTGCTTTCTCTGTTCAAATGCAGATTAAAAAAATCAAATCTTGTAGCATTTATATTTCTGATCTTTTCATTGTTAAGCCTATGTCATGATTAAGTCAAAATATAAAGGTTTTTTTGGAATGTAGATGGCTGAAAATCTGATTGGAAAATAATGAGGTTTGAAAATCATGAGGTGATTGGTAACACTCTAAGTAATGACACCTCTGTAGTCACATTCTTAAAATACTAAAAAGTGACGATATAATAGGGATTTACTGGGGGGTGAGCAAGATGCTACATGTGCCAATAATTCCAAGAAGAGATATATTCTATTTTGATCTGCAACTTGCACTGTTGAAAAGGATTAATTTTTCAGACTATGTAATTTTGTGTTCTGCTGAGAAATGAGTGTCACAGTCTGGCCAGATATGAGGAGAACTTAATTCATGCAGTAGGCTCAGTTCTTTACCTTTGTTTAGTGAACTGGGTGGTCATAGTAAGTGAGTAGAACTTATTCAAAATAACACATTTGACATCCTGACACTCATTATTCTACTTAAAAAACAACACTAAATGCATTCCTGTGCATGAAGATATCTTCACATTTGAATGGTTTCTGCTACTCATTTGATTTTAAAGGAACAGTTTATATTCTATAGAGCTGCATCCATTGAGCTGTATCCCTTCCTCAGCTGTGATGGTGTGCACCAAACAACCTTTTGATTTTACCTGAAATAAAATCTTAGGACTTTGAGCTATGTCTATGTTATCTATGAGCTCATACGTGCACAAGCAAACAAGGGTATTGGCATTGTGACACAATGCAAACACCACAGGCACACGCACATAGAGAGAAAGAGAAGATTATTTTTCTTGTGCTTATTTTCTTGGCACTTGCAGTTTGGTTAGATGTGAGAGAGACGAAACATTTGCATCTTCTATCTGCATAATGAGTTCTATACAAAATGATTGCAGCTAATGCAAAAGACAGGGTGGCATGTTTTCAGTTTTAATGGGGACGCTCAGAAAACTTCCAATCTTTCTTGACATTTCTTATAGCAAAATAAATGTGGTCTAGGTTGGAGTGTCTATTATGAAAATAAGAGAAGAGCGAGTCAATTATATTTCAATGACTGAATAGCCAGGGGTCCTCATTAAAATGATCAGAAAGGCTGCAGTGTTGCTTTCCTGTATGTAGCCACTGATTAAGTTGTATAAGAATGACATGGCCTTTTTGGGAGAAAAGCAGAGTCTGCCGTGGTCTCTGGCCAGCCAGCCAGAAACCGTTGACACTTTCAAAAGTGAGATGTGCACTCCATCAAGAAAGGGAAGTTACTACTTATGGGGTCATGGATTCCTGATGTATTTAAAAATAGTTGTGGCTGTTTTATTGGATGCAGTCGTAGAAAGCTTTGCATTTGCACAAGGCTGTATGAAAATGCCTGCGGTATGGTGGTGATATGGTATGTTTTCCTTTCCGCTGGCTTCGATGAAGTATACATAGCTTAACAGAACAGCACTATTATTACAGTCTTGGTGTATTTGAACCTCTAAGCAATATTTTAGTTATCAGTTCGTTACTATGCATTTCTTAGAATTTAAATTCTTCTTATTTGCCAATTATTTTTTTGGTATAAAATGTTAGGAGTAAAAGGCTCGGTAATTTTTTTTTCCCGGAAGAGACTGTATCCTGAAATAAGTAAAAAAGAATATTTGCCTAACCCTCCCGAGGGTCTGCAGTCTAAGAAAATATTATATTCCCTATCTGCTAATCCCAGTGGCTCTAGAATATATATATAAAAAAAACCTTTCCCCTTATATTAGTTAATAGACCGTACATATTTGTTTTAAAATAATCCTTCTACAATGATATTTTACACAATTTCACCTCTAAAGAATATCTGTGGTAAGGATTCCTATAAAGATATATACTTTTTATTTATTTATTTTTTAGTTGGAAAGTGATGTAGAATGTGAACAAAGAAGAATACCTGTGTACTAATTAAGATGTCATGCTTTAAGTTACTTTCCCCTTTAAATAAAGTACATCACTAACAATTTCTGAAGATAAACTGAGATTTACAAGACAAGATTTAATAGGAATTTTATTGTTGTTAGTACACTAGAACAGTTTGAAACCAGAGTGGAACTACACATCAGAATTGTCTTGTATTTTTACCATCTGATTCATGTAAATAATTCTAATGCAACAAATTAAGCCATATAAAATCTCTGATATTTCTAACTGCAAGTACTAGTTAATCTAAGCTTGAATTCTAGGTCAAATCACATCATACATTGCTCCATCATTCACAATGATGTTTCATTATAAATAAAGACAATTTGAGATTTGTATTACAGCTCACATTTTGATGAAATATTTTTCAGTAGCAAGCATATCAGTATCAAGAGACCCTAAAAGCTAAAGACATTAAGATATCAGGTGCTTAAAGTTAATTTAATTTACTAAAATTATTTCTTAATGCAGCTAAATAATGAGGCTCTGCATTTACAGTTCAGGAGATCATTAATAGACAAAGGAAACTGCAAGTGCTTGCAGTCAAGGATAAAAGAAGCAATAATTTTAACAATTATTATGTACAAAAAGATGCCTCCTTTCAAAGTTTTTCATTTTTTTTCTACATATATGGCATCTAAACTGGAACCAAAGTGCTTCTGACTGATTTGCCTAAAAACACATGAGCTTTGATTCTTTTTTTTTAGTTTCTTGAATATTATGACTGCTTAAAGTATTCGTGGAATTCACTCAGTCACCCTCTTGTGTAGTAGATGCAGAATTTCTTTGTTTTAAAAAGAATTTGGTTTGTTTTTCTTCTTATCAGTTAGCAATATGTAGCAAGGCTATATGATTTTTATGTCTTCATTTTTGCAATAGGAATAAAATTAATACATTTGAAACAAATAATAAGACTATTTGTATGTAAGGAGGGACACAATTGTTGATATTGCTGGAGTAAAAGCAAATTATGGTGCTTAATACTTGAATTTGGTTTAAAACACCTAGAAGTCTTTCCTCTCAGCATTTCAGCAGCTCGTCTATTATTTCTTCTCAGAAAGAGAAGAAGTACTCAGAAGTACGTAGTACTGAAATCACATAATGGCTGAAAAAGTGAAGTATCATTATTTGCTGAAAAGCTTTTGAACAGTGAGGAGGAAAGCTTGAGATTTCTTGAGGTACTCTTGTTTTTGTTTTTTTTTTTCTTCTTAATGTGCACAAACACTTGAACAACTTAAAAATAGTCTTCAGAGCAACTGGGGAGATATTTATAGAAACCTTGCCATCCTTCTCTGATTTACTTCGTAAGTTTTATGAATTGTGTATCAAAGTATTTTAAAAATAAAATTTAAAACAATGTATTATGGGCATTTGAAAATTATTAATGCTACAGTCACTGTTTTCTGAGAGTGAATCAACAAGAGCAGAGTAGACTATTTATCTGACTGTTATGTCTTTTCAGACGACTTACACTCATCTGAAAAATCACCTCAGAGCTGATGTTTCTGAAAGGAAACAGCTTCTACGAGGTGGATATGACTGTAGTTTGTATGCAGAAGTTTCAAGAGCATTTTAATATCTTCTGGAGGCAGAAGTGCTTACTTGACCTACTCAGATCTTCATAGATGGGTATGGAAGAGAAGGAATTTTTGTAGAAATTATTTGGTGCTAATCTCTGTCTTTATTTAAACATTTTCTAGGAAGAAACAGTGCAGAGCTTGCATTATGGAAAGCGTGCTGTGCACGTTTGAAGGGCTGAAGCAAGACTAAGAGATTGAAGTTGAGAACAAGTTACTGTATGTGAATTCAAATGCAAAATATTCTCACTATAATAATCCACAAGGAAAAAACCTCACTCTATTGTAGAATCAGAACTCACCAAACATGACCTAATGTCAACAACGAACTCTACTTTAACCAGCCTTTCAACCTGTGTATCATCAGTGTAATTGGTCTTTTAGTTGATTTGACTAACTGACAGCTAAGCCACTAATAATTACCTGTGGCAGCATTTATATTTTTTTGTTTTACACTATGGCACAGCATTACTGAATATATTTTAAATATTAACAGTAGTTGAATGTTTCGACTATCATTTAAATAATTATATATGGAAATATGATTACAAATCCGTGCCTACAGTAGAGGCGCTTTTCAATTTGATTAAAGAGAAATCAGCAGCATCACTGCCCACCTAATTTTGTGGTTAAGCTATTCATGACTTAAAATAACATATTAATTTTGTCAATTTGTTAGGGTATCATTTCAACTTTTTGACAAGCTTTCATCTTTATTTAGCTGAATTTGGGTTCAAGAGAGTAGTTAATAGCTTATGCTTTTTGAAGCTCTCCAGGAACATGAAATTCTCACTACTACCCACATTTTCTTACACTGTTGAGGCTCTTTAACATAATGTATTTCCATGTGAATGATATAAATAAAGAGAAAGCATATGTATGTAAGCTCTAGCACAGCAGAAATGTGCTGTAAAGACGTCCAAGAAGAACGTATGCAGGAGAAATCATTCCTGAGGTAAGCTAAAGATAAGGACTCAGGAAAAGCTAAATTAATACAATTATTCCTTTTCAAAATACTGGTTTGTGTACTGAATTAGTTCTTTACAAAGAAGTCGTATTTGCTTATAGAGATAAGGAACATTTTTTGTTATGACTGGATAGAAGACAACAGACTGGGTAATAAATAGCATGTTTTAAAATTTAAAATATTTTAAATGATTTAAATTTCCATATATCAGGTTTCAGTTGTGGAACTAGATATATTTAACTTTAAGTATAATATTTTTTTAATTTCTGAAAATATTTTCTGGTATGTCTTATTTATCTCTCAAGCTAGATATAATTTGCCTCCCAGTGGAAAAAAAAGCACAGATTTTTCCTGTGCATCATTGTGCTACTCTGCTGTTCTGACAATTGTGTAATTTTAGAACTAGTGAAATGCAATAATTTTGGATCGTTGTTGGTTTCCATATCTGAATGAAAATTCAAACTATTTCTTTTCAAAGAGTGGCTAAAGACATTGTAAGCATGTTTAGAACTCCATGATGTAGTTGTATGAATTATCAATATTTTTCATGTTTGGTAATTTTTAAAGAATATTATCTGAAGATTTTTAATACTGGTATTTAATTATTTTTGAGAGTATATTGCTGTGTTTTAATTACAGATATCCCCTAGCTGATATAAAAAAGTGAAATTTTCATGAAAAGTTGAATCAGATACTTAGCATAACTGAGGCAAATTATATCTCATTTATTTCAGAATTACATGAAAGTACATTTTAAAAACTATTTGACTAAAGAAATTTAGGATATATAGACTTCTGAAGGTATTTAAAAATTTAAGACCAAGTCTGTTAAAACTTATAATTGGTTAAAACAGCAACTGAAAATATTTTTAATTTACACAAGTGTGGACACATTCCTTTAGTGATTAGGTCAATGTATAACAATTCTTTTTTACCTACTGATTTATTCAAAGTCAGAGAAACACTGCTCCTGGAATAAGTACTTTTCAAGCATTAAAGATTTGTTTTTCTATTAGTGCATTTCAAAATAAATCTTACTACGCTGCCTTTTTAATAAATATGTCTAACACTTTCTTAAACTAAGAATAAAGATAATTAATTTCTATTTAAATAGAAGTGATTCTGTTTTCTATGCGATCAACCTATTTGTTTGGTCCAGCTTGCCATGACTTACCTCAGGTTAAGTGCTAAACTAACATCTGGTATGTCTCAACACAAGTGATCTGTGATTTTTCCATTTATTTCAGAGTATTCTTTAAAAATTATTAATAAAATAGATAAAATTTTCCTTTATATTTTATAGGAGAGAAATATTTCAGTTTAAATTGTCTTTCAGTGCTTTCAAATTGTAAGCTTCTCAGTGAATTTACATCAGAGAGAAATAAAAAAGGTTTTGTTGAATTACTCTACATCAAAAGGGAATAAAAATGTTCTCCATTAAGAATACTCACATTTCAGTGATAAATTACTATAAAAAGACATATATGGTCAGTACATACGGACATATCATGATTATAATGTCAAATGCTACTTTTTGATATATTGTTTTATTGTCCCTAAAACATGCGTTACCAAATATAAATACACAAATTACACTTGTTTGGACACTTAGAAAATCAGGAAGTTAGAAGTAGTGAAATATTTATGTTTTCACAAATAATTACTGCAAGTGTAAGCTAGAACAAAAATGTCTTACAACAAACAACACATGACATTTAAAATCCTTTCAAAACAAAATAAAATTATTATTTTTTGCTAAAGACAGGCCACTATAGTAAAAGAAAAGTCTATGCATGAGATAAAAATGAAAGAGAATATTTAAAACTAAAATACTAGAGTTTGTCTACAGTAATGATAAATGTCTATGATTGACATTATTGAATAATTCTCATAATTTTCAATTAAAAATCTCACAGAAACTTCTAAAAGCAGTGTGTTCAAATTCATTTGCAAAGGTTATTTAGGGTTTTTTATACACAGAATCCTTCGCTGAATTGTCCTAAGAAATGCCTAGTGAAATATCAAATAGGTAAATTAGTCTCTTAGTTATTGCTGTCTGGCTTTTTGTACATAAGTAGCTACTTGTCTTCAACATAGGGCATTGCTGTTTTCCTTGGAGACCTGCTAGCAAGAGTAAAATATGGATAATGATAGTTAGTGTGTAGATTAATTACGTCAGTTTTCAAATGAACAAGATTTACCAGTTTGTTGCTTCATTAGAGTTCCTATAATTCTGCATGGGTCAACCAGCCAGCTACATAGACATTTTGATTTATCTGCTGTCTCTCAGCTCCCTACCTGAACATTTTGTGATCATGCAAAAATGAAAACAGCATTCCAGTTTCCACATCTATCTCATACCAAGAATCACAGAAAAATATTTCACAAGTAAATAACCCCTTCTTCTCTTCTGTGAGTATAGGGGGCTTCATAAAATCAGGTCTGGTTAGTAAAACGAATACTTTAATCTCTACCTCTTGGTCCTATCTTGCTAAAATTCCTTACAAAGTCTCCTCCTAGCACCTGCAAAACAAAATATAGGCTCTGAAGAGTAGGCCTGGTATATGAATAACCTTGATCTACATTGGGCCAATGGATGAAACAAGAGTTCAGAGGTAAATATAGGGCTTTACTTAAATTTTATTGGTAGGTCAGCCACTTTCATGCCACAGGGGTTTTCTAAACAGCTTGGATTGTAAAAGCCTTTATAGAGTGAAGCTTTTAGAGCCAGTGAAAGAAGTGTTTGGTTATAGTTGCCAGTTAATATCATATAAACATAAAGAAATCTACAGTAATGACAGTAAACCAGAACAAATTATTGTTTTGATTCACAGAGAAGCTGTAGTGTCTCAGATGACTAAATAAGGATTTGGCTTATTATGATTGTGAGTCTGGTTGTGGTAGGGATGCCATTTTTGTCTTCTGAACAGTGCCATTGAGGGCTAATGTCAGAGATTAGCTGCAAAGCTCCTTGTCCAAAACTCAGCTTCCAGAGTTCCTGGTAACTTCAGCTGCCACGCTATTTATGCCCTGCTAAGGCCCTAGTAGGACTAGATGGTCAGGGACCAGCTGCATGCCCCTGCCTATTCTCTTTGTACATCCCTGCCTGCAGATTTCTGTAGAGAGCTGAGTTACCCTGTCTCCTCTTCAGCATCTCAGGAAATAGCAATAACCACGATCTAGGTACAGAACTGCAGCAGATAGATAATCTCTAAGATTCATTTATCACCAGTGCAACTGCTGCCACTGGTGTGCGGACATTGTAGCTGCAAGAAAGCAGCTCTTGGGCAGAAAACACCTGTTTCAGCTGAAATGAGGAGGAACAAAGCTATACTAGTTAGTAGTGATGTTTTGAAAAATAAACTGTGTGTAAGATTTTTTTTTCTTTTTAAATACACTGATTATCTGGCTTTTGTGAAACTTGTTTGATGATTTGCTAAATATGACCTGACAAAAATTCTGACAAAAAAAATATTCTTTTCAAGAACACAAGAGCAGTTGTGTTTCTCTAGTTGGTGTTCTGTTTATCAAAATAACAAACAGAGGGTACTGTGGCAAGAGTAAGAGCAGGGTAATGCTTCTCCCAGAATGTTCTCTCAGCTCCTGGAAGCAGACCCTCCTTTTCTCTGACTGCAAGCTACAAAATGTAGTGCCTTCTTCTCCCACTTAGATAAGGCAGTGTGTATCATCACAAGTCTGGATTATTTTATTAACTGCATCTACAGTTGAATGTGAAGACAAACCACAAATTTCAGAGTCCACAAGTAGCTGCCTGCCTTCTCCATGGCTCAGACTCTGTGGAAACCTCTGCATGAGAGTGTCCATTGGCTTCAATACCTGACACAGATGCTACTTTTATGCTTTGGTCCCAGCATTCTGTGTAGTAGATGACCTGAGCTCTGAACACCTGATAGTCTTGGGTGGCTCTAGGATGGCCAAGGAGCTGCTGAAAATTGCTATGAAAATTGCTGAACCCCTGCAGTATCAAAACTTCCTTGGACAAAGCAGTGATGCCCCAGTAGAGCTTACAGTTTGAGCTGCCAAGCTGAGATGTATGTCTGAACCTACCTGCCTTTCAAAGCATAGAAATCCTCCATTGGATCAGAGCAAAGATCCATTTGCCAGTGTCTTTTTTAGAGTTAGGCTGTGCCTGGAGAAGAGGATAAGAACAAAGGTATAACAATATTGTCCTATGACATTCTTCATTCTTCAGTGTTTTTTACTTCAGAGAATACAAGAAATATGGAAATGACATTTAAGGATGAATAATGGTAATAACTCTAAACTCATTTTATTAATGGATTTATCCAGGTGGTTTTATCTTTCTGAATTTCAACATCTTACCGCAAGGATCTCTGTAGCTTAAGATTTTCATCACCTTGAGATCAGTGTTATTTTGAATCTGCTACGTGCAGTTTCTTCTCTTGTGCTGAGAAAGACAAACACTTGTTCATTTTAACTGCTCACAGCTTTTTAGGTTTCCATTACATACTTTTCTATTTTCTCTTTTGGAAACTGGGGAGCCCTAGTTGTTCTTCTTTCCTAGGGCAGGTCATGTATTTTCTTGTTTTTTCTTCTTTAATACATCTGTATGTATGATCATCTTCCTTGCACCTTTGCCAGTCCTTCTGCACTCTTTTTTAGCCTGTATCACCATCACAAAATGAATTAATGATGTAGCTGGAACTTTGATTTATATAGTGTCATAATAATATCTGTACCGTTTTCTAATCCTTAATAATGTCTATTTTCAGATTCTTTTTTTTTTTTTTTAATTTAATTTGACATTAAGCATTTACTTTTCCACAAAATTATGTTATAACCCAAAGTTTTTTCTTAAGAGGTATTAGCCAGTTCAGAGCTCACTCCTATGTATGTCAAGTTTTTTTTATTCCCCCCTGGGTTCTCTTCATCTACGCTGAACTTGCCCTGTCGTTTTGTTTTCCAGTCACTCAGCATCAGAACATTTGTGCTGTCAAGGCTCTCCTTTACTTCCCTAAACAACTTGATCATTCAGTAAACACTGTCACCTCAGAAGTGCCCCTTTTTTGACATAATTTCTGAGTATATCTACAACATGGGATTGAACTTTATTTTAAACACAACAGCAGTACTGTATGACTTGATACTCTCTGTTTCAACACAGATTATGAACTCCAATGTAATATTTGCTATTTTACAACAAAGATCTTTGACACTAGTGTTTTAGCATCAGGTTCCCATACATTATTCTCTGCCTTTTACTTACATTTACTCATAGATTAGAGTAGATTTTACTTTATTATCAATACATTAGTCTTTAAGCTTTAAATGAATACAAAAATTATTTTCTTCAATTTTGTTTATTTATGTATTCATCATTGGATCTTACAGGGAACACCCATTATGAGCTGAGATTGCTTTACTTCAGATACATGAGAATTAATTATCTAAATCAAATCTAGGCTCCTGCTATAGTAAAAGTAAAAAAAGATACCTAGCTTCCGTGCAAGTTGCCCTTATTGTTGTGAGCACTTGGTTAATAGTAGAGGTCAAATATATACACTTTATTTCTGGATGCAGTTAGCATTGCAGAATTTTTGGCTTATACACAGAAAAAACATCAAACACTTCCTACTGTAATCTTTCAAGTTTATTGTGTAGCCCATGGAAGAAGAGAGGACAGGGGGCCAATACCAATGTCTCTGGTGTTATTCACTAACCTTGTAGTTAGTTATGACTTGATGAGGTGGTAATGAGCACTGATGAAGATAAAATGCTTGTGAGTACAGATCACATGATGAAACAGCTAATACATGGCTAGGCCATTGAGACCTGATGCATAGATTTGGTGTTGGTTTTTGTAGCTGTTTCTCACTCAAGAACCCTCAATACATGTCCAGAAGCTGAGCCTAACTGGAAGATGAAGACAGTTTCTCCAGAACTTTAAGAGCTGTTTCTCTAACATGGACAAGTGCAGAGGAAAGACATTCCTGTAAACCTGGGAGAGATGAAAACTACTACCTGTGATGAAAGCCATCTCCCTGTCAGATTTGTAATTCTGGAGTAAGTTTCACAAATTACAATTAATATATATTTTCTGTGGCTATACGAAAAGTGAAGAGTCACTTGCAATAGTAAATTAAATATTTTAAGTGTTTTCTAAAGTATGCATGATAGATCAAAGGGATTTGCATTGTGTATGTTTTACAAAAAGCCTAGAGTTTATCTCCAGTGTAACTGGTATAAATTGTTATAGATTCCATTGCAAGTGCTATAAATAAAACTGCATAGACAAACTGTCAGTTGTTGATTTGACCTTTGTAGTATGTCCCTATGTAAGGAAGACACATAAAGAAATTGTTAGTGTGGAATTTAGATTATTTCTAAATTATAGTTTAGAGGAAAAAGGAAATCTCTGATTTTCAAAAGCTGTTGCATTTTGTACTGTGATCTTTATCTCCAGTGTTTACATCTACTAAGCCAAGTAAATATACTCTAAAATGACATAAGATTGTTGCAAAAGACATGAAAGATCAAAGAGCTTTCCCTGTTCACACTTCAGGCAAAAATGAAATTGTATCCTGGGATAATCACTTGATGATCTTTATTGATCACTTTCCCTCTACTGGTTAGATTTGGATGCCAATGTTTTGACTGAAATGTGATTGAATTTATACATACCAATAAGTTACCTGAAGTTAATATCAAAGGCAGAATCTAAGGCTTCTTATTTATTTGTCCTGTAAGAATTTATATCTTTTTGGTAATTTGCAAAGATTAGATATTTAACTGAAGTCAAAATTTATAAGATTATAGTATTGTTCAAATAAACTGAGCTCTAGATTTCTAAAAATAGTTAATTTTGTTGCTCTTATTTTTGACAAAATATTGTTATTATTTTGATAACTTAAAAATTTTGGAAGCTAGTTCTTTTCAGAAAGATTTCCACTCTCCCATCATTATTTTAAAGGTGCTTGAGTATTGGCCAAATAGTCTTTCTGTTCGGAAAGACATAACATATCAAAGAGAAAAAAAAATTCTCTGACGCTTGAGAAGCTTATATTAGGGAAATTCAGGATACAAACCCAAGTTATTGTAATTACTTCCCTCTTCAATGAAGCTCTCTTAAACATCCAAGTAACTCTGGCTTTGCATCAACTATTTCATAAATTTCTATCAGACAGAAAGAATTATTAGCCTAAATATTTTGCTGTTGCTTTAAGACAATGATGTGAAAACCATTGTGCTAAACCTTGCCTTCTTTTATGAAATTAGAGGTCAAGGTGTTTCAACGAGGGTATTAAGAGAAAAATGTAGAAAACAGAAACTTGCTGCTGGCAAGTTTCAGGAAAACCTGAAGTTCCATCTGCAATATTTTATTTGTCTTCTTGAACACTTTCTTCTGTCCAGGAATAAACAGGACACAGGATGTTTCTGATGATTCAACAGTAATTTCTAAGAAATTCTGTCCTATGTGTCTTTAATGGCTAACAAATTTATGAGGGTTTTTTTTCTTTTTTTTTTTTTAACTGCAAAGTGTTTAGTCTTTTATACTGGGCTGCAGACATGTCACTTTAATCATATCTTTAGATTTTAAAAAGAAAATTACACAGCAGAAGGATGACACATACGGAGCTGATCACAGAAGAGTGGTTCAGTAAAGTAAGAATCACATGATCTGCCAGAAGCTGACCTCATTTCTGAATGCTTTTAAATTATATGAATTCTTTTGCATTGAGTTTGGGAGGAAAAACTACATGCATGTCGGTTCTTAGTATATTTGCTTTCTCCATTCTTTATCTTTTTACTGATTCTTCTATTTTTCGTTTCTTAAGTGAACTGCATTCATTGCACTTCAGAGTAACTGATCATAATTGTTTGCAGATAGAAGATGTAAGATACAATTAGACTGTGCATTTGTTGTGGCCATAATTTCATAATACAAATGGTAACTCTTACACCTACTAAAATACTGAGCAAGTCATCTCAATTTAATAATAAACTTTACAGAGTGTGTATTTATGTTTTCTAAAGAAAGAGAAACTGTTATCTTTCCAGTAGTTTATGACTTTTCGAGGAAAACTAAACAGGGATAACCATAATTAAATAAAAATCTAAATAATCTAAATTTAGTTTAAAAAAGATGCAGCTATAGAAAGGACCTTTTCCTATTTTGAGCTATTCAGCAACCCCTAGTATTTTTGGTAATATTGATAGATGTAAGATAAAAGGATTGCAATAGATGATAAATAGATGATTCAAAATCCTTAATGGAAGAGGCTGATGATTAGAACAGTTCTTGACCGTGACACTGGTTTGCCAGATCATTTGGTCTCTGTTTCAGTGTTATTTTGAAGAAATTTTGTGAATGCAGTGGGGCCACATGTAAGAGACTTTATATCAAAGCACAGTGGTGAGGAACTGTTTGCCTTGCACTGCCCTGGCACCATGCCTACAGTCCCAGCCCAGCATTCATTGTGTTCCCAGTAAAATCCATAATGGGTTAATTTGCACCAGCCTCTCCTTCACTCTTTTAGACATTTTACTTGCCACTGGAGAAGGAAAGGAGGTGAGAAGGGCACATTGCCTAACAAGTGCTGTCCCAGTCTGCTGACTAAATATATGTAGCATGGGCAGTTCTGGGCAAATTTCTTTATGCTGCCAAAAGCCACTTTACTATTGATCCAGGTGCAGTGGCAGTTCATGCTAAAAGGATAGTTAAATCTCTGTGCCATGGTTAGATTAAAAAAATATGACACTCCCCAGCTCCCATATCCAGGTAAGGCTAAGTTGTTTGGTGGGACTCCATTGCATGCAATACTTTGGAAGAGAATTAAAAATGGGAAAAATACTATGTGAGATCTTCAGGACTAGTTAAGTGTTTCAGAAACAGAAGTAGAATTAAAAGTTAGTGTAACTTGTGCTTCTCGTTTCACACACCTACTTTTGAAAGTTTAGGCTGTGTTTTCTCTGAATGCTGCTGGAGACAAATACTAGTGTTGAATTGAAATATGAGCAGCACAATTTTTGTACAAGTTTTTAAAAAATAAAGAGGAAAAAGTGACTTCAGCTCTTCAAGTATTTACACCTATTTGCAGAATTTCTCTAGCTTTTTTTTGGGGGTACTGTGTCTTCTGGTGTGGACAGCTAGGGCTTGCAAAAGCTTAGGCCAAATGAAAATAATCATTAAATCCTTAAAAAAGATAAGGACGACCTGAGTTGATAACATGGCTGGAAATGGAGTCTTTCCATCATTTTCCCTGCATTTTCCATCTGGTGATCATGACTTCTGTCTTACAGCTTCTGTTCAGACAAACTTAGTTCTGTGGTGATTTTTTTCTACTTGCCTATTGTACTGGTTTTGTCTGGTTTAGAGTTAATTTTCTTCATAGCAGCTGCTATAGTACCGAATGTACATGGTGTCAAGGTTTTTCTGTTTCTCGTGCAGCCCCACCAGAGACGTGGTTGGGGATGGGCAAAAGGCTGACAGGGGGCAAAGCTGAGACAGCTGACCTCAGATGACCAGAGGGATATTCCATACCATATGACATCATATTAAACAATAAAAAGCTTGGGGAAAGAAGGATGAAGGGGAGGAGGGCATGGGGCACAATTGGAGTTACAGTGTTTGTCTCCCCAGTTAACCATTAAGTGGGATGGAGCCCTGCTCTCCTGGAGATGGCTGAACACCTGCAGTGTGGGAAGCAGTGGATGAATTCCTTGATTTGCTTTTCTTTGCTTACAAAGCTTTTGCTTTCCCTGTTAAACTGTCTTTATCTCAACTCACAAGTTTTCTCACTTTTACCCTTCCAGGTCTCTCCTCCATCTCACCTGGGGGGCAGTGAGAGAGCAGCTTTGAGGGGCAGAGCTGCTGGCTGGTGTTAAACCTACACCACTTCTTTAACACATAATAAAAATCTTGCAGAGAAGAGCAGACAAAGGAACCTTAAAAAAAATTTGCAAATGTCCTCCTCCCCAAACAGCCAAAATCGGTGAGTTTAAATGTGCCGGAAATGTGTTCTAAAGGAAGGAGCAGGACGCTTGGGGAAAGCAGCTCTTCTACAAGCATGTTCAATTGATAAGTGTTTTTCCAAAACCATAGCTTAACCATGCAAGTGACTCATTTACTATCAGAGAGCAAGTTTTTCCTCTTGCTTACACAGGTACAGTGCCTGGGCTAGAAAATACCATTTGCAAACATGGAATCTGGAGTCACCTTGGGCTGTGTGGACTGCTGGTGTGTGTTTGCCTCTCACGAGGCCCTTTGCTATTTGAATCTCTTTCTTGATGCCCAATAAGGAGATCAGAAAGCAATAAAAACCAAAAGTTCAGCTGGCAGGGGCAGTTCAAAGCTGCTGATGTTGGAACCTGTTTGTCCCAACAAGGAGGGAGTGACAGAGAATTGCCCATGCTCCTTGTGGCTCTTAATAGCAGAAGAGAATCACCTTGAGAGAAAAGATGGTTGCAGTACATCAACCATGCTATAAAAATATTGCATGTAGACTTTTCCCTGGAGGTCTTAGTTCTCTGTAATCTTCTCCTATACTTTTGTGTGACTCAACAGGCTGTATTTACATCTTATTGACACCTTCTACAAAGAGCTCCTTTATATCAGATGAAACAGTATCTATATGAAAGCATATTCAGTCTCATCCCTTGTGGAACTTTGCAGAGGTACTGAAGAGAGTTTTGTGTAGTTGTGTCAACTTCAAAGTTTCCTCATCATCCCTGAGGACAGATATTACACTCAGTTCAGTGTTACCAGTGTTGAAGCAAGGGCTAGAATGACCTCCTGGGAATCTAAAGAGACCTCTACCAAAAACCCCAGGCCGAGTCAACTGAGCAAAACTAGTTGCAAAACCAAACAATATGCATCGGTGTTAAAGGCTGAGCCCACCTCGAATAGAACAACCTCCCTCTAATTCCATACCTGAATGCAGCAGCAGTGCTCCTAAGAATGATTTTGCTTCACAAACCCTGGCCCAGAGTTTCCATTTGAACATGCAGAAGACTCCCCTGAAGTTGCTATAGAAGATGGATCTGGTCATGATCACATTATTGTGCTGTGTCTGGCTCAATACTTTGTTAATGATATGGAAGTTCTTGCTGCCAAGAATGCCATGCTCATTAATCTTCTTTGACATCTATTTAACAGAACATCTATTTAATCAGCTACCCTCTCACATTTATTAAATAAGCAAATCTTATTAAAGATAATATTCACTTATACTGTTCTAAGTTGGATACACAAAAATTTCATTTGGCAAGGAAAAAACAATTTCTACGGAAAATTTCATGCAGAACAAAAAGTATTCTGCTGATGTTTGACAGTAGCTTTAAATGACAGCTCACAAGATGTAAACGGGATATTTTAAAGCAGTCATATTCTCTTCATTATTTTCCAAACTAACAGCTGTTTTTTTAAAGCATTAAACTTCCACTTTGCTTTCTTGAGAGTCCTAGTGCTCATGCAGACCCAGATACTATAATTCTAACTGGTTATGGCATGACTTTTATACCTGCTGTATGTGTGAGTTCTGTATCTTGGGACTTGATTTATCATTGAATTCGAGTTACCATTTTCTATTTACAAGTCTGGAGTGACCTATATTTTGTTTACAAATTAGAGTAGTTAACTGTGAATGGAACAAGGAGACTACAATAAACAAGGAGATATATTCAACATTATTTATTTCCACATAGATCTCCGAAAGACAAAAAATATTTTAAAAGCTAGGTCACAGGACTGAAAGGAATAGTTTTCAATATGCATCACAATGAAAGGGCAGCTAAAATAAATATTCTGTTCTTTTACTGAAAATTTGTGATAAGAAAAACACTAAATTGAAGCTTTTCTGTTACTCTGTGAAAACAGTAAGTTTCTAAGCCACCTTTCCTAGCTAGCTCCTCAAAATGAGCCTCTGATGCTTCCTGCTACTATCAGGAACTTTAATTGCTCGTGAAAGTCTGTTGGGTTTGTGCTTCTGCTTCCTACTGGATGAATTATGACAACATAAAAGCAAAGGTGTTTCTTTCAAGGAGCTCTGTGGTTGGGTCCATGGAAAGTAACCCAGATAGAAGAGGCTACGATCAGGAAATGTATAGGATTATATAAGGGAAGAGTCAAATGAGCTATTTTTTGAGACTTAGACAAGCCTCCTTCATTCTGGACGTAGTCTATAGTTCATTTTTTGTTTCCTTACTTATTTAACAAGCAAGCAGTTCTATGAAGAAATGCAAGATTTATGGCCTGTGTAGATATGAGAAATTTTTGTCTTATTTTTTTCTTATTTATGGAGGAAACCTTTATTGTCAGCGACCAAACTACCCTTTATATTATTCCTCTCTTTGCTTTATGATGATAGTGCTCACCACATATTTTCTTTAGGGAATAAGTTGATATCATGCTGCTATCAACATTGCTTTGTCAGAAACAGTGATACAGACTATAAGCAGAAGAATTCCCTGTTTTGTTTGCTCTGGCATAATCAGAACAGACAAGAGGAAATACCTGGCCAAAGGAAACAGATAATCAGAAGTGTTCAGGACCCAAGAATATCGATCACTTTGTGTGTCAAACCAAATGCAGAATTCTGCAGGTGGAACTCTTCTGAAGATCTGACATTTTCATGCGTAGTTGTTTGCCTATGAGTTTTTGAGCTCTGTTCTTTTTATTTCTCCCTAAACTTGCTCTTCAGCTGTTCCTTTTTGAAGTGACTTAAAAATTTGTTTTTAAATAATAATGTTTCCACTTTGGTATAAGACGATCTCTTCTAGAACATGGTTTCTTTTTGAACTTTTTAGTACTCTAGTAATACAAATACTAATAATAAGAAATTAAGGACTTAAATTTTTGTCCCTAGGACATGCCAGCATTCTCTGCCTAGTCCAGAGATATAGGTAAAGAAAGATGAAAAAAATTTTTAGAAAGTACTAGAGAGATAAGGTTTTGCTCAGACATCATGTTACTATATTTTGTCTTATATTCTGAAAAATTCAAGGAGAAATATACAGGACATGTACATCCTATTACTCTAATTTCCAATTAAATTTGATTTGGCCTTCATAGCAGATACAGTTGTGAAAATAGTGACTTACGCCCCATAGTTCAATCAAGAAATTCAGTGCTATAATGAATTGTTAATTTTTTTAACCAATTTTGTAACTTTAGGTCAAAATGTATATGGGAATATGCTGCTCACGTGCAAGCACATGACTGCAAAGCTAATGAAGTCTATTCTCAGATTTGCCAGCTATTATCCTCAATTTGCATTTGCCTATGATAATACAGTTCCAACTATATCAATGTCTGTCAAGCCATCTTGCTTCACAGTTGATATAGCACTAGCTCCATGTTAAACACACAGTTAATATATCCTAGAAAATAAGGATTTTTTTGTTTCTGCTTTACTATCCTGTCCGATCAATGCTTTTCATGGCTGTTTAGCTTGACTAATGACTTCCAAATGACCACAGAAGACAGAAGTCTTCCTGGGTGTTGCAAAAGTGTGGGGGATTAATTTCAAAAAGCCTCTCTGAATTGCACTAATGCAAGTATTTGACCTGTGTATATCCCCAGGGCAAAATGTAGTCAAGCAAAAGGTAGTAACAACAAACAGGATTTTAAATTGCAGTTTGCTTTTTTTTTTCTAAATAAAAGGTCAATTATTTGACTTTTTGTTTTATTTCCAGATATAGCAGTGGAAAACTGCTGCAAGTCTTACCTGATTTTGGTTTGGTCCAACCTGCTCTCCAAGGCTTCTTGGAATATTTTTTAACCTGTTTGGTTCTTTCATACTTGTATCACAAATCCTGTTGACTGCACTGTGTTTTTTCTACAGTCATCTTTATTCTGATGTTTGAATTCTGATGTAATTAATTTTGCATTTAATTAATTTTTCATTTAATTTTGACTTTTTTTTATTACGACTATAAGGCACGTGTAACATGAGGGAAGCATTACTATCAGTGTGCCTAGTTTGCACAGAAGAGTGAACAAAATCTGTAGTTCTGGTGCATGGAGCTAGTGGTATAAGATTAAAATGGAGCACTAGCAATAAATTGCCAGGCTATACTGCATTTTGCTTATAAATATTAGCAGCCAGTCTAGGAATGAGAAAAAAACACATTAAAGATTTCTTTGTTATATTAGATAACATTTTAGATGAAGTATTTGTGCAGTTAAAACACTGCAAATTTGATACTGGAATTTTCTATACTTTCATTAAAGGCAGGAGAGTGGTGTACTTGTTATTTAGAAGATTTTTTTTCCATTGGTGTTTGTGAAATTTAGTAATATTTTTGTTAGTTTTCTATTAGTACGATATAAAAAGATATTGATATTTAAACACATACAGCTTGAAAGTGAATAATTTTGGTGCAGTATTACATATTTGTCACTTAAATCTGGCTTCTTGCCAAGACTACATTCTTAATGTCAAGGTTTCAATATTAAATATAGATTAATTTTGTCAATCAGGATGTTGACAAATTTAATTGACCGTAATTGTCAAAATTGCTGGTCATTAATTTATTCTCAGATTTTCTGTGTGAAAATATAAACCTGCAAAAGTGCCATTGTCAATTATGGTCCATTTGAAATGACCTAATTAGCATTGTGTGATGAACCAACACATGGAAAAGCAAATGGGGGGACATGGTAGGGAGATAATTGAATGTGACGTGAATACTAATATTGACTTTATACTATTTGAGTCATTAAAACATTGTTCAATGAAAATTAATTACTTTTATTCCATTTTTTTTATTTGCTGGACCAGGACAGAATGATTATGGGGAACACCTGAATTCTTTCCACTGGAAAAAAAATTGCCAGGACAAATGGAAAAGCTGATATAAAAGCAGTACCCCACTTTTATTTAGCAATAGGAAATCTGTCTTATATTCTTTAGCATTCTGAATGACTTTATTATTTTGCGGTATTTTCCAGGAATGCACAATTCCTGGAAAAGAAATGGTTATAGAGTCATTCTGCACAGGTGAGTGGGCATTAAGGGAAGAGGAAAGCTTGAATCCATGCCCTGCCACCTTATTACCTTGCCACTAATGCCACGATCCTTAAATTATTATAGCAACAGCATCTGTAAAATTTTATTCAGTGTAAGCGTTGAAGCATTACCACCAAAACCACTGAACACACTGGACACTTTTTGGATTTGTCTTTTTTAATGCATTGAATTCAAGTCTGGGTCAGTCCCTGACCGAGGTCTTGAGAGGCAGTAGTCTGAGCCACCTTTCTGTCTGATATCTCTCTTTGTGAAGAGAGAAGAGACAACCACTCCCAGAGGCTTTTATCTGCCTTCAGGCTCCTGGGAATCTCAGCAATGTAAGAATTCCTATATAGGCAAAGTGTGCTGCTGGGTGAACACTGCCTGGCTGGTGCTCTCAGCATGTGGGGCCGTGTCAGAAGCCTTTTAGACTCTGGTAAAACTGAGTGTTGAAACTGCATTGTTGCTGTGTTCCACAGGAAGAAGCAGCACCCAGTATTTCCCTCTGGGATGACAAGTGTGCAAAGTCAGGAGCACAGGGTGTGCAGAAGCTAATACACTAAAGAAGAGATGGAGGGGAAGCCATGAAAGAGGAAGAAATGACAGAAATGAGAGGGCCTTTACAGTCCTGCTTAATAATGTTTGGAGTGTATTAAAAATGCCTGTAGGAGAATAAAGAGAATAAAAGGAAATTCCTTAAGCTTCTTTCGAATAGATATCTTCACAGCAAATGTAACTTTTTTTCATTCTGCCTTTTGATGATGAACTTGCATCTGTATGTTGGAGGTTGGGTATATACATGGGTTTGTGATGTCATCTAAAAACATCTAAAAGGATCCACCAACTTGTGGCTATGAAAGACTCAATATACAGACTCACATGCTAATGTAACTAGAAATTATTTTCTTGCATCCTGTGTATGCTTTTGCTTAAAGGAAGCAAGGATATGCTTTTAATATGCACACCTTTCTTACAAATATTCCAATTAAATCTGCAAATTTTGATGATGAAATCTTTCCTTCTGCCTAAAATACATAGTTATCACATCTCTGATACTCCAAATTCAGAACTGTTTTTTCTGCAAAAGGTTTTTTGAGGACTAACTATAACATCAAGTGGGATGGTGCTCAAAATAGGATGAATGAGAAATAATGAGAAAAAGGAATCCAATAATTATTTGAAGGAGTGGGTGTTAGATTCTCCTCTGATCCTATGGTGGGAGTAGCTGGGAGTATAGCTGGAGTAGCTTCAAAGTAACAATACACATCCAGTCATTGAGGACATTTTTATTCTCCTATTTATGTTTTACTGCATTACAAAAATCCTGTAGATTTAGTCTGTTTTTCAATTACAGGAGCCACTTACATGTGTAGTGCAAAGCTCTTCGTGTTGTTGTGCTGGTCAACAAAAGACAATGATTAAATTCTAAAAAAGCATTAGAGGAAACTGCTACTACAATAGACAGCAGTAATCAGAGGCATAATCGCTTTCTGCTGGAAATCTGTAGCTGTAAAATGAACAGAAGTACACATTCAGCTTTGAAGTCTATTTTCATGCAAAGATCAAATAGCTCTGTCAGATTTATTCCTCCCAGTTTTGAAGTGTAAATGTAAGCCAATTCAGAGACAAGGAATTATTTTCTCTGCCACTGTGAAGCAGGAGTGTATTTGGAAAAAGTATGCATGATAAATTTATTTCTGTTTAATTGTTAGAATTTTGGGAACAATCATGTCTGATGTGAAGAAAAAGACACAAAAGTGATTGCTTTACAGGTATTCTATGGGATGGCATATTCCTGGAGCACTGAGCTGGTGGTTTCAAGGTTTCCAGTGCCTGAATGTCTCTGTGCTGCAGCAGCAAGTATTTGATGATACAGAGTTATGATGGAACTTAGCTAGCTGACCTGAAGATCAAATACACAATTGTGAGTATGCATTTAATAAGTTCAGGTCCAAAAGCTTTCAAACTGCTGCTCAAGCCTTCTGGTACCTTTCTCATCTGCCAGCCTTGACTGAGGAGTGGGCATTTCCAGCACAGCCACAGAGACAGTACTTAGCTTTGACAATACATAAGAAGTACCAAGATGGCACAAGCATACAGGACTGGCAATGTTTTGTGACTGAGAGATGGGGCTGAGTGAGAGAAAAGGAATCCCTGTAATCCTGAAGGGAACAGTTTGTGACCTGCTGAGCCACCTGGATCCTGACAAGCCTATGGGACCTGACGGGATCCACCCCAGGGTGCTGAGGGACCTTGGCAGAAGAGCTCGCCAAGCCGCTCTCCATCATTTACCAACAGTCCTGGCTCACTGGGGAGGTCCTAGATCATTGGAAGTTGGCAAATGTCACATCAGTTCACAAAAAGGGCTGGAAGGAGGACCTGGGAAACTACAGGCCCGTCAGCCTGACCTCAGTGCCTGGCAAGGTCATGGAGCAGATCATCTTGGGGGCAATCACACAGCACCTACAGGATGGACAGGGGATCAGACCCAGCCAGCACAGAGTTAGGAAGGCCAGGTCCTGTCTGACCAACCTGATCTCCTTTTACAGTCAGGTGATGTTGCAAGATGAACCTTTCTTGGGGTATGACTCTCTGAAGTCAGACTGGTGCTCTGGCAGAAGCTGACGCCGTCAGGGTCAGTCAGTCTGGGTCAGTGCTGGTGCTCCCAACCCAACCAACCTCTCCTCTCACCTGCTCTACAAGTGAGCTGAGCTGGTGCTGGAGGCCAGGCCTTTTATTGGCCTCCTGATCCTGCCCCTGCGCAGTTGGGGCCAGCCCTAACCAGGCACAGGTGGGCTGAATGCAGGTTCACACCCACTGCCTGGTGATTAGCAGCACCTGGTTGCTGCCTCATTTCACTACACTACCCCCCCACTTTTTTTTTGTTTTGTTTTGTTTATTTATTTAAAAGAAACACAAGAACTATGTGAAGTTCAAAGAGAAGCATGACTTGTCCTAAGCACATGAGCTTTTTGACCTGTTAGATGATATGTCGTTGTCTGGAATGGGTGTCGGGTTGTCTATTGGAGATCTGGTCACAGCAGGGCATGTCCATTTACTGGGTACAGAGGCCAACCAGCAGATCACCGACCTCCTGCCAAAGTTCCCAGGGAGCTGCCACAGACAGGAGGGAGGAGAGTTCCTGCTCCTTCATCCATGTTGCTGTTTTTTCATTAGCGGGGGTGCTAGATGAGAGTCCCATCTTTCTTTCCCCTCCTTCTAGGTGAATCAGTGATACAGAGAGAAGGTAACGAATCTACTCACCCAACTCCTTGGGTTTTCTGTTGATGTTAATCCACGCCAAACTGGCTCTCTTTTTTCTGGTTCATCAAGAGCAGGGGCTAGACCGAGGTCTATGCCCGCATTCTCCACCAGATGTTGCAAGACGAACCTTTCTTGGGGTATGACTCTCTGAAGTCAGACCGGTGCTCTGGTAGAAGCTGACACCTTCAGGGTCAGTCAGTCTGGGTCAGTGCTGGTGCTCCCAACCCAACCAACCTCTCCTCTGGCCTGCTCTGCAAGTGAGCTGAGCTTGTGCTGGAGGCCAGGCCTTTTATTGGCCTCCTGATCCTGCCCCTGCGCAGTTGGGGCCAGCCCTGACCAGGCACAGGTGGGCTGAATGCAGGATCACACCCACTGCCTGGTGAGTAGCAGCACCTGGTTGCTGCCTCATTTCACTACAGGGTGACCCACCTGGTGGATGAGGGGAAGGCTGTGGATGGAGTCTACCTGGACTTCAGCAAGGCCTTTGACACCGTCTCCCACAGCATTCTCCTGAAAAAGCTGTCAGCCCACAGCTTGGACAGGGGCACTCTGTGCTGGGTTAGGAACTACAGAGAGTGGTGCTGAATGGTGCTGATCCAATTGGCGGTCGCTCACTAGTGGTGCCCCCCAAGGATCAGTGCTGGGTCTGGTTGTTTAGTATCTTCATTGATGATTTAGATGAGGGGATTGAGTCCACCATTAGCAAATATGCAGATGACACTAAGCTGGGGGGGAGTGTGGATCAGCTGGAAGGCAGGAGGGCTCTGCAGAGGGACCTGGACAGACTGGAGAGTTGGGCTGATTCCAATGGGATGAGGTTCAACACGGCCAAGTGCCGGGTCCTGCACTTTGGCCACAACAACCCCATGGGGAGCTCCAGGCTGGGCACAGAGTGGCTGAGAGCAGCCAGGCAGAGAGGGACCTGGGAGTCTGGATTGACAGGAAGCTGAACAGGAGCCAGCAGTGTGCCCAGGTGGCCAAGAAGGCCAATGGCATCCTGGCCTGGATCAGGAACAGCGTGGCCAGCAGGTCCAGGGAAGTGATTCTGCCCCTGTACTCAGCCCTGGTGAGGCCACAGCTCGAGTCCTGTGTCCAGTTCTGGGCCCCTCAGTTCAGGAAGGAGATTGAGGTCCTGGAGCAGGTCCAAAGGAGGGCAACCAGGCTGGTGAAGGGACTCCAGCACAAGTCCTGTGAGGAGAGGCTGAGGGAGCTGGGGGTGTTCAGCCTGGAGAAGAGGAGCCTCAGGGGAGACCTCATCGCTCTCTACAACTCCCTGAAAGGAGGCTGGAGCCAGGGGGGGGTTGGGCTCTTTTCCCAGGCAGCCATCAGTAAGACAAGAGGGCATGGACTTAAGTTGTGCCAGGGGAAGTTTAGGTTAGGTATTAGGAAGAAATTCTTTACACAGGGAGTGATCAAGCATTGGAATGGGCTGCCCAGGGAGGCGGTGGATTCTCTGTCCCTGGAGATTTTAAACAAGAGACTGGATGTGGCACTTGGTGCCATGGTCTGGTAACCGCAGCGGTAGTGGCTCAAGGGCTGGACTTGATGATCTCAGAGGTCTCTTCCAACCCTGATGATTCTGTGATTCTGTGAAGTGCTAACAAATCTCTATAGAGTACTCATAGCACAGGTATTTTGCCTGTGCTTCTTTTGCAGTAAATTTGTAACTGGCAATCCAAAAGAACTTGTACACTCTTGCTTTAACACATCACACTATTCATTAATCTGGTGGTAAGAAAATTTATTTAGGATGACCGGAATCCAGTGTATGTCTGTGATAATTTCTTTTACTAGTCTCAGAAGTGCATCTGCAAGCTTGTTTTCTGGCCTACTAAAGTGGAATTGGCTATTACTCAGAATCTAAGCCCAGCAACCCCCAGATCCTCTAATATCTAAGGGTCAGCTGGACTGCAAGGGGGTGAATTTTCTGCCAAATTCTTTACTTGCTTTAATGCAAAACTCAGTAAATTGTTTGCTGTTAAATAAAGGATTTTGGTCTATTTAAACCCGATAGCACCTCTAACTTCTCACCAAATTGAAAAAAAAATTTGGAAGCAATTTTAAAGCAGGTAAAGGTTCACAGAATTCCTTCTAGTTGTTATTTAAGACATCATTGTCCTGAATTGCATGATATAGAATGGTTTAGCTGTGGTATATCACCTACTAAAGTGATAATTTCAAGATCTAACAAAAAGATGATTTCTAAATTTCAAGTTGCTAGATTTCACAAAGCTTGATCAACACATTTTTAGGTCAGTCCTTATTTCTCTGCTACTACTAAGCCAAACCAAAGACTTGTGCCTCCTTGTGTTTATGATTAAGCTGCAGCATTGTGAGACCAAGGCATTTTTTGTCAATTGAAAATCCTTGTCTCAATCAGGCAAAGATGTAGTCTTGAATTTACTCAAGCCATTCTTGCCTAACAAAAATCAACATGAAAACTTTAAAAATAATGAGTCTCAAAAGGATTCCGATTACTTTTATTCTGTACCTTCAGATGATAAAAACAAGCAGCGATAGGAATTCTAGATATTAATATAATATAAATAGAAAGATGGACTAGATAAAACCAGCTGAACACTAGTCTGTCCTCAAGACCTAACAGGGAAACAATAACATGCTTTTGAATATGTAGCAATGACTTTTGGCAGATATGCCGTGCACAATTCCATACCACAGAAAACCATTGAACTTGATTGACTATTTAATCCATTTCTGAAAGAGCATCACTAAAGGGATCCTTGTATTGTTAGATTGTTTTTTATAGCCAGAATGACACAGGATTGTCAAAATGCTAGTTGCTGCAGTGCTGATAGCTAGTTAGCTATCAGCTGGAGTAAATATTTTAAAAGTTAAGGAAAAATGTTGCTGATATTTGCTGCAGACTTTCTTCTACCAAGTAGATATTTTGATTTGATTATATTAATTCTGATTTGTCCTAAGCTAGAGTACTTTAAAATACAATGGAACACAGTATTTACAAAAAGACATAATTTGCAAATATAATAATAAAATACATAAAACAAATAACTCCATATATAGAAACATGTATACTTTTAATTTATTAATATATCTTTAGATATTATTAGATATTTATAATCGTTTTTAACAACATAACACTATTTTCTTTTTATATATGTTTGTACCAGAAGCACAGTATTGAAGGTGTAACACTGGATTGGTTTATAGAATTGTGACCTGCAAGATGTTTTGTAGAACCACACAAATTTTATGTAAGGTCCAAACAGGCTAATACTCAGCTACATGGATGTATAGAACAAAAAAAAGGGCAGATTTATGGAGTTCTGTAGGTATGACAGAGAATAAGAAGTACTAAAGAAGTTGTATTAATCATTTTAAAAAAACATTTATATAAAGAACAACGGATTTTACATGACACCTATTGGAAATAAAACTTCAGATTCTTTTCTATGCCTCCATCTATGCCTTGCTCATCAAAAAACCCATGAGGTCTTATAAAAACTACTCCTGATTTCTTTTCTTCCTTTGGAGTACCACAAAGCATATGGTACTGTCAGCCTGTGGTTTCCCCTCTAGCACTCCTGAATTTCCTGCTGCCTGATTGTACTCTCCTGAGTGTACTTTCTTACATTCATTTTGCTAATTAAATTGAGGTATTTCATAAAAACAAAGTGTTTGTTAAAAATATAAATAAAACCATGAAGGCATGCAAACATGTTTTCACATGGCTTGTGTCTTGCCTTGGTCTCTCTTTGCCTGAGAAACTGTCCCTTTTGAAACCATGCATAGCACAGAAAGACTTATGAAGTGATATAGTGGTTTGCATAAGACGTAATGGACAACTGGCATTTTAGATGCCTCAATTTGGTGTTGATATCCTCACCCCATCCCCGAGTTGATACATTGTTCTGGAGATGCCTAAGTGCACCTAGACTTCTTTTTTCTCTTTCATGTCTCATATGCCTAAATTTTGGTGATAGATATACACAGACATGCAATTGTGTCCTGATCCTGAGGCTATCTTCTGACTCCTTCATCTTCTATCCCTGTGGAGAATCACAAAATATGCCTGTATGTTACTAATTTAGTTTTAGAGGCTCAATCCAATAGACTTTTCAGAGTGGGATTCTGCTAAGGAGCACTTAAAAGAGCACTCAGGCAGAAATCTATGGACACAGGGGTTGAAGATACTTCTCTAGGGTCACATGAATTTGTCTCACAGAAATATAGGAAATGTGGAAGTGATTCTCTCGCTGTTTTGGATTGATTGATTTTTCATCTTCCCCCAGTAAATTAAGTGATCCTAGGGGTGAACCAGCTTGCAAAAATTTCAGACACCATACTGAAATGCTTTTCAATAACAAATGGACTGTTCCCCTGCACAGGCTGTGGAGTGTGGGACATGTTTTTGAAGGACTCCAAAATGGAAGTCTCATTCACATGTCCACATTACCAAAATAGGTGCAGAGAGGTTCTCCTACATTTGAGGGCCTCCTAATGTCCCCACCTCCCTTAATGGTTCATTTAGGTCCTTACGTACTTTGTTCAAGAGGGATGTCTTCATAAGCATCTAAAAATTAGAAGTTAGGTGTTTAGGGAAAGATGGTTGGGTTCTACCTTGCAAGGAGAGAGAAGGGCATGTGCCTGTGAGCTCTGAGTGGAGTGAGCTATGAAAGCATTTACAGATCAGTGTAAGCTGCCTGGGTAACAAAGAGAAATCTGTATTTAGGATGTCAACACTCTTGACATTTTTCATTGGCTACTTTTAAGCTAGTTTTGGATCCTGTTTGCAGATGATGAGATCTAACAAAAACTGCTTGAAGAGTACTTGAATTCAAACTGGAGGTTGTGAGTTCTGCTGATTATATACTGAAAAGATAGATCATGCAACACTCAGTGGCTTGTGTTTACATTTGTGTGGAAATTGAGACCTCAGATACTAAGCAAGCATTAGAAGAAATCCATCTAGAAAAATAATAATGCTGAATTGAGCAAGCTCTGAACATTACTACATCTGTAATGTCTACCTGAAGGACCAAGATAAAGAGTCCATGTAACAATAAAACATCCATTCTTTCAGTCATCAACCAGGATTGAGTTGTGTGGAAACAAATTACTTTCAGAATTCAGCCAAAGACTGTATCATGATGTTTGTACACAAAAAGCCAAAATTAAAGGTGTATGGAGAATTTTAAACCTGGGACATGTAATTTTGTAAATGCTGGCTTCTGTGAGGTTTTGAAGTCCTTTCAAGGTAAGCCTCCATATGTGTACTACCTTATATACAATGTCAATAGTCCTCTCTGGCTCGTAATGTAAATTTACTTTAGAACATGGGTTTTAGTTTACAGAGCAAAAATATTAGTTTGTTATTAATTTTGTATGATTTAGAAGTCATGTCTTGTTTATTTATTCCATTGCTCTGGGATGTTGTTAGGCCTTTTTTAAGCCTCAGTGTTATGTCCAGTGACATTGTCAATTGTGTCATGGGCTAAGACAAATTGTTCTTTTCTGATCTGCTAGTACCCTTTCTTATTAGTTTAGCAGAAATATGTACCAGAGGAAACAAGCACTGATCAGAAAAGTTGTAAGACAAATTTACATGGTGTCTGGCATAAATGAAGTTCCTTCCTCACATGGCAGCCATGTGTAGCTGTTCATTTAAATGTCTCTTCTAATCTTACCATCTGAGAGCTGACAAGGCTAAGAGCAGAAATAGAGATGTGAGTCCTTCTAGGAACCTGTCCAATGGTACTGATGGGATTCCTAACATCAGCAAGGCAGGCAACTCATTTGAAGCTTCCTCATCAATCAGTTTATAACAGACTTCCTTGCTGATGTTAAGCAGTCTAATATCTGTAAATAGTAAAGTTTTCTGATGCTTTGGACTAGCTGTCAGAGTCCATCTCTCTGGTTGGGCAATGAGAGGAACATTTAAAAATAGCAATTGAATACAAAGCCTTCTTTTGTAGGTCTGGTGGTCCAGCTGGTATGGAGTCCTGCAACATCTTTCTGGATGGCTACTACAAGGAGGACACCACAGCTTCACGTGGTTACACTGCCTTCTTGTGGAATATCAAACCTGTTGCTAGGGCTGGTCTTAACATGCTCACTGGCCCTCTGAGGTTTGGGATGAAGATGCAAATGTAAAGCTTCAGTTCAGTGGTGCAGTGGATTATTTATACTGAGACAAAACCTGTCTGTAGAGAGGACAGAGCTTGCAGGCCCCAGATTTGAGCTGTGACAGTCCTCACAGTCATTGCCATAATTTGTTCCAAATGCATAAGCAGTAATTGCCTTTTATTTGTCTTCTCACATATGTGGATATGTCTGTCTGTGTATACTTGTATAAAAAAGCCAGAGAAAACAACTGTTGCATTGATCATACTTCTGTTTTCAAGAAGAGGACAAGAAAGTGGGGGAAACAGTACAATGGAAAAATGGCAGGTGAAGAAAAAGAGAGCAAGCTGGGAATATGGAATAAATGAGACTGAGACTGAGGAAGAAGAAGAAACAATCTGCAACAGTGAATCCATATATAAATATACATAAAAGGGTGGAAATAATCCAAGATTGGAGCAGTTATGTTACAGGAGGTCTGACAATCAGGCGTTTCTCTTAGAGTCCTCAGCTTCTCTTAGATCTACATACTTCCTATTTTTCTTGCATCCACTGGGACCAGAGGGAAGATACTTCCTGATGTGCAATCCTGGAAGAGACCAGAAATTTAAAAAGAGACCAGAGACTTTGGGAGAGGTAGGGTCTGTTTCATCAAAACCCTTAAAAACTTTTGAAGGAGGCTTTTGTGCTTCTGCTGAGAGCCAGGCCCTTGGGCAATAGGCAGGTCTCTTAATGTGTTCAGCAGAAAAACTGCTGGTCAAAATGGGGAATAAATAGATGCTCTCTGTTTCATTTTCAGAGTGTTTATTTATGTGTATGGACTCTCCAGGCAGCCAACATCAGCTATAAGCAGTGGCACTGAACATTTTTTATGTCTTTCTGTTTCCTTGATTTCTTGCTTAGAGGGTCAGTGCTCTTGGGCTCCATAGTTCTACAGGTAACACAGGAGTCCCATGGTTTGCCCTTCCTGTGCTTGTACAGCATCAGTCTACATAGCTAATTCTGCCCCAAAGTCTTCAAAAAGTGCCTTCTTCCCTTCTGCTGCTATATTTGGAATCTGAAATGCAAATAAATGTCTCTTTGGTATACAAGAGATGAAACAGGTCAAGTCTAGGATGACTGGAATGGTCAGCAGGTTATGAAGCAGCTGTTTCTGAGGAACCAGTACTGTTAGTTGGAGAACCTTCATCCCAGCAAATGTCCCCAGTGCTCGAGGTAAGCCACTGACCCATCACCCTCCACCTGACTTTCCATGATGCTTCCTTTTCTCCTTTCCTAACACCTACACTGAAGCTCCACTGCCAAGCTGGTTTGCCCGGTTTAGAGCTGGATTATGAGACAGAAAGGTATTAAATAAGATTGCCTCTTTGGTTTGTGTGAGTTTAACTGAAAATGATAAAATCAGAATACAGAAACAAGGATCACTACTTCTGCACTGTCCTCAAATGTACACAACCGTGTTCATAAACAAATATGTTCTGAAGAGGGAATACATCTCTAATTTCCATATTCTTAACTGACTGAATAAAGCAGCACAAATGATGATAAGTTTGAAGCATTTTGGAGGAAGATACACATCATCTTCTACAGTTACACTTGAATGAGAGCAAAACTCCCAGAAACTACTTTTATATTAACAAAAGTGGCTATTGTTGACAAGTGGAGCATGTGGTGGAAGGAGTTGTTGTCAGTGTAAATGGTGGTTACTGGAGAAGGGCTGTCACTGAGACAAAAATGAGGTGAAAAGGCTTCAGTTGGCAAAAAATGACATTGGCAAAATTGGTTCATTTCAGTGGAAGGATTGGAGTAGGAGTCTTTAGCTGTCAAGACATGCTATTCAGTAGAGTGGGTTATCAGATACATTTTTCATTTGTTGAATATTCTGTTAAGGGCATGGATAATATCATTAAATCTGTCTGTGAGAAGCCAACAGAAGCATTTAGGAGTCAAATATTGAGAACCTTGGTATTTATTGGTCTTGTTCCATGCACACAACTCTAGTCCATGTCAGCTCTTCACAGAACTAGCCTAGCTTATGGCCATGAGGTTTTATCCTATCTGCATTACATATTGGGCAGTGAAAATAGAGTCTGAAAAAGCCTTAGCTTCTTTAGAATTAGAAATATGAGGCAATATTGGAAGCCAAATAATTATAAGGAAGTAGACCAAAGGGACATTGGACGTTAGAAAATGCTCAGGCTTAGTCTGAATCGGAACACTGTGGTCTTTGCCATTCTCTTCCACATAAATATGTATCTAAGTAAGATATTGGTTAAATATCTTAACTAAGATAAATATCTAACTAAGATAAATATTTTAACTAATATCTTAACTAAGGTATTGGTTAAACCACACCTGTGTTTTTGGGAGTTTAGGACTGACTGTAGATGAAATGGATGCTGGGGACTGACCTAGTCCCCATTTGTCCTGCTGGGGAGCTTTGGAGGTGTTTGCTGTATAACAGATACTTCTTCTGTGAGAATCAATGCTTCCATGTTGAGGAAAATTTCCCAAGCAGTTTTTTACAAGAATTAAGTAATTCTGAGGAGATATGCGAGCTCAGATGTTGTGAGGGAGGTGGCTAGGTGCCTGCAGCTCAGTTTTCAAGGCTCAAAACACCAAGAAGAGATAGTGGGTGCAGTGATGGAGCTTGCTGGAAGACCTGACCCATGCCAGCCATCTACACTCACTGTTGGGGCTTGGAATCTGGCTGTGGTATGGATAACCAACATTACATGAGGGAAGTGTTTAAAATCTTTGTGGATGTGGATGCCTGTCCATCTAAAACTAAACAGGAATCATGCATGATGCTTAAGAACACACTTCTTGCTGAGGTCCTGTGAGTCCACCCACATTTAATACCTCATATTTTACTGACCTTTCAGTCTGGATTTTCTTGACAGCTTATGTAAATGTCACACCAAGAGCAAATCCTCCTCTATCTTTCTTGCAGAAAACTTTTTTGTCGCTTTTCACATTTGTCTCTGATGTCTGAGATACTATATCAAGAAGTGGAGGTGTCCAATCAGTGGGAAGTAATACCTCTGAAGTAGGCTTCTTCCTGGCTGACACAGGCCATGCTGACAGGTTGCTTTTCTAGTGCATCACTTCCATCCAGCCTCACTCTGCCTTGGTTCTTTTTCTAGACTCCAACCAGGGGCTGGACATGGGACAGTTAGGGAAAAACTGTGCATATGGTTAAGGTAGATGACAGGGTAAAATTCCTATTCTGTGAAGAGTCTATTTATTTCCTGGTTTATGCTCATAGTAGCCCCTAAATAGACAAAAACCTATAAGCTTCAAAACAGTGAGACTCTGATAGACACAAATTCTTTAAGATCCCTCCTGATCATTTTTCCTGAATCTTTTATGATTCAGCAATGAAAAATATGAGACCATCCTTATGCTCCAATTATGCCTGAGCACTTGAGGTGCCTTTAAAGCCTTGTCTCAAGGTGATCACATACAGCCTTGGAAAATGAGCCTTGGCAGATCTCTGTTGCAGTGTTCTCTAAATGCATCATGTTTTGCTGTCCTTCCACACAAGTGTGACAATTGTAGTGATAGAGGGCAAGTGGAAAATTGATAGGAGGTATTTATTATCATGCTAGACTCCAGCTTCTGACTTAAGGAATTTCAAGGTCTGACAGAAGCAGTGATTTCAATAAAGAACAGAAGGTGGGGGACAAAAGTTTTCTTATAGCTGTTTGGAAATAATTTCTGATGGTGAAAATTTACTTGCTGGTTTTGATTGAAAACATTTACTAAAAATCCTAAATGCTTCCCATCAACTTCTGGGATTGATATTATCAAGATCTGAAAAAATATGCAATGAATATAAGACTGTTTTCAAATCTGTCACGGTTTAACCCTGGCCCGGCAAAACAACAGATTTAAACCGAGAAACAGATTTATATATTAATCTCTCTCTCCTCTGATAAGGGAAAGAGAGAGAATAAGGAAGAGAGACTTATGGGTTGGAAACTAAACTACAGAACTTTAATGAAACAATAATGATAAAATAGGAAAAGTGCAACTACTTACAAGAGACTTAGCTAAAAGCAAAAGCACAAACCAGAAAATCACCTTCATCCTGGCCCAAACCAGGACAATATCCAATTGTCATTCACAGAAATATCAAAAAACTACATTTCTGCTGCAGGCTGGCTACCAGCAGAGCTCTTAGTTACAAATGATTTGCTGATAGGCAACCTAGCTTTCCAATAGTATGCCTGGGGAACCAAATAGTACAATGCTAGTCTATTGAATACAGAAACTTAATTAAATAACTGGGGGGAGGGGGAAATAATTTGTTTTCACAGAAAGAAAAGGCTAAGCTTGTGAAAAGTAAAAGGCCAAAATGTGAGTCAATCAATCTAGCAGGATGTTCCTTTTGAGTGAGTTCCTAAAGTAGATATCCCAATGTACAAGCAAAGCTCTGAAGGAGGAGTCTGGGGTAAAAACTGTTGCAACTGTAATGGTGATAGGAACCTATGGAGAAATATAGCTTTTTCCCACCCATGATGGATGGATCTTATCCCTGGGCTTTGATCAAGTATCATAATTTCACTGACAAAAGCCATTACCATCAGTTAGAGTTCTTCCTAAAGCAGGAGAGACAATTTCAGTGTGCACTTTTTTTTTTTATTTTTTAAAACAAAAAATGGCAATTAAATAACAGAGTTTGCTAGTTGCTAGGAGCAGTATTCCCCAGGAGCAATGAAAAAAAAAAAAAAAAAGGCAAGTCTAGGATAACCAAAGAATCTGGTTTATATGATGTCAGAGAGAGGAGGAAAAAGTGATAGTGGTGTGCAAATCACTCCTTTACTTGCTGTATTTCAGGGAACACAACTATATACTTGGAATAGGCATTCGTGCTTAAGTAGGAATCACACAATATTTCAGATATAATCATGTTTTACAGGAATCCTCAGGACCTAAAAGAGGCTGTGCTTTGGGGCACATAATGGTTTCTTCACTATCTGTGGTTTTGTGACCCTAATTAATCACTATCTAGACCTGTGCTCAGGGCATACTATGGTGACAAAGGTCCCATGGGCAGGGACATGTTCCACTAGAAAAGGTTACTTCAAGTAAGTAACCCATCCAGTAACCCAACCCATCCAGTCTGATCTTGAACACTTCCAAGTGGGAAGATGTTGGGAGATGATAGGAGAAAAACTCACAGGAGAGTTTCCTTGGGCTGAAGTGAGTTGAATGAACACAGAGGTGTATGTTGATAATGTGCTGGCACTTCCATGAGTTTGTCAAAAAAGAAAAGTGATGCTATATGATTGTACAAATGAGTTTCTATTTCTTTACTCTAAAGCAGAGCCTCCTACAAGTTTACTGGCCAATTGCCTTAAGTGCTGGTAGATCCTTGTTGCAAATGGAACCAACTACACTCAGGCAGGTAAGGTGATAAAAATGCTTGCAACATTCTCTGCCACAAGTGAAGCAAAGAAAGAGGCCACCGTGCATCCAGCAGAAAGATGAAAGCCATGCCAGCTATTAACAGGGACTAAAGTGTATTGCATTTCCATTCCAGTCTGAAAAGACCCTGAATGAAGAAGCATGGAAATATTTTTAATACTGTATTTCCATGTTAATGCCACTCAGTTTTCAAAAACTCATATTCATGAGGTTCCTTATTATTAGCCATAAGGCAATTTATGGATGTTAATTTAATAGGTTTTTGTTTCCACTGTTGCTTTGATGTTTCCAAAGACCTGCAGATGTACTGCACATTAAAGTCAAACTCAGGACAGCTCAGAATTAATTGAGAAGGCTGGCTCGAAAGCAACAGTACTGTTTTAACTGTATTCATGATAAAGACTTTTGACCATCTTAAGAGAATTTACCTATGTCTATAATGTCAGAGGCAGATGTACAAACTTTTGGCTGTCCTGGGGTTATCTGAGAACACGCTTGACCTTTGGCACAAGACAGATCAGCTCAGGGACTCATAAGTGAGCAACATACAAGAGCAGGACTCCAATTTCCCTACCAGTTCTGCTCTCTTTGTACCCTTTTCCCACTATAATGCTTGGCAACTTTTGGCAGCCTGCTCTTGGCAGCTGGATTTTCCCTCTCTGACAGGTTCTGCTCTTTGCAAAGTCTTTAAACCTGATCATTCCCTGGGAGGTCGAAAAAGACAGTCTGGGGTTTCTTTACAAATTTAGTCCACAAAGGCTCAGTTATGGGACCTCTCTAGTACATTCTGTGAAATATATATGACCAAAATGGTTATATGAATTCTATTTTCTACCTATTCCTAGATACCTGTTGCTTCTCTTCCAGTTTCCTTCAAATCTCTAGAGAAGTGCTGCTCCCAGCACTCCTGCTCTTGAGAGCAACAGCATTCCTCTTGTAAAGGTGGAATTCATGGGCTCTGATCCTTGTTCTGAAAATGGTAAAAGTATCTTCAATTAAAATTAAACAGGAAAACCTCCCCTTTCAAAATACCATTCTGATCAGAAACCTGTTGCTCTGCATCTCAATAATTTCTGGAAGGCATCCTTACTAAAGGGCATCTCAGTCAAGCTGCTTTGTATTTATTCCTTACCTTGTCCCACAACTCATGCATTTCTTTTCTGCACCTGGTCCTAGCTGCAAACACTATGGTGAATATTGTCCTACCTTCTCTGTTTCATACCCTCTCTGCCAGTACATATATCCAGACCTGGGCAATAAAGCATTTTGCTAGGAATTAAATAAGTTGATGTAAACAGTCTGGGGAACTCCACTTGTATCTGTTGCCAGTTGGAACTATTTACTGTCACCCTCTGGGTACAATCTGTCAGTCAGTTCCCCACTTGTCCAGGACATGCTGAGTCAGTTTCTCCAGAAGGAGGCTGTGGTGTACTGTATCAAAAGCCTTGGAAAAGTCCAGGTAGATGGTATCCACTGCTCATCCTGCATCAACTGAGTGGGTGACTTTGTAATAGAAGGTAGTCTTGTTTGTTAGGCATGATTTGCCCCTGATAAATCCACGATGATTTTTAAAATTTCCTGATCACATGTTTTAATTGATCTGTGATAGTCCCCAGGAGTATTTGCTCCATGACTTTCCCAAGGTCTGAAGTGAGGCTAATGGGTCTGTAATTGCCTGGGTCTTCCTTGGAACCCTTCTTAAAGACGGTGTTGACATTAATTAGCCTTCTGCCATTCTTCAGGGATGTCTCCTAATCTCCACGACTTCTCAGAGATTATGGGAGTGCTGAGTACAGAGGCACAATTATGTCTCTACTGCTGACCACTCTGTTCCTGATAGGAGCCAGGATGCTGTTGTCCTTCTGGGCCACCTGGGCACACTGCTGCCTCACGCTGAGCCAGTTGCCTATCAGCACCCCCAGGTCCTCTTCTGAGGAGGAGCTTTCATAAGACAAATATGACATAAAAGCCCAAAGGGAAATATAGTGTTTTAGTGTGGAAAATACCTTCTGACTTTGTTCTTCCTATTTCTACTTCTTTCTGAATGTCAAAAGACAAATTCTGCAAATTCTACAATCAATTGGCAAACTGGAAGAGAGGAAAAAGGGTTTAAAGAGATGGAACTAAACGAAGAAAATGCGGCTCAAACGCGAGCTGAGAGCTCCATCTGCTGCTGGGCTGCGGGAACGGGACCTCGCAGCTCCACCTTTCCCTTCTTTTTAAAGACGTTTTAAAGGTGTAAAGATATTTTTGCTAATTAGACCATTTAGTGGAAAACCTTATTTTCCTTTCTTCCAGTCCCTCTGTTTTTATTTCCCTCTATTTTTGATTTATTTGGAATTGGCCTCTTGAGAGCACTACCAGCACTTGCATAATCTTGTATAATAAAACTTATGAAGAAAAATTTCCTACATCGTCCTGTGATGTAAAAACAGACCTCTCTTGAGGTTTGCTGTTTCTTCAGTGTATTTCTACATTTTCAGAAAGAAATGCCTTCTGTGAAAGATGCAGCAAACAGCTAAAGCACACTGGACTATTTAGTGGTCTGTCAGCCCCAGCATCTTTTTCTTTCCTGTTTTGGTTTCCAGGTAGCTTGCTTAATGAGGACATCCTGAGGACAAGGCAGCATTGCTCTTTGCCAGGTACAATACAAAAATGAGAACTCTCTGTACCCATAACAGCATGACTCCCTCCTTGTCATTCTAAAAGAAATGACAAGAAGGCGGATGTAGTTTACAATTTGTAGCAAAATAAATAGTAGTTAATGCTATTCTATAAACACAGCTGCATACGTAGAGAGTGATAATATTCCGGAATTTAGAAACATGCTTTGATCAGAAGTTGCAGGAGTTAGCAAAAGGAACAGAAAGGACAAGAGAAATATTTTTATAAACTGTTTTCTCTCAGAGCTGGACTTTGGTGCAAGCACTCACTTGAAGTGGACGTTATATATAAGGATATCTTTACTTATGAGCCATGGTCTTTGTTATTCTGTGAGTCTTTTTCATCTAGGTGTACATTAACTTCTAGTGTAGCTGTCAGTTTTTAAAAGTTTCCCTCCAAGTCAAATGATTCTCTAATTCTACAGAGTGCTCTGGGAGAGCTTTTTGATATCTACCATAAGGAGGAAGTGGGAATGCTTGGGAGGGTCACTTAAAAAGACATTCCTGTTGGGAAATAAAATGCTAACCCATAAATTAATCAATGCAAAGCTAAATATCCAGTTGAAAAATTCAGCATTTCATGCCAAAGATGGTCTTTTAAAAATTATACTATTATAATGCTTTGCAAGTGAATATTCAAGTGTATTTCAATCATAATTGTGTCCCTGTGTGAAAACATGGATTTTCTTTCTCACTGTGCACCTCACATGCACTTTCCTTGTTACAACAGAAAATGAGCTCAACCTTCCTTAGAGCAGAGTTTGAGCATTTTGAACAAAGACTGTTCTCCTTTTTTCCATCTTAAAGGAAGCAGGTGCTTGTCAAAGCTATGTATACATATATATACTGAACAGTGACAGATCCTGAGGACAAACATCTTTTTCTTACCAGAGATATTTGTTTGCTTCTCAAGGTGCTTCAAATAATGCTGTTTATAACTGTCAGTGAAATAGAATCACTTAGTTAAAAACTGTTGAGAATATACCACAGCAATGGAAACATCATTATCACTCTGCTGTTAACTTTGCATGTCCTGACCATAAAAAAAAGCACAATATCATTTCAGTGAGGTTTATGACTAAATGTAGGCACTCGTGTGGATGGTGACATTTTATGACTTCACATAATAATGTTCTGTATGTCTGTTAAAAAACCAGAAGGCAATGACTCCACGTACAAACAAATATTGCAAACAACCCATATTAGTAAAACAAAAGTCTGCCTGTTTACTGCTATTTTGGCAGTAGGATCATGGAGGAAAAATTAGAGCAATTTGAGCAGGGAGGGTAGGAGACAGGGTAGATGGTGAGTTTGGCTGACTTTGTCACTGAACCACAGGTTGGGTATATAATTTCTTCCTTTTAACCTTCTCAGTTCTCCTTGTTCTTTTCCCTGTTCTCAAAGGATGCCTTTCTCCTGCCTCCTATTCCTCCTCATCTGCTCAGAAAGGATGGGGAGGAGAGAGGACAGTAACAGGCAAGGTAGATGCTTCCCTGTGGATAGTGGAAGGATGTGGCAGTGGGGTATTCAGTGGCTGGGAATGAGATGAGAGCCATGGCCTCTTCACTGAAGCAGCTAGAAGAACAGGCACAGCTCTGAAGTGGGAATTGAGGGTGACCCTGTAGCCTGTACCTAATAGCTGCTTTCATCTCTGCCCATCCAACACCTTTCTGGACTCTTCAAAGTTGGCTGAAGCCTGACATTGGTGTGTTGGATCACCTCAACCCAAGAGTAGAGTGCTGGGCAGATTGATCTTTAGACCATCAGTTTGAAACTTCTGTTTGTTTTAGTTGGTCTGAATCATGCTAGTTGCAAATTCTGAGGCAATTAAAACTGTCAGAAATTGACATCTGTCAGGTTTGAATATTAATCAGCAGAATCAGGCAATGACAAGTAAAGAAAAAACTAGAGTAAATGCTGGGACCATATTCAGAGCATCACTAAGAAAACTAAAACAAACATCAGTTTTCAACCTGTTACTCCCCAGGGGATCTTGTTGGGTTCTTGCCTCCATGCTGGACAGTGACATTACCACGTAAATAAACACGACTCCTGATGTGCACCAAAGCTTTGTGTCTGGGCCTGAGATACCTGGCTGGCTAGGTTCTAATAGACAGCACTGAGTTCAGTGTCAGATGTGGCAGATGATTAAGATGAGTTCTCAGATTCAGCATCCTTTAAATTCCAACTGGTGTATGCTCATTCATCTTTTTATCAGTGGCTGATCTCTGCCAAGCGACAATGGAGTAACTGTGGGCAAGACTCAGCAAAGGACTTTCAGGAAAAAAGGACTTTGTAACTTTATGTTACAATCCTTGAGTGAGTTTGTGCTTGTTTACCCTATTGAGGAGAAGGGTAACCTTTCTAAGTAGCCTAAGAAGCCCTTTCTGGCTGGTAATATGAAGTGCTTGGTGTCTCACTGTACATACAATCTTACTCTGTGCATACAATCCTAACATTGCTTTGCCATCTATACTTGTACTGCTGTCAAACCTCATACCCACAAAATTAAAAGGGCAGCCTAAACATCCTACCACTGTCCTTACAGAATGTTATTCTCAGCAACTTTTTCTGAGACAGTATCTTTAACTCTGTAGCATGAAGATGTCTTAATTTATTACACATGGCCTCAATACTGTGAAGAAGTGCTTGAGTTTATGTGTCTGCAAAGCCTGCTATAAGTAGAAAACAGGCAGAAAAACATTACTTTCCTAGTCAGTAGAAAGCAAGTATATTCCTCACTGAATCCTCTGACAATTGATACAAGGGTGTATCAATTTGATACTGCTTTCAAAATGAAGCAGTTTCCTGGACATACCAATGCACCATCTCACTCCCTGTGTGCTGGACAGGGAGGCAGCAATGACAACAGCTAAAGCAGTTCTTGCATTCACCCTGGTGTTTAAAAGTTGCATGAAATGTGTTTTGCTCTGTACTTTAGCACTTAGACTGGGTTTTAGTTGGACCACTCAGGTATCAGAAGATAAACTGAATGCCTGTATTCTTGGGAATTCTTGATCAAAGTGTGAGGATACTCATTGTAGTTGTGTGACAATAAGGAACGTTCATCCTTGTAGAAGGTATCTGCTACTGCTATCAGAGGGCTAAATAACATCATCGAGCCTTTATCTTAAACATAGGAAGAAATAAAAAATAGCAACAGATAAATTAAGTCCTAGGGGAAGGAAACATAAAAGAAGAGGAAACACTTGCAACAGAAATTATAGAGCAATTCTGAATACATATCCTTCATAACTATTTATACTATTAGAAGCATAGAAAGTCTTTGGGTGCCATCATTAATTGCTTTCCTATCTATTCTTTTAATACCAGACAAAAAATTACATATAAACCTAGACTTCTGTTCCTTTTCTTTTCCACTGTAATTCTTGTCAACTTACATTTTGTATGAACAACATGCAGACTTAATGATATACCCTCTAGTAAATTGTACACAAACATGACCTGAAACAACTTATTAATTCTGAAACTAAGCCATGATTCTATCCCATAGGCTTCATTAAGCATAGTGGACGCTATAGGAAAAAGAAAATTCCATTTGCTGTAACAGACAGAATTCTGGAGTTATAAAATTTGAAATAGGGTTGAAGGAGAAGAGCCAGTATCTTACCTGTGTGATTCAGATGAAATAGAGTAAGAGTGGGTGCTGCAGTCATAAATATATGACTTGGATGGCAAGGATGTGGCTCAGTCTGGCACTTTTGGGTCCTTTTCTACTCCTTTATGCAAAGCGGAACAATAAGAATAATTAGCAATAATGAGTAATTAACTAATAATTTAAAATATGTTATTAAATTGAGGTAATCTTAAATGCTGTTGCTTCCCATGAAAACTTAAAGCAAGGCTCTTGTATTTGACTGCTTTTGTTTCTGGAATCCAGGAATGAATTCTGCAGGCTTGAGCTAGCCCCTGAAAAATACCATTTCTTGGAACAAATTGTCCCATAATTCATGCATTTCTTTGGTGCACCCACTCCCACCTGCAAACACCATGCTGAATATTGTCCTACCTTACCCATTCCAAATCCTCTCTGCCAGACTACATCCCTCCCTTATTCCCGGGGAATAAGTCATTTTGCTAGAAGTACAGTTGATACAACCAGTTGATAAGACTTTAGTGCACCTGAAATTCAGGACTTCTGCTGGCTGAGCTGGTATGTAAAAGGAAAAGACACAACTTTTGGAAACTCCTGTGGTTGAAAGTACTAATCTACATTCATTACTTATATTATGGTAATTCACATGCTCACAATACAGACTGTCAGATTAATCTTTCCTGATGTAGGAGTAACCAAAGCACTAATATTAGCATGAGCAAATAGTTTAAATGTGTAACCTTGCAATGGAGCAGGAGTGCTTGTATGGTCAGGTGCATTTGAGTAGCTTTTGAAGAAGAGCAGTCTCAGCTCCAGCTCCTGGACATTTCTGCACAGGTCACAATTGCATTGCAAAGGAGAATTCTTGGGGTGGTGGTAAGACTTTAACAGAGCCAGATATATAAGTGTGTCTTGGGAGGGTTGATTCTCCTTTGTCAGTCTCTTTTGAGACTTCCTCAACATGCAAGAGCAGATGCCAGAGCTAACTGCTTGAGGTGTTGCTTGTACATGAGACTAACATGGTGAACATTTCCCAAATAATAAAACCAGGGAATTCCGTAATTATTTTGCTTTGAATATGGAAGACCTGAAGCCTTTTACAATCTGCCTGTAGACAGTCTGATCCCAGCATAATTTAAGACTATTCACAAATCCCATTATATCTTGCAGAAGATGTTGGTGAAGACATTCTAGGAAGGAGTAAATTGTCCGAGTGGTATCACCATCTGACACCATGCTCAAGGCCGTGTTGGTCTGCAAGTGGTGGTACTCATGTTTCTTTTCTCTACAGTACTGCCTTTGAAGCCAGCTCTGTGGAAACCATCTGTGGGTCCCTGGAGGTGCAATTTACCCTGTCATGTGAATGTGCTTGGGCAGTCTCCATCTATCCCACCTGGTGTCACTGTGTGCATTTTATGGGAAAAAAAATTTTTGGGAAAACCCAAAGCACAGAGCAGCAAACTATCATGTTCATGTTTACTCACAAGCCAGTAGACGAATAGAAAATAGACCCATCTCCTTCTTTTTCTGCTTTCTGTCTCCTAACCCTAGCCACAGTACTCATAATTACAAACATCTTTATTAACTGCTGATTTCTTTCTATACCTCTAAAACAAGCTTTATAAAGCATTCAAAAGAATCCCTAGGGTGTGAGCCACTGTCAAAAGTCAGTCTGTCTCTACTGTTTCTTTAACCTTAACCAGACTATTGAAAAAGTACTTCTAATTTTTCTCTTTTCGTTGTAAACCAAGAAAACCAGCACGACAGCAATGAATGCTATCAAGTATAGGTTTGGCCTCACTAAGCAAGGATTTTATTTCAGAAATGACAATTACAAGTCTGTTCTATTTGTTTCAGAAGTAATTTGTCTAGTCTCCATCCATATTTTCTGCAGTAAATTACAGCCCAGATTTTCTGCCTTTTAGATAATCACCTGCTTTGACTGGATGATGTACTTCTGGCAGGTCTTAAATGTAATTTTATCTTTAAGGTCCCATATGTTGGCTAAACAGCCCATTATATGCAGGATAATAGATGGTTCCAGAGAGACTACAAATCTGTAATTCATTAGAGACAGTCTTTTAACATTACAATACATGAAATTGCCAACTAATTTTCCTTTACTTTTCATGAGTAGTTTTTATCTGTGACCTTCTAGGACTCAGCTAGAAATTGTTGGTCATAAAAGCTTTATGTTCAAGTCATGGAAGAACTACAGATAGAACCACAATATGATTAGTAGAATTCAACAGTTCTTTAAAAATGTCCTTCTAGTATTAAAAAAAAATCTCTATATCCTTAAATCCAGTCAAAATGGAATAAAATAAAACAAAATGTGATAATAAACTAAAGGAGATGCAATAGAAGTGTCAGTGGGAATTCAGTGAAACTAACTTCTAGTTTGCTGTTTCATCTCCATCATGTGCATTTTTGAATGTAGTTAGCTTGCTATATTTTTCTTCCCATCTACACCAAAATTTTAAATAGTTGACAGAGTATTTGAAAAATTTCAAGTGTCAGCCTCTTGTTTCTTGTTCTTGCCATTTATGCTTAGTTCCAAGCTCATTTCCCCACCAAAAACGAGCTATCACTTGCAAATTCTCACCTTACTGAATTCTTACTATGTAAAAGTATCATTGTACCGAATTTTCATCTTACTAAATTTTCATGGGTTGCTGAAAAAAAGTTAAAAAAATCCAACTAATTTTCTTAAGTATTTCTTATGTTTCTTAAGTGTGCATTTAAAAACTTTTTAGGCAACATCTATGTACAATATTCTCATGTTAAACTGACTGAATAGAAACTGAATGACTTATTTTAACTGACCCAAAATATTTTTCCCTAGAACCATTCAATTTACGTATTTGCACCTATCTTGATTCAAATCTCAAAATCAGAGCAAAATTTTACAGTTCTCCTTGTGGAAACATCAGCAAAATCTTGGTCAGCAGTTAATGTTTTTTATTTTCAACGATTAAAATATTTAATTCAATTTCAAAATTGTGTAAATGTTTTGACTGGCCAGTACTTTTTTCCCTATTGCTCTCTGCAGTCTGGTCTTTAACTCTGCCTCTCATTTTTACAACAGCTGATCTTAAGAGTGTTACATGACTAAGTATGTTATTCACTGCCGTCCCTGCAAGTAGAAATGTACCAGTAACCTGGTTCCATAGATGAAAACCTGAGGTGCCTAATTCTGAGATGTCTCAGATACCAAAGTGATCTGGGAACTCCCGCTACAAACATGACACCATCAGAAGAAAGGTATTTGATGGTGTCTTGCTCTATCAAGTGACAGAATTTCCCAGTTCTATTGGGCAATAAAAAAGGTCATCTGGTACTTCCATAAAGATTTCTGACTCATCTTTTCACTGTAACTGTGCTGTTGTCATGTCCTTGACTTCCCCTGAAGTGTAGAGACTTATTACAATGAATCAGCAGTGGTGTGGAGGGCTAAATGTAGCTGGCCACCAGCTGCCACCAGGTCTTTCTCTCACTGTCCCTCCTCAACAGGACAGGGGAGAGATAATATGATGAAAGCCTCACAGGTTGAGATAAGGACAGGGAGATCACCCATCATTTACCATCATGGGTAAACCAGACAAATTTTGGGAAATTAATTTAATACATCCTCAATAGCAACGTATGATAATGAGAAACAAAACCAAACCAAACTTCCTCTTCCACCAGCTGCAGTGGAATTTCTGTTCTGCTGTGGTCCTTCATGGGATACAAGGGAACAACTTGTTCCATCATGGAATTCTCAGTAGAGCTGAGGGAAAATCTCTGCTCCTCCTCCTTTTTCACTGACCTTGGTGTCTGCATAGCTGTTTCTGTCACATTTTCCCACTCATCTCTTACAGCTGGTGTTCAGCATTTTTTTAGCCTTTCTAAAATATGTTATCACAGAGTTGCAACCAGAGTCACTGACAGGCTCAGCTTTGGCCAGTGGCAGGTCTGTCTTGGAGCTTGATGAAAATGATTTTGTCTATCAGAGGGCAGCTCCTGGTATTTTCTCAAAGAAGCCAACCTTTCAGAATCCCTGATACCAAAACATGTTTAGAAGGTCCCAGTGATGAAGTAACCAGAAACTGTTGTGCAACAGTTCAGAGAAATAGCATTTACAGCTGTATAAGCAGGGCAGTGGCAGTGAAAACTTGGGTTCAGATTACACCAGTATTGGACATTACAGAAGAACAAAATTATAATAATTTATATAGAACATAAAAAGGAGTGAAAAAAAAATCAAGACCTGAAAATTATATCTTATAGATGAGAAGGTCAGTTTATTTTGTTGATCAATAAGAAGACTGAGAAATATTTTTCCTCAGAAGAAACTAACAAAGATGTAAGTAAGGAGCTTTTGAATCCAAAAGAGAAAAGGATTATAAGAATTAATGACTGCAAGATGAAACCCAGCAGATTTAATTTGGGAACACAGCTGAATGTGAGCAGTGAGAGTGAGTAATACTGAAGCAAACTACTAAGAAATCAGTGGATTCTTCATGATTTTAATTTTTATGAAGTGGTGCCTCAAGTATTGTTCTTCAGAAATGTAATTGTACTATCTATAGTCAATTTTGCTTAAGATGGAAAGTTTTGATTAATTTTTACTCTGGGGTATATCTTTTAGTTTTTCTGTATCTCAAGTATAACAAAAGTTGACAAGAACTGTACTTTAAAAAGGCAGCAAATGAGAACATTGGTCTAAAAAAGTTGTTTTAATTATGGAAGGCAGAAAATTTGTAAGAAGTGCTTACATGAGAGCAGATACCCTGAGGATTTCCTCTGACGAATGGGATGGTTGGAGGCTGAACTGGAACCAGCAGCTGCCAAAATCTTCCTTGGGTCCAATAGTTGAAGCAAAAGCACAGCAAGATTTTTCTCCCTGCTAACAATTTTCCTTAACTAGTGACTACTGATAGACCACTACTATTACAGTGACAGGCACCTAAACTGAGTAACTTGAATGAAGGGAATAGAGAAAATGTCCTTGAAATTTATTCAAGAGAGTTCTCCAAATTAATGACTTGAGGTGACAAAGTAGCTAGTGTGGTCTATGATAGAATATCCAGCTAAATTTTTAAAGGGTTTTTTGCTGAAGAGGTTTTGCTTCAAAGGTGACCATAAAGTAACAGCCAACCACAAAAGCAGAAAATTGACTGAATTGTTTCTACCTATGTTTCTCCCTGTTTAAATCACACATTATATTGATATGACACATTATATAGATACCTTATGACCCATACTGTCTACATTTTATTATATTTACAGTCCCTATCACATCAATAAGCCAGTACCCAACAGATATGTTTCTGTATCACAGCAACAAGTCTGTGCCAGGAGATCCTAGACATCTTTAGCTGTTGTTACCACCTCTGCCTTCAAACAGGAAAAGTGAGACCTTGTTAGCTGAACCTGGAGGCACTTGCACATCTCCTTCAGTAAACCACTTCTCTATCTCTTCTGAGTTGGTCAGTATATGTTCATCTTGATATATACTAATCCAAGAGACTATTTACACAGGGTCTTCAATTTAAGAGAAAATTTTTCTTTTAAGAGAATGGAGATACTTCCTGATGTTAAAAGAAAAGGCTATCACATACCTGCTTTTCAGTCTTTTCTGCAGACATTTTTTTCTTGCAGGTTCTGCAGAGTAGCAAAGCAGGAACAAATAGAGCCGTCGTCCCTATTCACTGGAATCTTCACTTTTTGGTGTACTGTGTTTTCTGATTTTAGTGCCCTATGGTTGTGAAAACTGCTATACTTTGCTCAGCTGTGAGACCACTGTATTTAGGGAGAGTTTCCAGAAATCCTGTACTTCTCACCATGAAGTCTGAAAACTCTCTCCAGTTCTGTAGCAGGACCAGATGCCTCCTCAGACTGAACTGGGTCTTTCATATGACCCAGGAACACAAACCTTCCCCCAGTGTTGCTATAAGGTCCACCAGTGTGTCCATGGAGTTCTTTAAGAGACAGAGAAGTTGTCTTGTTTGGAAGAAGTTGAATATTTCACTTATCCTCTTGATCCTCCAATTTCACAGGGAAAATGAGGGGACAGATCTTCTGCAGAGACAGGACTGCAGCTCTGGCTGGTCTTGGGAGATCATGGTTTCTATAGGATTTGCAATCTAAGGGCATTCTGCTGCAGCTGTCACAGACCTGCCAAAATACTGCAGGTAGAGAGAGAATAGACCAATCCAGGATGGCTTTTTCTGTATTAATGGGTTTTCTACACAGGCTTCGAAGGTAAAGAAAGGATTTAGAGGTTGCATCCTAATCTAATCTCTGGTTCATGTAATAACATATTTCTAGTTAGATAGAAGTGAATCCTACTGAGGATAGAATATCATTTCATTCAATTTGTGAGCATTGTTTTCTTTAAAAAGTGCAATAGAATTTTTGTAAGAGAGAAGGAGTTGATGGACTCTGGAGGCTTCTGTTGTTGCCTTTGTTATTAGGGCTGAGAAGAGCAATGGTATGTAACAGGAACCTGTTTTGTGCCTATGATTTATATATCTCAGCCTGCTGGCATAACATCCCTCTGATTTAAGTTGTATAAAGGACAAGAAAGGCATGCAATTCATGCACTTTTTATTTCAATTTGGGACACTCCATTTGGTGACTGGACAATGACTTTCAACAGTCACACATAGTGTTCCACTTATACTGTTGAAATTTGAAATGTGTTTTTAAATGCTGTGTTTTTTTTTAAAGCAGCCATTTTCAAATGTTTAATGACAAAAGCAAAACCCGTACTTATAAAATATCAACACAAGAACAGATCTACTGAAGTCATATTAATGGCTAGAAGTGGGAAGGCCAGACTAGATGCAGCAAGTACCAAGATCTGGTATACTGACTCCAGGGAAGAGAAGATCCTTTGGGAAAAAAAAACCAAACAAAAATGGGAAGAACAAGTTAAACTTGGAAATAGGGAAAGAGATACTTTCCTTTGTGCTCGCTCCCAGCTGTCTGATTTTTGAAAGAAAAGCCCAGAGAAGTTGTGGATGTCTCTTCCTGGGAGTGTTGAAGGCCGGGTTGGATGGGACTTTAAGCAACTTGGTCTAGTGGGAGGTGTCCCTGCCCATGCAAGGGAGTTGGAACCAAGTGATCTTTAAGGCCCCTTTCAATCCAAACCAGTCTATGATTAAATATATAGCTATAAATCACCTTGTGCAAGCCAAAAACTTTAGCTGGCCTTCAAAGTCTCCTCTTCTGGACTTTGTCTAAGGTTACTAAACACGGGCATTCTTATATTAGAAATGCTTTACACATCATGGACTATCACCCATTCCTTCCCTCCTTGCTTAAAGTCAGCACAAAAGTAAGATTACTGCAATATCATGAAAAGCAAGAGAGACGCTGACAGCTCAGCAGAGAGCTTGGGTGCAAAATGATACAGTTTAAATCCTTTAAGACAGTAAAATATGCACATGAAATTCGTAACTACCATTTAGAAATATGTTATAGGATTTAATTATCTTTTTAAAATAATAAAAAGAAATCTGAGTGAGGCACATCACCTTGGAATTACAGGAACAAATATATATATTTTTTTTACAAAACCTAGGAATTTTGGAGTTGCATGTTAAAGCAAAATTGTGCATCAGCAGAATTAATGCTGGAAATGATACAGATCTTTGTCGCTGTGACAATATTATCAAGTCATGATAAAAATAAGTCAGGAAGATGGGTTTGGTAATTGGTCACAAGGACCAACATCCAAAGATAAAAAGTCTCTTTTTGTACAGGGTAGATTGCCCCAAGCTGGTATTACTGTGTAATTTTTGCAGATTTAAATTCTTGCATTGACAGGTTTTTCTGAAGAACTGCACTTTTGATGCTAAGTACTGCAGAAGCTCCTGTGGAATAAGGCTAAGGAAAAAAAAGGGGCAGGCATGATAGAGAAAACTGAAGACAGCAGAGCCTAATGGAGCACAAAATGACTTTTCTCTGCCTGAGGCAGCATTTGGCAACAAGGAAAATTTGCAAGTATTCTGAGACTAGAGAATTTGGGACCTTTAGGGCCCTGTCTTATCATCAACATAGCTGCTTAGTCCAATTACACAAAATATTTCAACCAACTAGCTAACACCAAATGACAGTAGGAATGAAGACAAAGAAGATTAATGCAGAAAAATAAAAATGAACCCGGTTGTAACACCCATGCTTACAAGAATACTCATATGTGAGGACTCAAAAAATTTCCATCTTCTGTGGATGTTTCCATCTTTTTTATTCTCTTCTTCTAGACCTGACTGAATAGATACTGAATCTGTATGAAAGAACCTTTCCTTCCGTAGCTGCTGGGAAAGAAGTGAAAAGAAAAAAGTGATACTAAGGGCATTAAAAAAGTTACTAACTGAACTTTAGAAACATTGAGGCTATAGTGGGCAATAACAACAAACTAGCAGCATGCTTGGACTTAGGAAAAATTAAAGAAGGATGAACAATTAGGAATACCTGGAAAGAGCGGTATAAGAAGTTATGCAAGAAGGAAGAACTGAAGGGAGAGTAGAAGAAGGATGGAGAGAAACTAGGAGGGAAGTGAGACTTGCAGTACAGAGACTTAAATGGTAGAAGGATTTGGAACCTGGTAACAAAAAGTAAGGTGAGTAACAGAGAAGGCAAGGAGACTGAAGAAATAAAAATACGAGTATCAAAGAAGAGAAAACAAAGTGAATGCAGAATGAATATGACAGAAGAATATTCTAATTTTCTTTGAAAACAAGGTATTTCTATGCAGAAGTGCCAGTATCATGAAAGCAAAACAACAGTGATCAACAAATGAATAAAAATCACCATTGCTTTTCTTCCAGTCACAGACATAATTGGCCTCTTATTTGTTTTACTTTGAAGGATGTCCTGGTTTTGGCCAGGGTAGAGTGAATTTTCTGTCTTGTAATTTTACTTTCAGCTAAGTAGCTGTACTTGCTGAAATTAACAGCAAGTTTCTCAGTCATTCTCTGCTTCTAGGACTGATAATGCTCAGTGTTTATAGTTACTGCTGGGGAATGTTATACAGAACCAAGGCCACTGCTCAGTTCTGAGGAACTTCGTATGCTCCTGAAAGAGAAAGGCAGCAAAAGGTCAAACCTGCAGCCCTCCTTTAGGGAGGGGAAGACAAGACAGGTGAACAAAATGGACGAAACAGAGTATTCCATCCCATACATGTCATACTTGCATAGATTTGAGGGATCACGAAGGTTAAACACCTTCACCCTCTCTGCTCACACCTGTCTCTCTTTGCTTTGGCATCCTGGGAGGATTCTATCTGTTCATCTGCCCGTGGTCCTGATTCGTGCCATCCTGAATCCATGTGTTCCTGCCTCCAGCTATTGACTGGTGCTGACTCCATCCAGGATTCCAGCCTGGACTTTCCCAGGCCTGCCCTGCAGCCTCAGTGGTGACGTGAGAGATACTGGGGGAAAAGGGAAGGGATGTGGTATCATTCTTCTGTCTATTTGTATATATTTAGTAATTTTTTCTTTTTTATCATTACTGTTTAAATAAAGCTGTGTAGTTTAGTTTCTAACATGTAACTCTCTCCCTTGGTCTCTCTCCTTTTTTTATTAGGGAGGGGAATTAATGGACAACATTTGTCATTTGATTGATTGCTGTTAAACTGTGACACAGGGAAATTTGCACCTCAGAGCACTGGCATAACTCGCTCTTGCTTTTTATCTGGAAATAATCTTAGAAGCTGCCCTCTTTGAGCTGCTGATGTCATACAGCAAATGACTTCCTCAGGGGCTAACTTCAAATGTGGACTGATAGTCTCAGTTTTGAGTATCAGCCTTTTGTTATTGCTGTAACATGATTTTAAAGAATGTAGGTCAGAAAGCTTTAAATAAACCACATACAAACAGTACAAATGTCAAATAGGCCTTCCTCTTTCCTAAGCTTAATGAAAAAACACTTAATATAGCTTATGCTTTGTATCAGATTTCTTTAAATCTGTAAAATCCATTCAGAGACCATAAGCACATCTTTGTTATGTGTAACATGTAATGTGGCATTGACTGGCATCATTATGAAATAATTATGACTAGTTGAGTGTCTTACCATGTGTTTATCACAATGTTCTATTTGGATTTCTTTTGAATATAACACTATGTTTCAGAATCATGAATATGAAGAAAAATAGAAAATTTCTGTTTGATTGATGTATATATTTTACCAACTACTCTCTAATCTTTAATTCTGTCCTATAACCACTTTAGAAGAGTATCAACAGGAGAAAATGGTAAGATTTTATTTTACAACAGCAATGTAGTTTTATAACCAGACTTTGTTGCCATCCATGTCGGAATATGAAAGAAGGGAAGAACAGTTTATAGGGTAAAGGAGAGTAAACAGAGTATTACCTCTCCTCACCTGACTGAAGTGCAAAATATGGTCTTCCCAAACATTTTTTAGTGCGTGAATTAGAAATGCAACAAGGTAGAAGAACAAATGGAACCAATCTCTTTCTAGTCTTCAGGGAGCAATACGATGGATGTGTGAAGAGAGCTCATACAAAACCCTCTTAGTCTGGCTCCCACTTCTCACTAGTTCCCCTTTCTGGGTGCACTTGAATGGCACTTTCACCAGTGAGAACCTAAGTCCTACTCTGCAACATCCTTTATGAAGAAGTCTGAGCTGAAAGAGTCTTATCTACACCAAACTGTTTACAGAAAATCCACTGGCAAAGCTCATGAAACTTGTGTCTCTAACTCTCATATTTTTGTTTTTATTTCCTGGAGAATGTGGTAAGCTGGAGCCTCAGGTTCAATTATAAAACTTCTGCTTGCTGGTTCTGTATGTCAGGAAACTGGGGAGAGCTGGAGACTGGCACTGCTGCAGCATCTCTGGGGCTGCTGTGACCCCTATTTCTTGTGTCAAACATAGCTTCCTCTCCTTTGGCAGCTGTTGGCCATCATTTTTCAACATACCTTCCACTTCAGTAGCAAGATCAGAGAACAGATCTGGAGATCAGAGTTCCAGAGAACTGCAACTTATTATAATTTCATATCTTATATTGTTATTGGGAGATATCAGTTTTACATCTACTGCAGAAGATCAGGACTTACAGATTCTGAGGCATTAAAGCAGCTTGCAGTTCCAGATGGCTTGTAAAGTCTGACAACACACAGTTTAACCCTATAGTGCAGGCTTTTTTTTAAAAATTGTCTCCAGCCTAACAGCTGTACAAGGATGCAGCAGCCAAAGGGAATACTTGACATATTTACAAACAAAAAATATGTAAAATATTTCCTGTCCAGCTAGGGATCTCCATTCTAAGATGATGCTATTAACCATCAGAAGGAAAAAACCTGCACAACAGATCTTACCATGTTTCAGGATGTATATATCCGACCATGTACTAGTTTCATTTGCTAGACAGTCCCCCCTCATTGCTAATGAAGTACCCGTTCTCCAGAAACACTCCTTTCTGCCCCCTCCCAAGGATATAAACAGGTACCTGGGCTTGTGTTGAAAAGCTGTGTTCCAGGACATCTTGAGTAGCCACCAGGTGTCACTATTTGACAGAAAAAAAAACCAAACAACTCTTTAGTAGGCTGAAAAACGTTATTTTCGTAGATTCTGTGCTAGAGGTTGCAGGTTTCATTCTAAATTCATCTACCTCATCTCTCCTCTCAGCGGATGGAGTTGTAAAGAATAATTGTGAGAACATTTTTTGAGAAATAAGGTGACTTCTGAATATTTCAGAGATGCTATATTCCTAGAAATTTTCAATTAGATTTATTTTTGGTGTCATAATCCAAGCTGTAGACTAAAATCCTACCATTGCCTGTGTGGAAGAAAAAAACAATGTTGAATTAGTAGGGTAAAGCCTGTTCCCCCAAAATTTTCAACACAGAGTATTAGGCTTACAGTGTCAGAACCTAATGAGGCTTGTAGTTAGATGTTATGGGAAAAGTCTGATCTGAAATTGATTAAAAATGTAAAAGAACTCTTCAAGAAAATCAAGAAGATGAAGCACTCCTGCCTATGCAAAAGAGAAAATACTTTGGTGCTCTCAAGGGAGGGAATATTTTGGTACAACTTCAGGATCTCTTATGCAGATGATGAAAGTAGAAAACAAAATACAATGTATTTTTTCTCTTAACAGATCATGTAGCTAAGTGCTTACATGCCCTTACAGTGAACAGTTGAGAAGAACAACCCATTAATTAAAAAAAGGGCTAGTAACCTAGAAAAGGATAAATTAATACCAGGGAAATGGGAAAATGAAGACAGTACCTCAATGAAATGTACAGTTTGAGTGTAGTAAAATCATTGAGTGTGATAGAGATCAAAGGATTTATTGCCTCCTGTCTAACAGCAATGGAAGGATTTATTGCCCCCAAACCTGTGGCTTCCATAAGAATGTACTTACCCCAGTGTCTGCTAAATGTAGATAAATTCCTTCCCTCACAAGCTCTCTAATATGTGGAAAGTCTTACTTCCTTCTGAACAGTCTGCCTTAAATAAGCAGCTACAAAGTATGCCACAGATGGTGCATTTTCTTTCTCTTTCAGAGGAGAGTTTCACAGAAGAGGCTTAAAAGCAAGTTAACATTTTTTCGAAGTGTGAAAAACATACAACTTAGGGAGTAAAGGGAAATATTGTGAAACTACAGAGGCTGGTTAGAAAGATTTTGAGACAAGGTATTATTTGAAAACAATGATGTAAGGCAATCTAATATGACTAATTCAAAGGCAAGATCATAATCTATATAGGTATTTCATTTTATAATGATTTTTTTATAATATTCCAGAATAGTTGTTGTGATGTAGCCATGATGATCTAAAAGCATAAGTCAAAGCAAGGTTCACAGGGACTTAATACTTCCACTTGTCTACTTGCACAGCTGGCAAACCAGGCAAGAGTTCAAGCATCCACAAAAAGAAACAGCAAACAGCAAGCTACACTTGTGGAGCTTCTGTTTCAAACCCGGAAAAAGGTTTAAAGTAAGGTTTTAAAAGTAAGTCTGAATTTTTCCAACTACATCATTGGTCCAATAAAAGATATTTACTTTGCCCATAAATCTTTCCTTGCTATCATTAAAATGTTAGAATATGTTTAAAGCTTTCAGATGTTACTGGTTGTTATGTAATAAAGAAGTTGATTATATGCAAAGCATTGCTTATGTGCAATAGCAGTCAGGTTCAAAGAATGAGTGACTTCAGAGACTATGAGAATAAATGAGATCTTGACCAAAGAAATGGAAGTTGAAGTTGAGCATGCCTTCAGCTAAGTGAATCTGTCTGCTGTTGGGCTTTCCAGATCAGTTCTCAGCTTCCAAGAGTTATTAAAGGCCAGAAAGGTGGAATTGCACAGCAGAGGCACTTGGTTAGGATTTTTATCTTTTTAAATTCAAACTTTATAGAGGAAAACTGCTGTCATGCTGATGCTTGCAGGGAAGCAGTTTCAGTGCTTGGATGGATATCTGACAGCATGGCACAAGAGATGATGTGCCTGCCTGTGTCTGACTCCCACTGACTCAAGAGTCTGGCACACTGAAATGGAAGTTCTGATGGTGTAGCTGCTTAATTCCTCCTCTAGGAATTGTAATAAAAATAGCTTGTAATAGAATGTTAAATACTCGCTGAACCAGCGAGACATGGAGAAAAACAAGTGGTTAAAGTATAGTGAGCAGTGGTTGCTTACAGGCAGTAAAATGGATCAGTGAAGAGGGGAATGGGGTGAGGAAGTTTGAACCTCAGGATAAACCATAGGAAATGTTGATAGAATTTAGCTGAGGAGTGGAAGACAGCAAAAGAGGAAAATCGTGTACCTGAGCTTTCCACATCTCAGATAAGTATGCCTGAGGTGGGTGTCATCTTCCCATGTATTAGCTTCTTTCTCATTTAGAAAGGAAAATAATTTATCTCTCTCAAGGACACAAGAGGTAAGAAAACTATTTCCCTCTTAGCTCTACAATACATAGGTCACTTCTGCTGATAGACTGGTAAGTAGCTTGAAATTCCTTGGAGGAGTGGAGACTTTTGCCTATGGACAGCTGTGCACAGCAGAACATGGCAGCAGCATAAGGAGGTAGGAAAAATGATGTGGAATTGTTAGTGGAGTGGATGGGGGCCGGAAGAGCCAAACAGGTCTCCCTTGTCACAGATTTTTAAGGGAAATATGTTTCTTTGGAACAGTATTTCTGGTATCACTTACTTAAAAATGCCCTGGGGCCTAGTTTTCCTTGTCTTTTCCTTCTCACTTGTGCTTTTGTGGGGCCTAGCTTTCTTGTGAAAAGCAATGATACCATGAGATGAGTTAAAATTGTTTTATATAGAGAGGGGCAAAGCTGTAGTCATTTGTGAGTAAACATAGGCACAACAAAGAACTCCCAGGCAGCTCATCTATCCAGCTGGCCTTGTAGTCACAGCACAAAAGCATTTGAAAAACTACTTGAACTAATTTTTTATAAACTAGCATAGGCATCACAGAGCTACCTTGCAGTGTAAACAGCCCTGCAGCCATGGGATGATGCTGTCCCATTCCACTGCTGTCACTGGTACAGGGAGGCGCATCATCTGGAGAGCAAGAAATAGTCCTGAATTTGCTGCCAGTCTGAAATTTTACTGCCTCTTCTGCATAAGTGTGGGAGTAAACAGCCAAAGAGCAGGGTCTGGGCAAATGCTGGTTCTCAGCCCTCCTCCATATCATGCTGCCTTTGCCTTGACACTTCACTGTGGGACATCACAGGTGAATATGAGAGAAGTGGCACCACACTGAAGGAGCATTTAGGAAAACAGAAGGCAGTATTTGCTGGCTGACTCAGTTGTCTACTCTTGGAGCAGGGATGGTGATTCCTGAAATCCTATTGTAGTCTGGGGGGGGGGTCAGTGATCAGTCTGGTGGAATGTCCACTCTGGTGTGTGGTGGGTTGGCCCCGAGAGACGGACTACCACCCAGTCCCTCAATTATCCTCCTCTTCCCCCCATCAGGGACAGGACTAGGGATTAGAAAGAAGAAGAGTGAGGAAGCTCATGGCTTGAGATACAGAAAGGGAAATCATTTGCCATTTACAGTCACAGGCAAAACTGACTTGAGGGAAATTAATTTACTGTCAGCTACTAAAAATATTTAATTACTGATTTGAAAATGAAGGAGGGGAAACAATAAGGAAACAAACATTTGCAGACTTAGGGAAAACAGTTTTTACTCCAGCTTGCCTCCTTCTTCTTCTTTGGCATTGGTGTTCCTGATACTGTTTCTCATTCCTTTTATTCTTTCCTCCTCATTTTGGTCCATTTTTCCCCTTTAAAAATACATTTTTCCAAAGATGTTACCATTTGATTGCTGGGTGCAGCTGTATCACTGTCTGGAGCCAGCTGGAACTGGCTGTGTCCAGTACAGGGCAGCCCCAGATGCTCTTCACAGGGCCCATCCTATAGCTCCTCACTGCCAGTGCCTGGGCACCTGCACCCAAAATAGATGCCACTGCCACATGAAACACTTCAAAAAGGCTTATGGAATGTCAAGCAGCACAAATACTAAGGAAAACTGTGGGTTGAGTGCAGGGGGACCATAAGAGAGCTGGAAAACCACATGCTCCTCTTGCTGCACACAGGCAAGGCAATGGCTTCACCCCCACATTTCACACCAGCCGCAGCATCCCAGTTCAGGTCAGTATCATCACAGCCAGCAGGAACACCACAACGGGTGGCTTCAGCCTGTGGTCTGTTAGAAAATATTGTCACAGCCAGCCTTTTTTGGTTTTATTGTTCCCCTTTGATCTCCTGACAACCTCAGGTATTCATTTTCCACAAGGGCAACACTCCTGAAATCCATTAGAAGACCCTCAGTAGCGATGAGATCCTTGGTTGTCCGCCTCCATTTCAGGCAGCCTCATCCAGGCTTTCATCCAAAGCAGACCTGGGCTGCAGCTCCTGGAAGTGGAACTGTTCCCTCACTGCTGGCCTTGGTGGGTCACCACCCACAGCAGCTGGGGAAGATGGGGATGTGCCTGGCCCAGCATAGACCTTGGAAAGGGACAAGGGTGTTTGGAGGGGAGGTGGAACCTTTTAACGTATCTTTGAAATTCTCTCTCCAGAACCTTGCACTGGTATTGCCATCTTTTGTAGCAGCAAGTGTACAACTGCCTGCTAATAGCAACACTTAATGTCAACATTTAAATAAGAACCAGCTTTGAGAAAAAATGCTTTAAAAAAGCCACCTGGGAGTTGTCTTCAAGCTGGTATGTAATAATAAAAAGAGCATAGTAGGCAGTGCTTATGTTTAGGAAAGCTACATTACTCAGATATATTTGTCATTTATATATATCATTGCTATTGTATTATTGTGCTTGCTTATATGTATACACATGGATACATAGACATTTCGGACCAGACCAATGCAGAAACTAAATTTCAATACAGGCTAGTTTTTAGATCAACAAGCGATAGTGATTTTTTTAACCTAATTTTTGAGTGACAGAGTATTTTTAAAAATATATTTCTCTCAGCCTGTGTGAGCATGCTAGAAAATTTTGATGACAACTAAAGTCCAAATGGCAAGGTCCTGTTACAAGGAATTCATCACAGATGTAGTCCTTAGGCCAAATTATGACCAAAAGAAGACTGAAAATAAAATGTTAAGAAGCAGCTGATACGTTTTAATTTATGAAATGCAAACTGGGCACGATCAGTGGGTTCTGACAGATTCTTACTTGCTAGTAGCACTGCAAGGCAATGTGGGAGCCATGGGTGAAACCTTTCAGCTCCCATCACCCCCCTCCTTTGGCAGCTGTTTGCCATCATTTCTCAATCAGGTCCATTTCTTCAGCATGTCAGTGAGCTTCAGAACTTTTCTCCAGATGGCTGTAGAAGTTGGGAGCAACAACTTCTTGCTGCATATGAAATATCTGAGTTTCTTGTGCAAAGTCTGAACCTGAAAATTCATGGATCTTCATTTTTCCTAGGAGGCATGAGTGCATGAATGCAGCTGAGGCAGGGAGAAGGTAGCATGAAGTGTTAGGGGAACAGGACTATGATAGCAACGTCATGTAAAAAACATGAAAGTGAAAGGATTATCATAGATTTCTGTGAGTTTGGAGTGGATTCTATGCCTTATTTTACTTCAAATAGGGTCTGGCCTTCAAGGTTGTGCAGGCTGCCTTGCTCCAAGAGCATCCCTCAGGTCCATCTGGCATCCATGGTGCACTTATCTGTGCAATGCCCTCTGTGCCCAGAGTATGTTTATTCTCTGGGAACATTACCAACTTGTCAGATCCCTGTAGAAAAAATTGTATATCTTTGTTTCTTCATCTGACACAGGACTTTTGTCACTGAGGCAGAGCATGCTTTGTATTTTCCCAAGGATGGTGGATTTCCCAAGGATTATTACTGCTGTGAGGTCCTGGTCCCTGGAAGTATAATGTAACTGGATACTAGCTTTTTATAACTATCAACACCCTCCTCTTTTTCCTCAACTAGTTGAGTGGGATCTAATTTCAAGATAGGAATCGTAGTAACTGGTCAACTGAATTGCTCCCTAATTACTGTTGAGTGCTGTTGGTTATGATGAGAGTTTAGACAGTTACATCAGATATGGGTATCTAAACATAGACACATAACATCAGGTGTTTGAACCCTAAATTAAATCACACTAACTGAAAATTTCTTGTGACTGTTGTCAAGCAGCTTTTTCATATCACATTTGTACTCTGTCTCCATTTCACCCCTCCCAAAAAAACAAAGTAGAAAATTGTATCAGTGACTTCCATCTGCTTGTGTATAGTTTCAGCTACAGCATTCACACTGGTTATAGAAGACTTCTGAATTTCTTCAGTACATAGAATCAATATTAAAAACACAGATTGGCAGAGCCTGGACTTATTTCCTCTTCATTTAAGTTTATCTCTAAACAATTCTCTCTTAATGAGTTGTAATTTGTCTTTAGCTTGCTTAATTTTTCTGGATTTTTAAAAAAGAGTGGAATTTCAGTACTCAGCCTAAGTTATTCAGACAAACAAAAAACCCTGAGTCCTAAATAGTGTCCTATCTGTAATGTGCTAGCATCCCTTCATAAGGCACAGTGTAGGCATTTCTGGGATGCCTTGATTGGTGGTTGTACAAACCCAGGTTATGGGAAGCCCTGGGACTGCCACATTGGTGGTGAATATGTGGGTCCTGAGGAATTTAAATACAGATCCCATGCAGGACCTCTGAGACTGCAGGAGCTTATGGCTGATGTGCAGGAGGGATGAGATGGCCTCCTTGTTCCAGCTCCATCACACCAGGAGGTGGTGAGACACCTCACTCTTGTGGCATGGCTTCCAGAGCCATGTGCCCAGAATTCACCCTCTCTGAAGCACATAGTGCCTGGTGGGTCTAGGCCATCTGAAGATTCTGCCTGAAGCTTAAAGACTGAGAAAGGACAGCAGTCCCTACTGTAAAGTGAAGGATGCAACTATGCTGCTACTGCACAAGTTAAAAATTAGATCACTTTGTGTGTTATGTGGACATTTGACTTTAACAATGTTGAGATCAAACCCAGTTAACCACTGTGAAATGCAGTGTTAGGATAGTGGTTCTCGGATGTTTGCTCCAGGCTCTCCCTGAGGATGCTTACAGGGTATCATAAAATTCTTCTCTCCAGCTGTATCAGGGGACTATTATTTTTCTTACAAAGCTTTGTTTCATGAAAAGTTTGTGGCTTCACAACAATCAGCTCACATCTGTGTTCCCGGCTGGGCAGCCACAATATATGGATGTTCTGCTGCCCCATAGCTTGCATAGTATTTATTTACAATTTCTCTTACTCGTATCTATTTTATTTATAGGTTCTTACAATTTTCTCTGAGTCGGAATCTGATTCAAGACACAAATTTATGGCCAGACAACAAGAAAGACTGCAGGGTCATGCTAACAGTAGAGAAGGGCCCTCAGAAAACCCATACAATTTATACAAATATGAAATTAATAGCACCCATGAGCTCAGAGCTAGACTGTAAGTCTTTTTATCTGGCTTAAGAATTCAGGAAGCAGAAAACTCATCATGTCTGGTAGTCCTGGTCTGTTATAAATCCCCTCAGTGGATCACAGTGATCTAGGACCCCTTCAGTCAAAGTGTTAAAATCTGACTTAAAAAGGACCCTGGGCTCATCTGTTACGATGTAGCACATGTTACCCTCAGGTTTGTACTACCGCTCTCCAAAAAAATCTCTTGAGTAACTTTTAACAAGTCATTTCACTGTGATGAATTCACTGTGCTGTGATATATTTTGGAGCTTGTTGTGCCCAGAATACTTTGTCAGTATCAAGAGCCAGTACAGTTATTTGGATCTTGCTGATGGATATAAAAGGGTAGTATGGAGAGGGAATCACTTTTAGAACAAATAGTGTACAAGGCTTTCCTGTGTTGCTAAGCATTTCTGACATGCCCACCCTCTTCCAAAGCCCAACTAGGAAGACAGACCAGCTGGGTACCCACAGGAACTCTTTGGTGGAGATGAACAAGGCTGCTGGTTATCCTGCTAAGCCATTTGGAAGTGACAGCTTGCAGTCTCTTGGGATGTACAGATTCAGGAGGGAGGAGTTCAAGCCTGTTGGAAGCTGATAACATCTGGGTGAGGGGGAGAGGGGATGGAGTAGTCTGTGGTGTGGGAGAAAAGTGAGAGTCCTAGATTTCCATGCAGGCTGTTCCGCAATGCCTTTGCCTTATGTCTGATTTATTGTGTATAGAACATGAGTAGAACACACGATACTGCAGACAGCTGTCTCTAAGATCTATCCTTGCTCTCTGACAACATACTCCTGACAATGATCAGTCCAAAACTTGGCTAGCTTCTCTACCCTAGAAATTCAGGTTGAGGTGTTTATTAGACACAGGTAAACTCAAAGCTCTCATTCCAACACTACAACAGGCCCAGCAGGAACCCTTAGTGTGATAGGTTAGTTCTACTTAACCTTAACTGAAGTCACTGGATAGTTGTACCAATCTTAGCCAATCTGATAAAAATTTGCTCAGCAGGAAGCAGAGTCAGTCAGAGTCACTGTCATATCAGTGAAGTTTTGCTCCACTAGCAGTGGGAAACTGAAATGCTTTGGCATTTTGCAGACAAGAGGTCTGATATGAAGGTGGGAGCCTGTGCATGGAGGGGATTTCTCCAGAATCCTGTCAAAATTTCCAGGTTATTCCTATTTAGGTCTGGATGAAGTCATCTCTTTCAGTTTTCCTACTGACTTGTAAGTGGGTCCTCTGCTGTGGATGTTATCTGGCATCCTGTGGATTTCTGATCCTGCTGAATTCTCAAAAGACAGAAGATTTGTAGAAGGTCTGCTCTGTGTGGGTTTGGTCAAGATATAAAGTGGAAGGCAGCACAGGTCAACAGAACCACAGAGAGGACTTGACAGCTACGGGTTCTAAATATAAGCTCCTCTTTACCTAAACTCATGAACAAACTACACCAATTATTTTCAGTGTTGCAGTTCTTTCTCATAAGCTACAAAAATGAGCCTTCTCTCAGAAGTCAACTAATTGCTCAGCACACACATTATTAAATAGTAGGCACCATCCAGTGTTTAAAAACCAAAAGAAATCTTAGAAAACTGGATAAAACATCTAGCATTTACCAAAAAATGGATCTTTTATTTCCAGCATGGAATACTGTTATTTTAACATAGTTTAAACTTTATTTTGTCCAGACCAAATCAACATGTAGGAGAAATAACCAAGGCCCATCCAAAGGGGACAGTACAGCAGAGCCTGCTGTGACAAAGGGAGAAGTTGCTAGTTTAGAAATTACTAACGTAGACAAGAATCTCAGAACAAGCAAGTTATCTGCCTTGGAATATGCATTAGATCTAAATTCAGAGAACTGTAAGCAAGAAAATAAAGAAAAATATTTTGAGGGCACAGCCTCCAACAGATGTCCACAGAGCTCAGGTACCAGTGGAACACCAGGTACATGTGCTGGACGGCATACTGGCATCTAGTGGTAAGAGAGATGCCTGCATGTAAGCATGTTCAGATTGCTGCACATTAGCATCACTTTTAAAATGCTGGTGCAGAGTGACAGGTGATGCTCCCACATGCTCTCTTTGCTAACTGCAAAGAGTTGCAGAAGCTCTCTACACAAGACAAACAATCCTATAATCTTTGTATTCTTTTTTTTTTTTTTTTTTTTTTTTTTTTTTTCTTTTTCTTTTTTTCTGAATAGCAGGTGCCTTGGAGTACTTGCAGTTTTTGTGCTTACAAAAACAGCTCATAAAGGGTGCAGAGTCCTGAGGGTGGCTGAACACACAGCACAAAGTGCCTGGCATGCCTGCTGGGGTAGCTCTGCAGGTGGAGCACTTCACTCACACTTCGCTCACCGAATAGGTGCCTGTGGGCCAGCACAAAAGTTGTAGGTCATGGGCTAACAATGATGATAGACATATTCAGGGGTAATCTTTGGGCACTGCAAGGATCCTGATGGATTTTTAATCTTTGTCACTGGACGCTGTGTATCTGCAGCCTACCTTGATGATGCTATTTTAACGATGTGGGCAAGGCCAAATGTGTTGTAAAAACATGTGCTACTGATATGAACGTATGTAAAAATACAAGAAAATGTCTATTGAGACACTATCTGTATGTCTGGTTGATATGTTAAAACCTTTAATTAGCATATCACTATCACACTCGATAACTGTCTGGTTTCCTGGGATAAACAAAGACAATGGGATTAGCAGAACAGGAAAACTGGTAAACATTAATGGAGACAAGAAATTCCTTAGAAAGAAAAAAATGTTCAAATCAACTTTGAAAATGGTATAAAGAGTCCTGACAGAAGAAACAGAAGGAGCGACTCTTCCCTCACAGCAAGCAGCCTCCAAAGACCAGCCCTGCGACTCCTCTCAGAACAGCGCAGATGGATCGTCCTGTCTCCCCCCCCCCCTCCTGGGACGGCCAGGCAGCACCAAGAAACCTGAATGAAGCAAAAGCCAGAAGCAGCGAAAAGGGTGACCACAGCTTTTCTCTCTGGCAAACTGTTTATTTTCCCTTTTCCTTGTCATTTTAAAAGCGCTACCGTCTCCCTTCCTAGAAAATAAATCTTTGTAATTTGCTTAAATCATAAAGCCTACTAGTTTTGTAATTCAATTGTCAGGTTCTGAGCAAGTGGTTGATCTTTCCTCGCAAAACAAAAATATAAAATATAAAATATAAAAATAATATCTTAACGGATCGTAACAGCTACTTTTGCACTTTCCAGTAATACATTACTTTAATTCATCCAAGGAATAGTGTCAATATGTTCTTTTCCCCCTCCAAAGCATGAGATCTTGTAAGTCACTCAGTGTTTTAAAAGTTTGCAAATTTTGTTGAACTGTACCCTAACTCAGTTTTTGGAAGGGGATCTCTTGTCAGTATTCCAGAACTGTTAAGGCATTGTGTTGATGAGTCATATTTCTTCTTTTCAAAATCTTGCACGCTTTAAAATAGAAGTTAAAAAGGCTATTAGAAAGATTTCTAAGAAAGAATAACACACTTGCCAGCACTGTATAAGGCAGTTGTTATCTTGATAGGCAAAGGAATGTACATTAGAAAAGAGCAAAACGGGGCATTAAAGAAGGAATATGACACAGATAAATTTTGTATTTAAACCAGACGAGAAAAAATGAGCCAGAAAAATAATGAAAGGAACATCCGTGCTAATTTAGTGAAGGACAAAAATCAGAGTGACAAGACTGTATATCCAAAATGACTTTCCTCTCGTATCTTTCAGCCTGCCTAGTGGCCCACTGCTTGAGTCACACTTACTGCCTTCTCGAAATTCCCTGGAGTGCTATCAGCTATGGTTACTGCATGCAGTCATGCATTCTCTAACCCTGAGCCTTGTCCCATTAACTTTCACTGGTATATGAGACATGAGACTTGCTGAACTGCTGTCCTGGATTTAAGAACCTAAATTCAACCTGTTCTCCAAAGAAGGCAGTTCAGTTCTAGTCCTCCAGTTCTTGAAGTGAGATCTGGGTGCACTGTATGTGCCAAAGCCTAAAACTGTAGACAGATAACAAAATCCAAATCTCCTATTCATCTACTGCCTGTACTTATAGAAACCTACAAACCCTTCACTTTGCTACTGAAAATACAGTTGCACTTCTGTGCATATCCGCAACTGCCCCAGTACAAATTATTAATCAAATTATGAATTAGATCCAGACTCTTTTCTTCTTGGTCCTCTGCTGAGCTTGTTTGCAAAACAAATGCATACCTGCCACAGGACAAGCTCCCCTGAAAAAGATGATTACAGACAGTTCCTTCTAAAGAGCATCTGGAAGAAAAAATAGTGCCCTATATTTATACAGGGGCCAAACCAATCTGGCTCAGTGAATCATTTTTTTTCTGTGTAGTGCACAGCTTCAATAAGAAGGATGGAGTCTTTAACCCAGACAGCATAGCCTAGCAGTTAGGGCACCCTCTTAGCAGGTGTCTTGTGTCCTAGCAGGTTGCAGGAAGAACTGATTCCAGGTCTCACTTCCTTGACAAGTGTTTCAGTTCCAGGATGAGAAGTTGAAATAATTCTGGAAAAACTTTTAGAATGCAAATGATGGCTGCTCCCGCCTTTATCTTATTTCTGCAATGACTGAAAAATGTCTTCCACAATGGTAACATACACTTAGAACACAAATACTGGTTCACACAGAAACTGAAGGGAAAAGAGATGAAGTAAAAGAAATTAGCCAACAAACTTGTGTGTTCATCCAAGCCAGCTTGTTCTTCTTACCTAGCAGTGCTCCAATATCTCACTTCAAAGCCAAAGTAAAATGGGACAGATATAAAAATGGGAACATACAAAAGACCTACCTCATTCTGACTGAGACTTAGGTTAATTGGACATTTGGGCTTTTCATTAAACACCATATGTAGGTAAAAAGATGTCATGCTCTTACAACATGCAGTCAGCTCATATTGTGTATCTAAAACCTATAGAGAGTCAGCTCTGCAAATAATATAGGAAAACATAAACCTCACAAATCAAGGCCTCTTTGTGCTGGGTGGCCACGGGGAATATATGAAGAATTCGTGATTTGTGAGACTAAAATGTAACAGTGAATATAATTGCAAATGTTTAAAGATCTGAAGACACAGTTACCTAGAGGATAAAAAGAAGGGTATAGCTAACATTCTTAGAGGAATGCAGGATTTAAGGGGCCATTGCAGGTAGGAGATAAAATGAGAGCATCAGTTCTATTGATGGGATAGCTGGAAGGGGTTTTGAGAGAGGTTGATACTATAGAGCATTCTGGCTCTGGATTCATTTTGTCCCTGAATAGCCAGATGGTCCTTTAAAAACTGGTGGCAGCTACTGAACCCCATGAAGGAGCAGTTACTAGGATGTTTTGGCAGCATCTTATGAAGAGACAATAACATATGAATCTGAAAAACTTACATAATGTCAGCACAGGCATCTGACACCAGGAACAATTTGTGATTCTTGAGGACACTCAGCTTAAGCAGCTGCAGGTACAAATGTTTCCTTTCTGTTTGACCTTTTATATCTCCAGGGTATGTAAACATAAAGAGGCAGTAGAAGTTCACCACTGCTGTTGAGGTTACTTGTGGATTTTCAGGGTTTCAGGTTTGGAATTTTTTGTTTGTGTTTAATTTTACTAATTGCATCTTGTCTAGTGCCACCATAAAAAGCAGTCTTTGTCACCAGCAATTGGATGACCTGATGATATAATTTTGTCCTTCCTAATGTAATTACTAAGTCACTAATACTCAGTATTTTCCTACCCCAAAAGCTTCCAGTTTTACATTTCTGGCTCCTCACTTCCAGTTCTATGAAACAGAAATACTGGAAACTAACATGCCATCTATATCAGTCAATTATATGGTACCCTATAACCCCAAACTCACAATCACTGTCATTTTCATTTAAATTAGTAATTTGATTGAAAGAGACCTTAATAAAACAGTTCTGAAATTAAGGAAGCATTTAATCTTCCAGAAAATTTAGAAGTCTTCCAGTTCCAGGAGTCTGAAAATCTTCTATCTGTACAACAAATCCAGTGGCAATATACAATCCATATGCATGTCAAATCAGCAAGATATTTGAGCCACACTAAATATAAATGCATATGCCATTCTTTTTATCCTTGACCCTGGAACCTGGTACTGAAGAGGGAAGAAGTCTTTTGTTGAGCATGTTGGCTAGAGCATCCTAAATATCCAAGTCCATTTTATTTGAGAATGCTTCAGAAATGTGCAGAAACTCTTTGCCCAGAGATGTTTATTAGGAGGAGGATAGCACTTGTTTTTTTCTTTGTGTCCAGTGATGTGGAGAGAGATCCCTCTTGCCTTCAGTTTTCCATATTTTATTTCCATTGTCACTCCAAGTATGTGAATTTTATAAATTTTCCCATGTTGTTTAGGTCTAGTTTCAGAAACCATGAGACGAAAGGGGAGCTACCCAAAATAAAGAAAGTTGCTTCTTCCCATCCCTACCAATATGACTATAAGGGAAGAGAGTCTCTGCTGAAACACAGGAATTTGGAATGGTTGGAGTAGTTGAGTTCTAAGGTCCCTTCCAACCTAAGCCATCCTATGGTTCTGTGAATTGTAACTCTATACATCTGCCTGGCACTTTACTCGCTGCATGAAACAGTTTATAATTGTCCACTGTAAATGATTTTTAAAGGCAGCCTCTGAAGAGCAGACCACAGGAAGACTGCAAACACAATTTATTCATCCAGAAATCTTCTCTTGTTGGGCATAATTTTGGGGAGCTGCAGACTAGATTAATGGTTCCTATAGTGGCATATTCTCCTTGCCTTCCATTATCCCTCTCCCATTATATTACTGTTATACATATTGAGAAGACATTTTGCAAAGGCATAGTATGTTTTGAAGCACCAGATTTACGATATGCATGCAGACTGCTTGTAATGCATAAATACTAATACTTCTTTGCTGTGTGTGCATAATTAGTTCATTATGACTGGGAAACACAGCATGTGCTGTATATGTACCGAATTGTTGTGTCATACTTCTGCACTGATCTATTGTTTTTGGAAACCACTGGGTCCACTGAGCAGTCACGATGCATTTTCTTCTCAGCATGCACAATGAATATGGTGGCCTTAGGAATATGTAGCCCAGCAATCCATTTCTGAAAGCCAGTTATTATTTGAGGTACATTTTTTGTTCTTAAAACCCTTGAGGAAACAATTCTGATAATGGCACCAGCAGCCTGCTACTTGCCAGTTGACTGGTCAGTTTGATGTGATCTTTAGAGACCCACGGCTCATAAGAATGGTCTTGCCAGAGAACAAGAGCAAAGGCTTTTACTTTGGTCTTATATATTAGTTCTGTACTGTGGGACCACGGACCCAAAACAGACTCTTTATACAGCAGCGTACGTGTCCAGTTGTTCACATGGTAGTTCTGGTATCAGTGGAAGTCATCCCCTTATCAAGAGGGTATGGTTACATCATTCTGTAATTGGCCTCCTTCTCCAGAAAGGCTTTTGTACCTACAAGAGTAGTGAAGCATTTGATATGTGCCACATCTGTCTTTAATATTTTGACCCTTGTCTTCCTGTTGAGTGTTCTCTTGTGAGATCTGTATGGTGTTCAGATACCATTTTGATGAAGCCACTGCCCATGTTCAAGTTGCATAAAGAAGCAAAAAAAAAAAAAAAAAAAAAAGGGGAGAAAGTAAAAGTATACCTATGTGCAATATAGAACATTAAGTAGGGTGATAATAGGGTGAGTTATCCCACCTCATACTGCAGCAGAAGCCCTACCAGATACTCTCTGCACTGTTTAGAAAGGTTGAGCAGGTCACCACAATGAACTAGCAGAAACTGTGGTAGAAATACCAAAGAAAACAGTTTTTGACATAGTCTGGCAAATCAGTGTTGACAGAGAAAATGGATTTACTGGGTCCTGCCTCGTGAATTAGAGGTCTGAAAGTTCATAGCTTGTATGGACAGAGAAAATCCAAGCTACAGATCTCATTCAAACATACACTCCTATACTGGTATGGCCAACAAGAGAACTGATAGATACCAAATGTCAAAATTATTGTGAGCACCTGGGCAATAACAGAAATTGGGCCAACACCATTAAATATTTTAAACTTTCCAGTAGATTGTGATTTAGCTTCTCTCAGTTGTTTTTGTCAAGTCTCTTTCACAGCAAAACAACATGTTATTGTTTTTTCTGTGACAAATACTTAAAACCCCCTTAGCAACAACCCCCTCTCTCAACAACACAGAGACCAAGTTTACTCCTAGACTGTGTTCTGTCTAAAAACTACAGCATTTTGGTCTCATGTGTTGTGTAATATTTTCTCCATTACTGAAAGTGTGTGCTGCACACAGATTCAACATGGTATCTTACCAGCAAAAATTTTTGGCGTTTAAATGGTAAGTTAATAAGCGTATTACAGGAAAAAGGTGTAAGTTAAACAAGAACAGAAGTGGCATGAGAACTCTGGCTTAGAACCCGTGGGAGCCTGTCTCCTTCCAAATTCTTCTATTGATCTCATGCACAACCACTCACATGTATATATATACCACTTGGGAAGATCAGTGTGCCAATTTATTTCTCAAGCATACACACACACACAGACATATACTCTCTGTAATGAGACAGCAATCTCTTCCAGACTTTTGGTGTCTCTCTAACACTAATGTGATGTAACCAGAGCTATATGAAGAAAGGTTCTCATAATGGATTTTGGTATTTTGACATTTTCTTTCATTGTGGTCCTGAGGGCTCCTAACACCCTAGAGGTGCATGCTGCTGAAGTTAGAGCTTGGTACAGGCCTCTTTCTCTGAATACACGTACAAGTACAGCACAGCTTGTTTTTCTTTACACTATCTAGTCCACAAGACTTATGACAAAATAATAAATTATCGCCCTTAACCATAGCTTAACATATATGCATGCTTAAAAAGGTTACTACTAGTCTAATGGTAGATATGATTATTTTCATTCCCCATGTGGCCAGCTGCAGAAGAAAATAGGTTATGGCACTGCTGTTCATATAATGGTAAAAAAGTGATTGTTTGGAGCTCTTGACAGTATGATTCACATGGAGCTGGTGGCCAAAATTAGCACCTTCAGCTAAATTCTGTTGCCTCTGCTAGTAAAATGGTCTCTGATCTGTCTGACCTATCATACCAGGCTGTAAAGTCCAGACTCAGGAATTGCTTCAGAAGGTCAGTAGTTCAGGAAGTTTGAGGGAGATCCACAACAGAATGGGCTATGCTTACCAGCTTTACCTCACTCAGAACTGCATAGAAGACAAAACTAATTTGTTATCTTTCTCAGTGCTTAAATGATAGAAAGCATTAATCTCCATAGAGATGACCAGGTTTAAATATGTCATTTAAACATATGATGTAAAATAAATTTATCTGATTTTTACAGAAGTTTTAGATACTTCTTTATAAAAAGGGGTTTTAAAGTGTAATAAATTAGTTAAATGACAGATTTATGCTGAAACATAAGTTATTGGTCTTTCACTGAGGAAGACATTTTGTAGTTTCAGGAGTCAATAGGCACATGATGAGGCTGAGACTCTAAGCAACAGTATTGAGGGCATAACAGTTGTCTAGCTGAAATCAGTGGGATTACTCATCTTTTTTAAGTGAACAGCTAGTCAAGAGTCTGACACAGAGGCCATTAAAATTCAGGGTGAGCAATTAATTGATTTTTTAATAAGTCTTTAAGTGCTTTGCTGAACAGAAGAGCTCAGTACTTATAACCTTTTTTGCAAGTCAGGCATAACAACTTGCTGCTATTTGATTCCTAGCTGTCAATATGTTACACTATTGATAACTCATTGGGAGATAATTATTGATATTCCATACGTATTTTTTTGTTACATGCTTTGCAAAATGTTCATCCAACTTGTGATTTTCCTACTGCATCTGCAGTCTAACTCACTTTATTGAGCAGTGAGCCTTGCCAAAAGCTTGTCTGTACATGAAAAATTGCTTCCATAAAATCTAAAATAATTAGACACACATCTGTGTCTTCTGAAATTCACAGTCTATTCACCATTATTTAAACTGAACTTTGCATTCTTGTATTTTGTGTTTTTATACCAAACTTATTTTTTTTCTAAGTGTTTGAAAGTTCAGCTTCTTTTGCAAGTCATTAGACTTTAAAAAATTATGAAAATCACACAACCTTTTTGAAGTAAGTTTAATTTATTTGATCTTCCTGATCAAAACAAACACGTGTGGATACATACTTGTGGCATGCAAATTCATTTAAACTTCTCATATCCTCAAGTTAAAGGACACAGTAGAAAACATTGTCCAATTTTCAACAAAAAAATACTAATATAACATTAATTTTTACATATGTATTAAAAGCTATGCAGCTTCATTTATGAAAATCTAGCTTGCTTCATTTATGCATATCAACATGCATTAAATATTAAACGTAAAAATGCTAATAATGTTTACTAGATAACCTTAGAAGAATTGTCCAAAAATTTCTCATCCTTGCTAGGAGAGCTCCTTACAGTTTTGGAATCATCAGTAGATAGTCCCTCCCTAGAGAGCATGCACTTATAGTCTTTTAAAAACACATTTGCTCTAAGTCATCTCACAGTGATTTAGAGAGATACATACATTCATATATATATATATATATATATATAAGACCTTCCTTAGATAGTTTGCAGGAAACAAATGTGGAAGTAATAAAAAGTTATAAGTTATGAAATACAGAAAATTGATAAGGGAAACTGCAGAGCTCAGGAAACATACATGGTTGCCACGGTTCTCAGGAGTGAAAGGGTGAAGATATGAGTTGAAAAGGCCATGAAAAGTGGAACAAAGTTCTGCAGTTCATTAGAGGAGAAAAGGGGCACTTGACTAGAAGGGGAAAAGCTACTGCTGAGGGTGCTTTAAAGCAGAGATTTTAACTACTGCAGATTCATCTTTAAATTCGTAGAAAACAAAAGTCTGTCTAGATTTGCTATTGCCTTTGCAATGCAGTTCCTTCTGTTTGGTCTTCATGTTAGGCTTAGGTCATCTTTAATTTGATCTATCCCTCTATCCACTGCTCCCAGAGGGGAGAGCCACTGCTCTCTGGAACGGCTCAGATAGGCAGATAAGAAAAGCAGGATTAACCTACAAGTTCTGTACAGGTCTGAAGGACGCTTCCAGGGGAACTGAAGATAGGTGAGGGTGTACTACATAGAGAAGACACTTCAGGGCAAAAAGCCTAAACTAATAATTCTGGTAAGTGTAATTTTGTCTTCCACGAATTTACAGGGATACCGTACGGCAAGTACAGCAAAAGGGGCACTTGCGTAACTCTCAATTTTAAGGGGATGGCACAAATTACATGGGGTTTACTTCAGATTATTTTGTAAAGATAATAGGAAAGGAACTCCATGTACTATGCTCTGATGATTTATGTAAACTGCATCTCAGCTACTAGCAATAACAGCTTGAAAAACGGTGGGATTATTTTTTCTCATAACTAATTTAGAAGTGTGTGAAAATAGGAGCCTACACAGATTTGGATTCTTTTGCTAATGCTGTGTTCCTTTACATTTTTAATTTTAGCAGCATTTTTTTTCCTTTAAAATCTTGAATAGAAACCAGTTACCAAATGAAATGGGAATATTTCCCTACCCCACATCAGCATTATGACTTTAAGCATATTAAAAATGGGGAAGCTGTTCCAGCACCCTTAAAGTATGGATAGAAGCAAAGATCTAAGATGGAATGCTTCTACCATAGATCTGAATGTCTGAGATAAGCTTAAAAATAACTGAAGACTTAATAAAAGAGAGATGTTTGCAGCAGATGTCTGAGTTGCAGATGCCACTGGGGACGCTATGAAAATATATGGTCAAAACTTTTTTTTGTTGTTTCAAGTGAAAAACCACTGGCTTTTCAGTCAACCTTTTCCAGTTTGTACTTGTCCCTTTTTTGTGAAAGCATTTGGATATTACTGTCTATTCTTTTAAAAACTGTAAATAATTTGAGATGTTTTATTTAAAAATCGTCCTCTCTTCTTCCTTCAGAAAGTGATAACAATAGAGATATTTGTCTAAAAAGTTAGAAAAATTCCATGCAGACATTTAGAAGTAAATAATTTTAAACTGAAAGATGTCACAACAGAAATGTTTCAATTGCTTCTCTCTTATACAAATAAAAATAGAACTTATTTTCAGGTATAAGACTAAACCAAGCCAGAGTAAGCAATTAGGTGTCCAGGGGACACAGATAGATTTAAGATCTTACCCTTGTTTCCTGCTGCAGAGAAAATCCTTACTTCTTTGATTTAACCCAACAGCATGCAGAACTGTAGGAAAGAATCACTACCATAAAACTGGGAAATTTTTTCTCAGCTGAATAACAAAGAATACGAGGTATGTTCGGCACCTGTAATTTTCAGTCACAGAGATTTTAATCATGTGAGATTTAGTTGTTTTGGTTTCCAGAAAAGAGAGTTTTCCAATCTACTTAGTTAATGCTGTTATTCAGGATTGTTTAATAAATCCTTCACATTTTCCACACTGACCCAGGGCAGTGGTTTGCTCTTTGAAGCTGAAGATGTCTTCAATGCAGGTGTTCAAAAGCATTGTTCATATAGAGATGTCTGCTTTAGAGAAGAATGGGTGCATTATTACAAGATTTATGCTCTATTGCAATACAGATTTCTCCAAAGATGTGCCAACAATTTTTAAGTGCTTTGGAGAAGCTGAAGCAGACCCTGAAATTCCTTCAAGGGGACTATTTTTCCTCAACATTAACCTTGATTTGGTATTTATTTACTCTAACTCACAGTTTAATTGCATTTGAAAACTGAAAAGAGGTTGACACATCTCTGTATGACGCACTGGTTTTACTGGGTGAAAATGAGTATTCCAAACAAGCTATCAGAAGTGATTCAGGAAATTATGACCTTCCAGTTTGCTTCCCTTTGCAGTGAGGAGAAGCAGATATTTTCAAATGTCTAATGCTTGATGTGTACCAGCTGTACAGTGCTGGGCATTTAATGAACATTGGGAAGTGTAGCACTAGAGGAGCAAACAGAGATCTTGTTTTGCTGATTCTGAGAGGCCTGAGGGAAAAACCTCTGGCAGAAGAGTAGTAGATACCACTCTGGAGTATCTTCCTTAGTTTGCCTGAATCTTCAGGTGGAGCTTGAAGTGTATAAACAATTTTAGCTACCAAAGGAAATACATAAAAATCAGGGTAAATAAAGCTTAATTATTATTACCATTTGGCTGTAGAGGTTTAGCACATGGACTTCCCACAGCTTTCATTAAAGTACTGTTGGTGGCTTCTGTGGAAGGAGAAAATCCCTGAGATGGTCAATGCTGCATTTCTTTATGGATTCTGCTTTCTCCAGTCAGGTTGCAGTTCTGAATATGAACAATTCTTATTTCTTTTTACTTTTAGTGCTTTAATTGTTTAATTGACTTATCAGAAAATGATCACAAGTATCATCCTGTTAACTTCCTCTTTTTGTCCTACCTTTGTTATATTTTTTTCCTGATATTTATGTTAATATATATTAGTCACGAACTACGCTACAATCTCACAGGGTCTGGTAGTTACTGCCTGGATTATGTTCCTGGATCATGCCTGGAGTTCAACTTCTGATCTCATATGGGTAAAAATCTTCAGACATAATGTTTTACTCTTGGAAAATGCTGATTCAACAAAAATAAAAAAGATGGTGCAGGAACTTAATGATAGCATAGGTGATACCTGAGAGAACTTTTTAGATGTGCTATTCCTGTTGGGCAGAAATTGCAGCTTTCAGACATTCCCTTCCTGAACAGAGATCCTGCTTTTCCCAAGATTATCTTTGTCATTCTTGGCAATTTACTTTAGCTAAAGTTTTCCAGAAATCCAGGCACTTTGCCTAATTTCAGACTATTAAATGAGTTAGCTGTGGACAGCTAAAGTTTAAAACTGTAGTGCACTTAGTACAAAAAACAGAGATATCAAGCTAAGTAGACCAGTTTTGAAAATTAAACTGAGTCTTCCTGTATGTAAAAGTACTTGGCCATTTCATAGAAAGGAACTATATATTTTTGAATGAATACTTTGTTAATGCTGTTAACCCATTAAGTTTTAATTATTTACCTTCAGAGGAAAGGGAAAAAAGGCACTTAGTTATTTCACAGGTAGTGATATTTGACCATTTTCCTGAACCTGTGGATGGCATCTATGTAACTCTACATTAAAACCTGTGTATTTAAAAGAAGTGTAGACTATCCATGTTCTCCATGTCTTCAGTTGAAGTCCTACAGGTTCTTAAGGTACTTTTAGAACACTAATTTTTAAATTTTGTGTAGTTTTGTGATTTGCACAGGAATGAGTTTTGCCACTCACAGTTTCAGAGTGAATGGAAAATAACATTTCATTTTTATGAAGATGTATGTAGTATTAATTTTCCCTGCTCATTGTATTCCATGCAAAGCCAGAAAAATACACCCAGAGAAAATATGTTCCTACTTTCATAGAATTATCGAATCATTGAATGGCTAGGGTTGGAAGGGACATGAAAGAACATTTAGTTCTAACTCTCCTGCCATGGGGAGGGACAGCTTACACTAGACCAAGATGCTCAATGCCCCATCCAACCTGGCCTTGAATGCTCCCAGGGGTGAGGCCTCCAGAGCTTCTCTGGGCAACACCCTCATAGTGAAGAATTCCCTCCTAATGTCTAACCTAAATGTACTCTCTTCCAGTTTAAAACCATTACCCTTTGTCCTCTTACTACATGTCCTTGTAAAAAATCCCTCCCCAGCTTTCTTCTAGGCCTTCTCCAGGTACTGGAAGGTTGCTATCAGATTTCCCCAGAGCTCCCTCTTCTCCAGTCTGAACAACCCCAGCTGTCTCAGCCTGTATCCATAGGGGAGGTGCTCCAACTCTCTGATCGTCCTCATGGTGCTCCTCTCCATTTGCCAACAGCTCCATGTTCTTGTGAGGGCTCCAGAACTGGACACAGTACTCCAGGTGTGGTCTTACGAGAAGAGTAGAGGGGGAAAACCACCTCCCTTGACCTGCTGGGCACACTTCTTTTGATACAACCCAGGGTACAGCTGGCTTTCTGAGCACACACTGCAGGCTCATATTGAGCTTCTCGTTGACCAACACCCTGAAATCTTTTTTCTCAGAGTGTTTTTGATGTGATCTCTACCTAATTTATAGACTCACATACCTGACCTTTCACTTGGCCATGTTGAACTTCATACAGTTTGCATGAGCCCACCTCTGAAGCATGTCACTGTCCCTCTGGATGGCATCCCTTCCCTCCAGCATGTTGATCCACCACACAGTTTGGTTTCATCAGCAAACTTGCTGAGGGTGCACTCAGTTCCACTGTCCATATTGCCAACAAAGATGTTAAACAGCACTGGTCCAGGTAACAGTCCTTGAGGAATGCCACTCCTGAGTGGCCTCCATCTTGACATCAAGCCGTTGACCACAGTTCTTTGATCATGACCATCAGGAAATTGTTCATCCATTGAATCCGTATCATTCTGCTTTCTGTGCTCACGTTCTTTCAAAAAGTGCAGAGACCTTTCAGGAAAAATTGTAATGCTGTTCAAGTTATTGTCAAAACCTTTTTTTGCCATTGTGGGGTTGACTTAAACCCACTTCTTTCTTAAAAATTAATTGTTTTGCTATGCATCCATCTGCTCCTTCAGGTTGCTTTTATTCTTTCAGAAAGTTCTAGATGTTTAGCACTAGTTTGCATATATTATTGCACTAATAGAGAAGCCAAATTGAAAAAAGAAGATTCCTCCTCTTCTCTCTGTATATTGCTTTAGACCTAATTCTTAGAGAAGATAACCTACATGAGGAAAAATATAATGTTCTGTTTCTGTTTTGTCCACTTATCACCAGAGGATCAATATGATGCTTCTTTTTATTCCAGCAGTTTTCAAACATAATCTACTAAACCCTCTAGACATAAAAATATATATAATTGGGATTTCTGTTTTGACATTTGAGATTTAATTTTGCATATTTTTCTCAGTCAATATTTTCTAAATTAAATTGTTTTTCTTTTTCTTAAATTATATTTTTATCATAGAAGAATATGTTATGAATTTTTATCATAGATAAGGTAGACTGTACTCTTAAGACAACAAGCTATTAAATGATCTCTTTTTTGAGCCCTTGAACACTTACAAGATGAACATTTTAAACAACAGAAAAATTTTGAGACCAGGTTTCTGTATAACATTAGTAACAAAGCTATAGATTTATTTTTTCACTTTGAGAAGATTTTTTATTTTTATGAAAGTGGTAATTTTTAATCTGGTTTTCCATACAGGATGCAAGAGATTTGAATTTAAGTCCTTTCTTTATTCTGAGTCTTTGTAAATTCTATTGTTTTAGCCTTTAACAACTTTAAGGCAATGTGATGAAAGTATTTTTACTTTGATTTCAGTTATTCTTTTTGTTTGTTTTGTTTTGGTTTGGTTTTTTTGGGGGGGAAGGGGAGAGAGGGGTAGTGGTAGTGCAGAGTGGGGTTGTTTACATTTTGATAGTCCTTCTGCTGCATGTGCATATCTGTAGGCTCCATTCTTTTGCTTGGAAGTATGAGAAGGATTTATAATTAGACAAAAAACAGTGAGTGTTACCTGACTACACACATAGAACACACATTTTAGAGGAACAACCCTGTCCAGAACAAGATTCATCTTATCCAAAAGCAAGAATGATTGATTTCTCTAGAACTTGTGACTATTTTTGCTTTCCTCTGAATGTGCATTGTACTTCAGAGTTTCTACCATTCAAGAAATGATTTATGGATTTTTAATTATTACAAGAGTCAATTACTGCTAATTTTAATATAAACAATTAATTTTAATCTCCATTTGCCCAGAAGGCAAACACTCAATATTCAAGAATGAATATAGGTTTTCAGGATTTTATCCTCTTGTGTGATGATTTGCAGGACACAATTCTCTGCATTCATTGACAGGAGGATAAAAGGTATTTTAGAACCTTTACTTTAATCTCTGTTATCTCACATGTCATTCAGCCTCATATAGTCACTCCTTTGTTGAACATAGCAACTTGAATGTAATGTAAAGATTTCTCTAAAAAAAGTCTTTCAGGAAGGAATCCAGCCTTAATGAAGAGACAGACGAGCCAGCTCTGCTTGTATTTACTCAGCTCACTGTGTGGGGCAGAGCAGATCCCATCTGCCAAGACTTCTGCCTTTTGGTCATTCAAGGTAATCTGTAATTTCATTGCAAGAAAACAGCTACTTCTGAAGTGTGTTCCCAGAACTTGCTGCATTTCTAGATGAAGGCAGGGCTGTGCAGGTGGCACAATTGCTTCTGCCCAGTCAGAGCTTGCTGCAGGCTCCTCTATTACACCAAGTGGCCGTGTTTGTCCTCCAGCCCAGGACTTTGTGCAGAACACCCCAGGCCTGAAAGCCACTCTGTACGTGCAGCACAGCACAGGTTTGTGCCTGTTCAGGCAAACACGTGGATCACTAATGCCTAAAGATGCAATCATGTCTCGGTCAGGATGAGCACAGGTCCCAAATATTTAAAAACATTTAATGGAAGAATTAGCAGAATGAACAAGACACTGAGCTTTAAATCCTTGTAGCAAACGCACCTCATCAAGAAAAAAGCTGAACAGGACCTTCCTTGTTTCCTCCCCAATATACTCTGTGGACAGAAATTTTGAGAAATTGTCTTACCTAATACAACAAGAGAGTACTACATTGATGCTGGATGACCCATGGATGACCCACCCAAAGGATGACCCATAAAGCACCATCCTTTGTTTTTATAAAATTAAAGAGTGGGTTTTCTTGGCTATATACACTTGTGGCCTTGGTGACTGATACAGGGCACATGGGATCATGGAGAAGGATAACAAAATATCTGTTGTATATCTTGCACTGATATGGAGATGGGAATGATGAAAAAATTGTACTGCATCTTGCTCTAGTTGTGAACATGGTGAAAGAGTCTCTATTTAGTAAATAATATCCTGGAACAAAGCAGACTTATTTGTATAATAACATGAGAAAAATACTAAAAAAATTACCTTCTGCATTCTAAAAAATCAAGATAAAAAGACATACATCTCACTGAAAGGTGACTCTAGATACTGAGAGAGAAATGTAAATTTCTGTATCTAAATCTGTTTTCATCTTAGCATTCTTCAAAGAGACAGCATAATTTGAGAGATGGAGAAAGCCACTGAGTCATGATATTCATTATATAAAGCTGTCATACAAAGGTTAACCAGTTTTTTCTGAGGATGATAGATGTCCTATGGCCCTCTCTGACCAGCTGGCCTTTTCCAGTTAACCTTGCAAATTTTGCTACTTATTCCCTTCACCTCTGTACATCTTCTATACTCTCCTTTCTTGAACTTGATTGAAGTGGACCTATATGTTTCTGACCCTGAGCACAGAAAATCCACAGTTGTCTAATTCCTTCTTTTGCTGTCCAGACTTTCTGAACCTCTTTTTTCCTAAGCTTATGCTGTTGGCCAAGCAGCACGCAGCTGACATGAGTACCAGGGTACATGACAGTAACACAGTACTCCAGATGTAGCCTCAACAGTGCTGAACAGAGGGGAAGGATCACTTCTCTTAACCAGCTGGCAATTCTGATAAAAACAAGTGTAGCAAACATGGTTGCTTAAACCACTTGTGCATGTAGGAAGCAGATTTTTATCCTAATTAAAATCAAGAAAGAGTATTTCAAGTTCCATAGTGTCAGCTTTATCATAACATCTATATGCCATTCTTGGTGGGAATTCTGGTGCTGACAGATTAAGATTGAAGGATTGATGACTTTAAGAGTAAGTGCAAAACCACTTTAAAGTGCTTCAGCGTATCATGGAATATATATTCATTTTCTGGAAGAAGGTTTTGCTGTCATGAAATCTCAGTCATGCTCAGTGATCTGTATATCTAAAGAATATCAGCCAAGTCCTTACTGTTTTTATAGCACTCATTAAAAAGCAGGCAAGATCTGTACCCCTATTCCTCTCCCAGAGGACTATTCTAGAAAGGAGTCTCATGAAATCCCTTCTTGTTGGCACTTGTCCTATTGGACCTTACTGGCAAAGGTGACTTATTTGTATCTCTGAAGGAGAGTCACAGTACTCATCCATAAAACTGAAGCCCTCTCAAGTCCTCATTATGTCAGTCTATTTCAGAATGCAGTATATCAGTCTGATTTACTTTTACTGATTTACTAGCATAAGCATTTCTCACCATTATGCTCACTAGAGAGAAATTTTGGAGAAACTATTTGAAAAGTAGCATGATCTTATCCAATGCAGGACATTACATTGATGCTGGTTAAAAAGCTGCCCATATTCGAGTTGGAGAACAGATGGCTAGATAATAGTTCTTCCACAGTGATTAAATTGTTGGCCAAATAGGTATCAGCAACATACTCCGAAGAGGGCTGACATCACTCTTGTGTGTGAACAAGAGTACAACTTACAAGGCACCCAAAATAATTCTTTTGTTGCTCAGCACTGAAGGCTGCCCTCCAAGGAGAACTGGAGCCAAATGGAAAGAGTCCCGAACAAATCAGAATCAACAGAAGCCTAAAAAAATGTAATTTTATGTTCAGCCAAAGAAGAACCCAAGGGAGAACATGAGAACAGTTATGTAACACTGTAAAGACATAGGGAATAATGTTTTCCATGTTCAAGAAGTAGGTGGCAAGAACTAATGTTTTTGAAATGAAGCAGACTAAATATTAGAAGTATGAACTACCAATAAGTATAATGATGTAGTAATCAGGTTTCTTAAAAAGTTGTAGACTCTATCAGTGCATGGCTCTCAACAAATACCTGTCAAGCATGACATAAGCTTATTCTGACTGGAGAGGGTGATTGTAGTGATGTCTCAAGAACTATTTTGAAGTGTGTGTTTCTTCTGTTCTATGAATTTATGAACTTTCTGGAGACATAAGTCAAATATTCTTAGTATTTTTCTTTCTTTTTTTTTTTTTTTTCCCCCAGATACAGTATTATCCATCTTGCTTTGTATGATAAATCTAAATATGTTGCATGGGCCTTCCAGAATGATATTCATTAGCATGCAAGAAACTCTGAATAAAAGAATGAGGGAAATGATAAATATAGAGCAGCTGACACAGCTCAGAGACGTATTGCTGATTAGTGACTTAACCATTTGTATTTGTGCTGTGGAAGACTTCAAGAAGGACTTCACTTTGAGTTAATCTCTTGACAAAGATCTGTGTTGCCAGTCATGTTGAGTGATAACTGAAGTAGTACTCAGTCAAATTAAATGAAATTAAAGCAGATCTTGGATAATGCAATGAATGTGTTACTCTTATTACTGGGAAGAGAATCAGGGTTCCTGTGTGCAGTGACAAGTTTACTTCCTTAAAATTAGACAAACTTGCCTCAAAAGGAATCTCCTAAGCATGAAGTTGTATATTGCTTTAGGTGGGCTCAGGTAGGAGGAGAAAATGGAACTTCAGAAGTAATAAGGTCAGAGACAAAGAGAAAATGATCACAGGTATCAAATCTATTGGCTTCAGAATAGCTTAGAGTTGATATATTTCTAAATCTATTTAATATAAAATACACTGCCAGTCCCAAAAACAGATGCTAGGGTCCACAGTTGCCCTTCCAATACATGCTCCTAAACATATGGTCACACATTTGTCTTTGGCCAAGGTCATCTTTAACTGTTCCAAGCAAGGGAAAGATCTCCATTAGGAGTCAGCCACTCCCAGCCACTTTTTTTTGATTTTCTTTTTTTCCTACGTGGAAGAATCCAGTTGTCTCTTCTGTGCATGCCCAGAAGTGCTTGTTTCCTAATCCAGCTGAGCAGTGCAGAAGTTGCTTGGTGCCCTGTTACCCCAAGAATGTTTAGGGCACTCTCCTGAAGTACAGGGGGTAGCACATGCATTCTTGTCAATGGAATGTCCTCAAAAGAAATTCAAAGATTTCATCCAAGAATTAAGGCACACTGTGAAAGGGAAGCAATAGATTAAGTTCCTTCAGACAGAGAGATCATGTTTTCCACTTTCAACAGCTGAGCACCTTTCCAAGTATGCTCATGAGCAAGAGCACCAGTATTATAATGGGAGAGAATGGTCACCAATTAATATGGTGCAAGACTCTGAATGTTTCAAAGTTGACATCCTCAGACATCATACATAGAGATATGCATAGGAGTACTCATACTGGTTAGACAAGAACCAAATTTCTTGCCCTTAGGCATAGAATACTTCTGAGCACATAATTTTAGGATGGTGGAAACAGTGTAAAACAAAATACTTATTCTGACTTGACATACCCTGGTTCTCATAGACACTGAGTGTGTATTTTCTAAATGACATACTTGGGTGTAGATGCCTAGATTCTATCTAAATACCACATCAAATCTTTTGATATCTTGGTTTTGACTAATTTTCTCAGATCTGTGTTTTCACAACAATATTGAAAAATAAATAAAGACCACACAGGAAAAATGCCATTAAATTACTGGAATGATGTAGAAATCTTTTTGCAGTCAGTATATGAAAAAGCTCTTTCTCTTTAGGCTATTCAAGTAGAGTATGAAGAAGTGACTTTGTTAAGACAGAAAATACTGGTTAGAGAAGGATTCTGGCAGTGTCACAGAAAGGGGGTAAAGACAAATTCCCAGAATATGAACTGAGAAACTGCAAATAATAGATTTGTTACGCATTTTTGATACTGAAAGTCAACACTGACCAGATAGTGTACAGAGCAAATGAACTTTCCATCTCTTGATATCTGCATATGAATGATATTTACCTTTTTGCAAGGATTCACTTATCTTTTGTAAAACAAAGGAACAGAACTAACTGAAAATGATTAACAGAAACTGATTCTAGTTATCAGCTTTAGGAATCCAACATCTTCCTTGTGTTTTCCTCATTATGATTCTGTACTGAAGAATGTCTAAAGTCATGCAAGACAGAGGATTAATAGTAGTATAAATTAATTGGCATAAACCATGTATAGTAGTCATGCATGCTCATCAAATTGCTCTGAAGTAAATCTCTTTCCACTCTTTCCATAATGTTTAGTGAAGTGATTGATATCTTGTCCCTGGTGTCCCACTGGTATGTCACTAAGTATGGCTGTAGGGACTGGGAATTTAGGTTTACCCTGAACATGGCTTGGAGAACTGAGAAAGTGTCATGGTTTAATTCCAGCTGATAACTAGACCCCACACAGCCCCTCATTCACTCCTCCCTGCTGGACTGTGGCAGAGAATAGGAAGGGTAAAAGTGAGGAAACTCATTTATTGAGCTAGAAACAGTTTACTAGATAAAGCAAAAGTTGCACTAACAAGTAAAGCAAAATAAGGAATACATTAACTGCTTCCCATTGGCAGCCATATATTCAGGGATCTCAAGGACAGCAGGGCTCTGTCACAGGTAATGGTTGGTTGGGAAGACAAGTGCTGTAATTTCAGTGTCCCTCCTTTCCTTCTCTTTCCTCCAACTTTAAATGCTGAGCATGACATCATATGGTATAGAATATCCCTTTGGACAATTTGGACCAGCTGTCCTGGCAATGCTTTGTCCCAGCTTCTTGTGCACCCACACAGTAGCAAAATATGGGAAGCTGAAAAATCCTTGTTTTTTTAGCAACAGCAAAAACCCCACAGTGTATTATCAACATTCTTCTCATACCAAATCCCATACCAAATCCATAACACAGCACTATTATGTCTACTAAGAAGGAAATTAGCTCTATCTCTGAAGAAATCAAGACGTAAAATAAGAAAATAGTTTCCTCAGATTCATAACAATAAATCTCATATTTTTAATATATACAGGTTGTGTAGTTGTGAAGATGAAACTGCAGTTTAGATCTCAAATTCGGGATTCTAGTGCTGAACAATGATAAATTTAAACTGAGCGATGACAGTCCAGCTAATCAAAACTAATCTTAGTTTAAGAAGTGGGATCTGCAATATACCTTTGGAAGAAGAATCTCACTACTCACTTTTGATTTAGATATTATGATGTAAATCCTTCACTGCTTACTCCGGATATTTATGGAGACTCTTTGGGCTATTAATGGAGCAGCTGGTTACCAAGACATCTGTGAAGAAGCAGCCTTTGGTCCAATGGTCCTAAGTCCTGGCTGTCCACATGTGGCAGATTGCTCCTTTCCTTTCACCTCACCTGTTGAAAGCCCAATGACAAAATCTCAGTGAAGGTGATGGACCAGCTGACAGCCCACGTCTGCATTCCCTGCTCTCAGAGCCACTTTTTCTTACTTGGATAACTCAAGTCTTCCAAAAAAGAAATCTGTCAGGTATCTTTGAATCCATCCTCTTATTTAATATGTTAGTTATTCTGGACTGCAGAGGAAAACAAACAGATTAAGACGTGTGTTTCATTCATAAGATCTGGGGTCAGTTCACACACCAATGGTTTTTAACTGATGTAAACTATGTCTCACGACGGGTTCAATCTGTCCTTTAAAACTTGGGCATGATTTAAATGTCTTTATCCTTAGCATCTCACAATTCTTTTTCTGAGGTAAAGCATTTGTCCAGGCTGAATGCCTGGAGCAGGAACAATTTTCCTGGATTTAAATTGCACAAATTATCAGACTTGCAGTTTCAAAGAGAACAAATTCCCTGGTCATTTATCATTAAATGTTGAACTGAAATACATTGGACTGGTTTATGACAGAAATGCTGTTCTGCAGATCTGGATGTAGATTTCAGGAAATTCACAAAGCATGATAGCAAATGGATGTCACAGAAATTGCATGTAGTAGAAAATGAATATGAGAGAATGTGAGGCTTAGAAAGGACACATGCCTGGTGACCTACAGGTTCATCTGGTATGCCTTGCAGAATGCTGGGGCATTCTGATAGCAGAAGGTAGCTCCAGACCTGACCAGCTGTTTAGTGACTGGTTGTTAAGTGGGATGAAATACAGGAGCATTCTCTGCAGCTTCAAGACAGGTGTTTCTTGAAGCTCAAGATGCAGAGAGAAGTCCGAATGAAGTTTTTCTGTGTACTGCATATTCCACTGCCATTAAGTACCTTTCCCTTTTAAATATCTTACAAGTTTATAATAAAAATCTTCTCAAATATAAATGTTCATTTCAAACACTGAAATCATTACCAGTCTTTTCCAATATTTATTTTCCCATATTTTTTAGGAATGCTGGGGTAAGTGTTTTAATCCTCCAGAGTACAGGTTAGTTATTATTCTGACATTTGTTCCATCTGTAACTGAACACAGTTTGCTTTAAGGTCTGCATTAGTGTTAAGATTTCTTTTCACTTCAGCAAACTACATTTTGCAACTAGGTGTATATGCTAGCACAAATTACCTTTTAAAACTGTCTTTATTTGTGTAATTTGTTTTACCTCATAAATCTGTGATACTGCACCTCATTTGCCACATGGTACAAACAGCACGGCTCCTTTTCACAGAATTATTCCATTTGTCTACATCCTATTTAGTGGGAAATTCCAGAATGGAATTCTAGCAGTGCACAAATGTGGAAGCTAGGGTGGTAGAGTGGGATATCAGCATCAGTGAAAACACCCTCAAGTCAAATTTTTGAAAGAAAAGTCTTCTCCTGTGCCTGACCATCCCCACTTGCTGAAGGAGGGAACCCTGCAGGACCTGAAGAACATTGAGCAACTCCATTGAAGAAGTCATATATGTAACAATAAGCATCAGCTTAACTTCTTTTTGTAATTGTCCCAGAAAGTTCAGTGCATTTCAGTTGACACCACACAGCTGAAGGGGAACAGCTGTGGGGTAGCAGAACACAAAGGCACTTGCAGTGTCAATCACAGCCCCCAGAGCTTCTTTGCACTTCCCACAGGATGCTTGGGTGGAAGAGGGAGGGAGGAAGAGAGGAAGGGAGGGAGGGAGAGAGGCAAGCCTTCTCCTTAACCTGGCTGCCAGGAATGCAGAGTCAGAGATACTGCTGCCATTGCCACTCCTACAGTCATGAGAAGGAACCCTAAACTATGAGCTGACAGTAAAATAACCTCCTCCAGCTAACAAAGCTCCATCTACAATCAGTAAATCTAGTGCTGGATCCTGTGATGTACAGAAGAGACCAAGATATATTTGTATTTTCTCCCAAAGAGCTACAGAAAGGTAGGTTTTTGCCAACCAAATAAACATTTCAGTACTCAATACAATATCTGTCATGCTGATATGTTTCAGGAGTTCATTCACTCCAGATATTTTATATATCAGGCTGAGGGAAGAATATCTATTCCCATATTCAGTGCTCTGACCACACAATGGGGAGGAGGTAAAGATGGGCCTGACTTTCACAAGCTCCGTGTGCTTAACATCAGACCTTGGGAAAATGTGGATTTATTTTCTGGTGAGCTGTGGTAGAGAAATTATTAATTATTAATTATTTTCTCATTAATCATGTATTTCTTAAGTCTATGCATAGCTAGATCTTTTTTGTTTGTATGTTTATTTGGGTAGATGCTGAACCACAGAACAGTCTCTTAGAGATCATAATAAATAATAATACATATTAGTGGAACATATCAGCTTCTAAAAATCAAGCTATTTTTTCTCATAAACCAGTTAAAAATGTGAAAAGAACAAACGTGTGCTCTTTCCTCACTAGTTAGGTGTATGCTACATTTCCATGCACCTAACTTCCTCCAAGAATGTAAAAGCAAACAAAAGAAAAAGCTTAAATGTAGTCCTGATATTTCTGTTTGATTCAATCAATTTTCTCAATTTAAATGAATATTTATGCTAGACAGTACTGGAGTTCATTTGAGACCCTGGATTTTGTATTGGGCAAACTCTTCAAAGGTATTTACTTGATCTGTTTTATGTGCAGACTGAAATACATTTCATAAAGTGACCTGAGATATTGTAAGACCTGGTTGCCCAAGGTTAATTTCAATCTCAGCCTTCAAGGACAAAATGTTTCAAACACATAATATGTAAATTATTTTTTTTCTTAGCCAGATTTTTCCAGGACTCAAAATTTGCTTAAAAATAAATTTGAATCATAGTCATTGTATAATTATAATTGAATACTTAGTGTCGTCTATGGTGTTCTGTTCCAGTCTGATTTCAGCATCAACAAGTTAGTATTTGAATGCTAATAGTGCATAATATTTACTACATATGGGTAATTTATATATGTTCTGCTAAAAAGTAGACATATTATGTGTGGTTCATCTAATCAAATGCTATGTTTGTGATCCACGTATCGAATCTCAATGGGAACCTTAGGCTCTTTATAGAATCAGTGGAAGAACAGTAAATAGATACAATATATCTCATACAGATGCCTACAATAAATCATATGAATCGCTCCAGACAGATATTTCCCTCCTTGGCTCTAAAGGTGAGCAGAAGAATGACAAACCCTTATAGGCCATTTCACCACAAATCTTCTGTACTGTGTTAAATAAAATGTTGATGAGAAATGAAATAATGCTCTGGGCTGGGAATACAGATTGGCATTTGACAAGGGAAGGACTTTTTCCCAAGTGCTGGGCAGGGAAGGAGACAGGAGCTGGCACCCTTCATTGGGAACTGGGAAGGAAGCAGAGAGAAATGCCTTCTCATCCAGTGCAACACTCTTCTATTTTAGCTTCAGCCCTTAAAATTCATCTGTCACTCCCTTTCTGTGATTCAGAAATTACAGTGGAGGACAGGAGAGTGTAGACACAAAGTAAGGAGGAAAATGCAATTCTTCAGTAGTTGAAGAGTCAGAGCACAGTCTTCTTGAAAGAATATTCACTAAAGAGGGAAAATACAGAGAGAAAATAATTAATAACAAATGTATTCATTTGAACTTAAGGACTTTTTTCCCATTTTTTTCATTAGTGCTGCTTTTAACTGCTGCCATTCATTAAGCCATCAGCAAAAGAGAACAAAAGTAATTTGAATAGTCTCATAATCTGGTCTATTTAAATAAATTGGGTAAAGTCTCACAAACCAGAAAAATTAAATTAAATCCTTGTTTTAGCTGGAAAGAGAACTAAAAGCTGCATTCCTAGGACATAAGCCATTTTCTCCAAAGTCTAAAAATTCTACATACATTAGTGGCATAAAAAAAATTGAGAGTAGGGGAGATTTTGTCTATTTCAGCACTGCTTTCTACACCTTCTGAATTGTATTTATGAAAAAAAAGAAAAAGGAAATTAGCTACTGAAATAATGATTATTTCTACTTTGGAAGTAAAGCTATACAAGCAGAAAGAAAAATGGGTTTACTTTTTTCCTGTGGTATGTCATTCTCATAAACAGGAAACCTCCAAAAAGTTGGACTTTAAGACCTAATTCTTATAAATCTACAATTGCATCAGTGAGGTATTTAACCTTACATTTTTTCCATCTGATCTTAAAGGAGAAAAAAAATTGCTGAACTGTAATAAAAATTTTGAAAAAAAATGTATGCACTGCTTGGTGTTTCCTCACACAACCTTGTGAACACCACATTTGCTAGAGTTTGCCTATACTTGACAGGTACCACTAGTACACATAAGTGGACTGACATGAATAACAGAATGACAGTGTAGCATAGTGCTACACATTTGCATAATGGACACGTTTTCTTTCTTTTCTTCTCTTCTTTCTTTCTTTCTTTCTTTCTTTCTTTCTTTCTTTCTTTCTTTCTTTCTTTCTTTCTTTCTTTCTTTCTTTCTTTCTTTCTCTCTTTCTTTCTTTCTTTCTTTCTCTCTTTCTTTCTTTCTCTCTTTCTCTCTTTCTCTCTTTCTCTCTTTCTCTCTTTCTCTCTTTCTCTCTTTCTTTCTCTCTTTTTCTCTCTTTCTTTCTCTCTTTCTTTCTCTTTCTTTCTCTCTTTCTTTCTCTCTTTCTCTCTTTCTCTCTTTCTCTCTTTCTTTCTCTCTTTCTTTCTTTCTCTCTTTCTTTCTCTCTCTCTCTCTCTCTCTCTCTTTCTGCCTGCCTGCCTGCCTGCCTTTCTTTTCTTCCTTTCTTCCTTTCTTTTCTTCCTTTCTTTTTCTTTCTCTCTCTCTTTCTTTCTTTCTCTCTCTCTTTCTCTCTCTTCCTTCCCACCTTCCTCTATCTATCTATCTATCTAATCATCTATCTAATCATACTTAGTGATTTACTACCAGTACTGTCCCACTGTGATCTAAATAAGTGACTTGAAACCCTCCACAGTGCAGCCAGGGGACCCTTCCCAGATCCCTCCTGGAAGAAAGGTAGTTATATGACAGTGTCTCTTTTGTCCAAAAAATGGATTACACTGAATTTGCTGTTTTCCATGGACCTAGAGCTGGTACAGAAAACCTGCACTTTTACATTCTTATTGCTCTACAGCTGTGACAACTATAACCACACTAAAGTGGGGCAAATTGGAATATAATGCAGCTGAGACAGTTCATTCTTGGACACGGTCTGTCCTCTTTCACAGTGTGTGGGCAAAGAACTCACAGCACAGCAGTGAATACAGCAGCAAAGAGCATGTGAGCACAATGAGGACTGGCCAATTCGTCCTGGGTGGGAAGGCAAGACAGTGCTGATAATTAGAAAGAAAGAAAAAAAAAAGAACAAAACACACACACACAAAGTTATTTTATGAAACTCCCAGCCTTTTTGGATTGAACAAACAATTTAAGAAAGCTCGTGTAGCATGTCAGTTCCTTCTATTTTTCTAGTTTTGCCAGTAATGCTACAGAAACTAATTTTCTGTTCCACATGGTCTTGCAACACTGACGATGAATGACTGAAAAGTCTAACTGGAGGCACAATGTGGCAAATCTGAGAAATTTGAAGGTATTGACCTGTGATAACAGACACTTGGACAAGGAATCACTGCACTGAGGAGATTGTTATAGTTTGGATGATGGTTTTTCCCTTTGAAAGGCCACCCAGATGATCCTGATTTTCTTTCAAGGTAGGAAGGAGCTGATAGGCAATACAAGGGACAGAAGACGCTACAGCAGCATGGCCACGATAAATGTTTATGTCCCAAATACATACATGGATATAAACTCACTGATTAAGAGTTCAGCTCCAGGAAATACTTCTGAAGGTACAAACAGTGTTCCTACTGTATTCTCCAGCAAGATCACCTCTCCAGTGCTAATTATGTCTGCAGCTATTTCCAGACACCTATTATGAACTGCATGCAACCTTCAAGTTGAGTATGTCCTATAAACTGAGCTCTGATATAAACTCATAGTGGGATTTGGGCAGAAGGTTTGGCCCCCAGTATGACAAATCACATAGTCACATGCTTATGATGACTTCTGTGAGACTATCTACATGCTTAAAATGCAGTAAGTATGTTAAGTGATTTTACTGGATGGGGAAAGCTGCATATATCATACCATTACTGACTCCTAATTTCAATGCACTTAGGCACGCAGTTTACTCATGCAGCCAATGTTTAAGATTGGATGATGGGATTGTTGCAGTCATCACAATGTGTATAACAGGTGATGCACTGTAAAATCCCAAAGCTTTGACATTTAATTTTCTAGAAGCAGTTTCAGTTCCCCGATGTCCTGGAGTACAGTCAGGATTGGCTTCCTGATGGTCTGGAAACTCTCAGCTGGAACACTCTGATTTAATGACTGAATATTTTCCCCCTCAATCTGTTACCGGAAGTTCAAATATAATAAAAGCTTGAAATACTGAGTGGAAGGTGGTTGCAGCATAATGTTAGTAGCTTTGATTAAAAAGTGATGCTTTTTTTTTTTTTTCCCTCAGTACTACTTGTCAGGTCATCATTTATTCAAGCAGTTCCCTTAACATTCAACAAGTGTTATAACTGATCATACTTTTGGTCACAAATATAATTAATATGATAAGAGTTTTTCAATAGATTATAGTAGTTTAGTGTGTAGGTGATATAATTTAAAAACTCAGATGTACAAGAAGAAAGCAGAGACAAAGTCTCAGCTGAAGATGTCATGGATACAGTTCTCATCAGAAAGATCCTGGCAGAGGGGTGATTCTCTTCACATTGCTGCCATCTGACTATGGCTGCCTCTGCTCCTTCTCTGTAGGTGCTGCCAAATTGTTGCCTGCAAGACCTTGGGATGTTGCTCAGGGTCCTGTACTCATTTTCCACAGATCAGGTTTGACATTGTGTCAAGAAAAGCTGCCTACAGCACCTCAGTTGCTTGGTATTGCTACCCTTGGGCCTGGGAAGACCAGGAACCAGGCCATAAGATCAAGAAAGATTCACATTACACATATTAATAAATTATTTTCAGGCTTGTTTGAATGTGAATATGAAATAGATTTCTTTCATTATTCAACCTCTGCAACAACCAAGATATTTTCACTGAATAAGTTTAAAATAATGACCATTATTGCTAGAATCAGCAAAAGGCTTTTCTGGCATATGATATCTTAAAAACTGTGCCTGATTTCACAGTTTTTCTCAGTCCTCATAATGGTGACATAAAGAACAGAAATCTACATTTGCAATGGTAGACCTGCTTAGTACCATTCTTGGTACAGCTACCTCTCCTATTTCACAGGCTGCCTTATGGAAATAGCTTCTCACATTGATATTGCTTACCGGATCAGTGTAATTGAGAGTAATTTACAGGCTTCTTGGGTTCTTCAAACTTGCAATTACTCCTGCTTTACACAAAATTTGACCTCTTAGTCTCCATGTAAGCACAGCTTATGTATTCTTTGAGCTTGCTTTTCTTTTCCAAGTGGTGCAAAAAACATCTCCATGCAAAGTAAGGAAGTAAAGCTGCAACTCTCTTTAAAATCGGCAGAAAAGCTGTAGAAGGTTACAGTGGACATTGCAAAAAGCCCAAACAGAATAAACCCCAACCTATTTAAAGAAGCATTTGTGAGAAAATGATAGTGCCAGGTGGAAATATGATGTGTGTGGGAAGCACAGAGATGTGACATTTATAGCTGACATGAAGTAAGAAGTGCACCTAACTACGCTTCTTACTTTCCCCAGGAAGGTGACAGGACATGATTTTCCATCCTTTCCTGTCCTCTCTATACACCCCATGGGTCACCTCTAGGACATGCCTGCTGCCTGCCATTGAGAGACTGAACTGTAGCTGGTGGCTACAGGTGGGTGATGAAACTCATTAAAAAAAGCTCATTAATGTTTTCATATGCTTCTCCTTAGCAGGAAGGATTCAGTGAGGCCTCCTTTTTCTTTCAATCTGCTTAGGTTCATGAGGTACCTAACTGTAAAAAAAACATTGGTTACATGCTCTTTCATTAAGAAAGTGCAACTGTATAGCACAAAGTTTTTTTGAGACAGGTTTGCATGCACAGAAATTTATTAGCAGGGTCTGTAGCTGGTGGCATAACATTACTGAAGGGGAAAAATAGAAATGAAAAGACAAAGAGGGACAGAGAAGAAATGGGGGCTCCAGGCAAGCATCCTTGTCCAGGTCTTTTCTCCAGCACAGTAAGTGGTTCCCCCTGTAGTGCTTTTTCCACATTATCAACCTGGTCTTCATCAGGACTCACTGCCTACCAGTTGCTCCTGTCTACAAGGCTACTGGTGTTGCTGTAAGCACTTTTTGTTGAAGCTGCACACTGACTTGCTGTCAAGTTTGGGGCATGCATGTTTTTGGGTCCACTAACGTCAACCAGAAGCTTTCACCACAGGGTAGGGAAAAGGAGGGGAAAAAGGGGTGATTCTCACGCTGGTGGCAGTCATTTCCCATGAGAACCCATTGTAGCAAGGCTGTGGGGTTTGCAGGTGCAGGGCTGGGAGGATAACAACAAGATCCACAGCGTGGGAACAAGCAGAAAGTCTTGCTCCAGAGGCTCTGGGAAAGGCTGCCACAGCAGCTTGGGTGACCAGGCACAGAGAAAGGCAGCTACAAAGCTTCAGCGAGAGGGCTGTTAGCAGTGCAAAAGGCTGAGGCTCTTAAGGCACCATGTGACATGTGGCTTAAAGGGTGATACTGCCTTTGCTCAAAGAACCAAAGCCCGGTGCAGCTCAGACTTACCAGCAGTGAATGAATGTAGCTTATTCTGAGAGCAGCTGCAGTCTAGCAGTTATCAGAATAGAGTTTGGTAATAAAACTCGATGCACTAGTGGGGACTGAAGATCATTTAAGGAAGGAATGGCATAGGAAAAGGAACTCTCTAGCCTGGAATGGGTACTGAATCCACATCTTTCAGCTCCAGAAGGGCCTGTCACTGCCTATATGTTGGCTGGTCCTGGCTCCTTTCGTTGTGTGGACATTGCCTTCATGGATATGCAGCCGAGATTTCACTGGATTCTCAGAGCAGTAAAGGGCAGGTTACTAATGATGCCTTAAAGTGTGGCCTGCATATATGTGTACTTCCATAAGTGCTGCAAGGTGATTTTTCACACTTCACACTGGATCAATTACTTTGCTAGACATTTTCATGTACTGATATGGGACTACAAAGGATAATTTCCCTGGGTTTCTAATTCTCATTTTTAATATTCATCTGAGTAAAGGTAAAAAAAGTCATTTAATGAATTTAGAAATGAAAAGGAAATCATTAGGCTGGAGGGAATCAAAACACCGTCACAAATTCAATTCAATGTAAATGTAAATTTTTCTTTTTCTTGATAGAACTTAAAATTTCTTCCAGGCTGCTGCTATTCTGACTTACCCTTCCCCAGACAGTAAGAAATTAATCTCACCTTAAACACTTCTCAAGCAGCTTTTGCCTCTATTCTTTTGCAGCAGTGGGGTTCTACTGGTTGTTTCAGTTTGGATGTAATTTTCAGTCTTGCCTATTGTCTGATGATAAATTTGTGGAATGAAACATGAGTGGTGCATTTGGGAAAACACATTGGTTTGAAAATAAGGTGTAATTTACTCTTCAAATAGAGAGTGGAACTTAGAGGCAGATGTGCTTTCATCTGAAAAAGTAATTATCGGTAATAAAGGAGTTTTTTGTTGTTCTGAAGAATGCTTACCTGAAACAAACAATAAGGGCAGTGTCTGAGCATCTGCATCTCTGACACACAGGGCTGAAGAGTGAGGCAGTGACGGAATCTGCAGAGCTCTCAGAAAGTACCAGCCACCAGGTATGCAGTGCCTGTTACTTATCCCTGTTCCTCCTTTCTTTTTGCCTTTCTGCCAAACTTGCTGTTATGATGCTGCCTGAAGGAGAATTTGAGACCAAATATCAGCAAAGATACGTGGTATGATCATGAAAGCCAGGGCCATACTTTGAAAGGGAAAATATTTCATGAGGACATGTGCTCCTAGATAATGTACTAGTTAGCTGCATGTCATCTTTTCTGATTTCCAGTGGTCATACTTCTGGCATGCATATAGGACTAGCAAAGAGGAAGTATGTATTAGAGTTTGGTTGTTTTCTCACTTTTTTTTCTTCCTGGCTTTGGACATATCTTAGCCTACCATACCTGACATCCTATGGTCTAACATTGTTACTACATATTGTATATTGTCACAATATAGCATACTGACACTAGTATCATCATTACCATCACTAATTAGTATCAATTATCCAATGAATGTCAGTTATTTTATTATCTCTATTGGCTTAAGAGATGCTGCTGTTAGGAATTGCTCCCAGAGGCAGCCAAGTATAATGCCCTCAAAAGCAAATGAAGGGCTGCCTAGGAGACTGAGTTTCTGAAAGGCTTTTACCATTTCCTTTGGCTGGGGTGGTTGTGACTGCATGTGAAGCAAAGCAAGGAGTGACAGGAAAAGGAGTGTGGAGAAAAGGAGTAAATGGATTACTCCATGGCGAATCAGGTGGTTCTGGTTTTAAACAACTGAAAGCCCATGACTTTCATAGAGATATGGCCCCACTCTACCACGGATACTGCCTTAGTAAATATTTCTTAGAGCAACATTACAACAATGGGCAAACCAGGAACACATTTTCTCATGCTTGGCAGTCTCAGCTGCTGCAAACACTTGGAACACCTGCCTGCTGCTTCTCAGCTGTCACGGGGCCACTTACTCCAGATTTATCTTCCCAGCTTCACCTCTCCGTTTATGTGCCTGAAGCCTTCAGAGGACAGACTAAATAAATGTTTATGCAGCCTTCAATTGGCTGTTTCCCTATGTAACACTCGGACTTCAGGAATTTTTTCTCAGAGAAATTTTTGCACGCACAGAGATGTTTTGTAAACAGGATTTCACAAAAAGCAATTATTTATTGGCTACTACAATAGACAACAGACAGCTGGAACTTGCAAACAAGCAAAATCCTAGGCTAAGTGTTAATACTCTTGTCAGCCCTCTACAGCACCCTTGGGTCTTTGCTGCCCACCTGTTAATTGGAGGGAAGGGGCATCTTCAGGCTCCCTGATTCTCATTAGTATTTTATGACTCTTCGAGACAGCATTTTCCTTCTTGAACCTTTGAGTTGTCATCTGTCTCCACCTCAGCCACCTTATCTCTGGCTACAATCTCAGCTTTCTTAGCACACAATTCCACTCTAGGTACTTTTGCACAGCTCAGCACTTAGTGATTTTCTTAGGTGGTTGAGACAAGATTATACAGCGGTACCATAGCAACAGGATGCCTTCGATCAGAGAGAACTGAATCTCTATCAAGAGGATTACACCTTATAACCAAAGTTTGCAGAAGAATTAGCAAGAAGCAGGTGCACTTTATAAGAAGAGAGACAAACAGTGGCATTTTGGACTAGATGATCTTTCGAGGTCCCTTCCAACCCCTAGGATTCTATGATTCTATGATTCTATGATTTTCCTGTGATATGCTCCAACAGTCATGCTACAGGGAATGAGAGGTGATTCACAGCCTCCTGTCACAGGAAGAAAGTCTGGTATAGGTTTTACTATCTGCATGTTGTATGCCACTAACGAATAGGGAATGATGTGACTTTCTGAATGTGCATTAGTTGTTTTCAATGTGTTAGTCTTGACTCTTTCCTTTAAATGTCAAATGCCAAAGCATTCCTTTGCTTTTGCAAACAAGTCACATACGTGGCTACCTGCAGTGCTCACACTCAGTTTGAGCGACGTGCTGGGGTATTACAAATAACAACGTAAGACATCATACCATTCCCTTCTCCCCCATCTCACTGTCTTTTGCCTCTCACCAGAGACTACAGCAGGAGAGTATATCAATAATTGGAGTTGAGGAACCCCAAATATGCAGTTCTGATCTCACCTAGGCAAGGGATATTTCTGTTGAAAGTCAAATTTACTTTTGTTGTATATGAGGCATAAATGGTAGTAGGATAGTTGTCTATGTGTGCCCATGTGCATGCTTGTCCAGAGAACAGGTGTTGCTGGGTTGCTTCTTGACAAGTTTTCTTTTAACATATAGGCAAAATTTCTGCTACCAATGCTATGTTCAAGTTTAATTTATGTAATGTTGGCCTGTGGCATAAACTGGAATCTGTATTTAAAACTGTGTTTGATGTCAGTTTAGGAAACTTTCTCATAAATGTAACATATCCATACTCAACTTGCAGCTTTCTTAATGCTTTTTATTTCATTTTAAAATGAGTAATGAAAAACAAACTCTTATACACTTTACCCCTCATAAATTGACCCCTAAAGCTCCATGGAGAGAACAGCTGGTTTTGCCACTTCTTAAGATCTTATAAAGAAATCTGATTTTCAAGATGAAATGCTGAAGTCTTTATTGGACCATTGTGTGACATAGTTTGTTCATATTATGAAGTAGAGGATTTATGGGAATAAAAGCATTATCCAGCAATATAACAGATACTAATTTGCATATGGTAGTTGTTTTATTCAGCTCATATTTCCTCTGAAAGATCCTTTCCAGGTCTGATGTTCCTTTAGAAATACTGTTATTTTTTGAGGAAGATGGAAGAGAACAGGATGCCACCCAGTGCTACATATTACAATGTAATTATATTTCTTGAATTTAAGGTGGATTTGAGATGATTTTACAGTCAAACAAGATCTGCTAAACTCTGCTGATTTTTTGCAAATTAGCTGATTTATTCTTTTCACTTAATGACAGCTCCTGGGTGGATTCAGAGGTGCTTTTCTGAAACTATCAAGCACTAGACTGTTTGGGAGCTTGTTCTCACCTTTGTCTCAGCTATGATGTCAGTATTAGTAGTTAGTAATCAGTATTAATAATCATAAAACAAATGGGAGAGAAGTAATTTGGAGAGCCTTCCTTAGGAAAGGGTATTTGAGGTAGAAAAGTTTGCCTCAAATTAGAAATGAAAGCTCATCCTCTAATATGGGAAAAAACACAAAATGCTAAATTAAACATGGTTTTACCTGGGCCATGAACTGTTTATTTTACACCAAATTTTGATATTCTGTCTTTCCTCACTAGGATATTGTGTATTTTTCCTACCTTAATACATACTGGCCTTTGCATAACATTTTCTCTAAGCAGCAAGATAAAAGATACAGCTACATGTAAAGTCTTCAAGAATGTAGAAAAAGACTGACATTTTTCACATTACTCATATACATATATATATCAAGTAAAAACCTGAGCTTTTAAAACTGAACGTTGAAGGAACTGGTAATTTCTTTGCTGTTTTTAACTGCATGTCAAACAAACAAGACTTTGAATATAATGCATTAGTGTAGCCTCTTTATGAAAGCCACGCTTTAGCAATGCTTTCAAAATTACTTCTGACTTTCAGAATTCTTTCCATCTTTTTAGTGACTACTTTCCACTTACATGGAAGCATGCTGTCCTGTGTGCTACAAGTTCAATAGGAAACATCTTTCCCATTCCCTCTGTTTATTTATCCTAGCTCATAAGTTCAGAGTTGTTTCTTGAATGTGTTCTTAATGATCAAATGATCCCACATGTTATACAGGGAATTTTGGGTTTTTTTGTTTTCGTTTATGTTCTCTCTGACATATGAAAGAACATCTTTTTGGTCCCAAGAAGACTTTTCTTACCTGAGTTTGACTGCTTTTTCCTTAATGTCAAGGATTTGCAGGAGCTGTTTTTGAAATCTGTAGGAGCTAAAATTCTTGTTACATTCTTTCTGCATTTTAATAATTTTTGTGAAAAATAACAGGCATGATAGGTTTCTAAAGTCTGCCTGGAAGCCAATTTTTTATCTTAAACAAGAATTATTGAAATAAATCAAGTTTTAATGATGTTAGGCTTTTACTAGAACCTGCACCTCTAAAAATAAGCCTCAGAACAGTCATACTGGAAGTGACTGGGATCCCTTAAGGGCCTGTTCAAAGCATGATGCTAGAGCAAGACTTAAAATACTTCTGTCACTTCCACAAATATCAGAAAAATGTTTCTGAAGTTTTTCAAAAAGACATTAAGCATAACTGATGACATTCCTCATTCTTGGGTTCCAACAGCTTTGTATAAACACTATCAGCTATTACTGTCCTTGGGTACAGAATGGAAATCTGAAGCCAGGTAGCAGTCCAAACTCATTAGCAGTCCTAATGGCACTGCATGTAAACTGATTGCACGACTCCAGGGAGGTAATGATGGTGCAAAAAGGGATGCTAAACCCCCACTTACCTCCAGGTGCCCATTGGTGAATAAGAAAGGGTGTGCCAATGATATGAACCAAATCTGCCATAGCCAGATTGCAGATGTGGATATCTCTGACATTTTTCTTCTGAGTTCTGAAACGAATTGGAAGGCACGAAACTTATTTGACATAGTTACTGTATTGTATTTCAAATATCCTGTTCATAGAGCAGACCTCAAAAATGAATGACACACAAATAAGCACACCAACAAAAACACTGTTTTTGGGTCAGAGGAAACTTGTCAATCCAAAGCTATTTATGAATGAACACTTTAACAAAAATATGTTTTTCATAATTTTGCTTTCCAGTGAAGTTGAACAGGTTATTTAATTTATTAATATCATTGTAATTATCCATACGCTTTGAAAAGTAGAAATGCACAAAATAAGCACAGGTCTGATAGACATAGGAACTCTAGAAATATCATCCTAATATCAGCCTAACATAAATAGGACAAAAGATTAAAGCCTTCCTGCAATGCAGTTGACAGGAGTTTCTCAAGTGCTCAAGGTAAAAAGAGGACTACTGAAATGGGAATGGTCCTCTGGGAAGGAGGTCTAGAAGGTCTACTCTTAGCCATTTGTCCAGGCTCCCTTTCACTATCTATAATCGGTTTTTAAATTTTTTTTTTTTTTTTCTCCACATTTTACTGCGAAGTATCAGTTACTTGTCATTCTTACTAGAAGCTACAGAACAACATACAGCTGGGGGGACTCCACCTGGCTGCTCACAAACCACATTCAGAAGTCCCATTCCATGACCACTATTTCCTTGAAGGGCTTGTGTGAGAAGAGTTCCTAATTTAATATTTTTCATGTTGCCTTCTTTGCATGCTACAAACTATGAAACAACTATATTTTTAAATAAACAAATTTAAGCTAAAGGAAATGAACCATGCAAAAGTATTTTTTTCCAAACATTTTTAATAAATTATGAAGTATGATTCACTTTCATCTGGTTGTGATGCTGAAACCAAAGCCATACATCTATAAAGTGTATCTTCTGGCATTAATGACGGCAGCTTGTGGAGAGGATGACGCACATGTGATCTTTTTCCTCCAGTCTCTTTAGCTTTGTGAACATTCAAGATGCTGTGTTTCCTGCAAGGCATCAAACATTAGTCTCAAACACACAGCTTTCAATGCATCTCAAAGCTGCTTGTACATGATATTTTATGAAAAAGTTAAAATGATCTGTTTCTGCTTTATATCATTGTCATTAACGGGAGAAATCATACTGAATCAGAAATTACTTTTGCACTCACAATGAGAATCTCAGATTCTAAACTTCCATGTTATGCTCAGCAAAGAATATACATTGAACAGCTGTCTCATGGTTGTTACAAAAGGGAAGTGTTGTAATATCCACTGTCTCATGCTTTACACATGGTAAAGAAAGCAATGCCTGTTTAGATGAGTGTCCAGGACACATATTTTCATACAGATTTTTGTATTTTGCTGTGGTGACTCAGAGCCACAATATTTAAATGGTAATTTATGCAGTAAACTTTATAATCTCTGATAATTTTGGACACATTTTATAGTTTATTAATTTCTTATATTTCATTGAGTCACTGGTGGTTGCATTCTGCTAAAAATATCACTTTACAAAAAAAAAAATCCCAAACCAACAAACAAGCAAACAAACCCTAACCCCTGTCCCTCCCAGCTTCACACACATAAAAAAAAAAAAAAAAAAAAAGCGCCAGGAAAACAATATAGTAGCCTCAATTTCTCAGTTTCAAACTCCTCTGTTTTCATCCTTACTGCCTCTGCTACTGTTTTCCACCTTCCTGCCACAGTTCTGAAATTTTCTCAAGCCACAGCTACTCTGTGGTCAACTCATCCTAACACCTATGCCAGACTAATACCCATCTCTGAAACACGCTATGAAAAACTGTACAAAAGCACAATTATTCTGCAAAATCTGTGGAAATGTCAGTCCTACCTTTTCTTCAGTTCCTCCTCTACAGATTAACTTTATTAAAAAATGGACTTGAGTTGTGCCAACCCAACAAAAACAGAGTTGAGCAGACACAACTGTGTGAAAATCCCTATACTGGCTGTCACTCCAGTAACAACTTGAAGGAACATGACAAGTGCAATATGTGTTGTCATCAGTCACTATTTATCCCCTCTGACTTAATTATGTGCTGTCATCAGAATTTATTTATACCTTCCTGAACAGAAAAGTCTTCATTAACTAGCTGCTGATGTATTAATTTGGAAGAGATCTTTCACGTTGAAGACAAGATTTTTGTAAGTATCACAGCTTTTGAAAAACAAGCATGTACCCTTTCATCCAATAGGAAGTTTTCTTCCAATAGGAAGATAAAAATGTTTTCTTTTATGGGCTAGGTCTTCCCAGGCTTCTCCTCCCCTGCAAAATTCAACCATTCCCAGGAAATCAGCTTGACTTGGAAGGAGCTTTTTAAAATGTCCAGATGTGTTGTTAACGATAGCCCACTTGCCTTCTGCTCTCACTTGGTATTTACCTGGTTCCTCAAACCTTGAAAAGACCAAGTGCAGTAACATCATCCCCATATATACTAAATGTTATCTTGTAGCCCTTTTTTGCAATAAGTATGCCCTATGTTCCTTGTTGGATCACTTTCTATACATGCCATTTTCGCCCAATAGCTAAAAAACCCAAACCACAAAAAAACCCACCCCTAAGTAGTCCTTACTTAGGGGCTTACTTAAGGACTACTTATATTTTTTTCAGCTTTTAATTGAGGATGGGAGTTTTCTAAGCTAATTATATCTGTTTGAAATTTAGTATTCAAATGTCTTCAAGTGATCCTGATTCCCATAATCACTGAAGATAAACAGAACTCTGGGGAAAATTTATCCTCTTTTAGATAGGTATAAGACAGATGATACCTATTATTCTTGGTTGTGCCTCTCCATGGAGAGACCCCACTGACTGACTTGGGTAAAGTAAGGCTGAAAAAAATCTCCTCACATCTGTACTATTTCATAAAGCCTATAAAGTCTTGTGAGACTGAATCTTGCTCAGTAACCATTTTAAAAAACTACAAATAAATGGCATCCATTTCTTTTCTACAACTCTGTCTCTATGCTTTCCCTCATTAAACCCTATCTAGGGATATCGATGAGTATTCCCAAGTAATTTAACTGTCTTTGTTGGATAAAGGCATTATATAATGTTTAGCATTAGATTAGAAATAGCAACAGAAGTTTGTCCAAGGTATTCTGGTCCAAATATTTATTGCTATTTAACTGAATCTCATAGTCAAGCCAGAAAACATCACTTAGAGACATGTCTCAGTTGCTGCGCCAAATGTCATCATGGCAAGTCCTCTATTTCTAGCATGAGTTTGGTTTTTATTTCTGAAAGAGATCTAAAGGAGAATCACAGAAATCAAAGTGACAACACACTGTCTCAGTGCAGAGACACTAAGCCTCCTGATTCAGTGTGGAATAAAGAACAAAACAGCAGAGGTATGTTGTAGGGCACTGGGTGTGTGTTTAACATGTTGAGGGTTTTTTTCCTAGATTAAGCAAAAGCAGAAACTTAAGCTTGAAAGAGAGAGACCTTGCCACAGAACTGAATCATCATCTGTCACAAACAACAAGATCAGAAAAGACTTAATCTCAGAAATAAGGGTTTTGCTTCCACTACTCCTACTAAAGGCTGCCCAATTGATCTTGTACCAGTTTTGGCTTTTATTTTAAATAGCCCTTTTTGCTGTATTTGATCCTGATTTATAGAGCAAGCATACACCACTGAGGCTTTTTATTAAAACAAAAAAAATCCCCCCAAATTTAGGTGTATTTTCATAGTTTCCCCATGCTTCTGGTTCTAATAATTGCTCTTTTCTGCCCTTATTCCACTCTGAATATCTTATCTTTCCTGGAAACAGCTGGTGGGAGTTGTATTTCAGGCCTTGTTATGAGCCTGGAGAAAGGCATTATAATTTCCATCTTTCCCCCAGGAAGGCAGAGCCTTACATGTATTACAGCTGTGTGTGCTTCTCAAGCAGCTTTAGCTTATTGAAAGCCCACATGAATCCCAGGAGGTTTTCTTTTATTTTTAGGTTTTGGTTTGTTTGTGTTTTTTTGCTTGTTTTTTGTTTCATTTGTGTTTTGTTTTGTTTGTTTTGCTTAGTATTTTTGATTTTAATTTGTTTTTGTTTCATGTGGTTTTGTTTGTTTTTGGTTTTTTGTTTTGTTTTGTTTTTCCCTAACAGCAGTGCTTCCTATTTGTAAAAGAACAGTAATAAGAAAAAAATCCTATGACTTTGTGCTATTAAACATTTCTGCATTTCTATTGCTCTTGTTCCTCCTTTATTCTTTATCTGGTTCTTTCTCTATGACACTCTTATACTTCCCATCAGCCACATCTTTCCTGTGTGTGTCAGTAGGAATGCTATTGCTACAGTTCTAAAATTTGCTCCAGGTCTTTGAAGGAAATCTGAAATCTTGAGGGACCCACAATCAGTACCTGAAAGTTCCACACTGACCTACTTTCTCCTGAAAATATTTTCAGGAAACTTGTTTCTTCACAACACATGCCTAGTACCATCCACAATTTAGCTATTTTTTTTCCTCATGTTATAATTCTTGAACTCATTAGATTGTGATTTAGCTAGTTTAATAACTTTCAAAGTGGCAATATATAAAATTTGGTAACATAAAATCTCTGATCTGGATGTAGCAGCTTCAAAAAATTTCTGCTGATGACTCTACCTTCAGTTGCAAATACACCATCTCCAGCTGAAGACTCAAAATGCAAGTGTGATGCCACCTATTGAAAGTCTCTGTTGCAGGAAATGCTATTTTACCACTTTATTTTAGTTACCTTAATAAAAATCAAATTATTCTGAAAAGACATAGACAATCAAACCTGTATTTTCTGCCCCTTTTCTCTTTTGCTTAAAAGAGAACGTGCTTTTTCTTAAAAATGTAACGTCAGAATAATGCAGCTAATTGTCTGGATAAGATTTTTCCCCTTCACACAAACACAAAGCCATTCTCCCAGCTGTTTTTCCACCAAAGTCAGTAGGTTTACATAAAATACTTGCTAGCTAAACTGCAGTTTTAAGGACCAACATTTCTAGATTTCTGAGATGAAAATTATTGGGTATTTATGCCTGACACTGAACTCTTACATCATTTTATTCACTATTTTCTTTTTAATTATGTAGCAACATATCTCAGCTTCATCTATTGCTCCCTAGGTATGAAATTCACAAGGAGGGCCAGTCAAAAGTCTTTGAGTTCATAATTTTAAAACTAAATCTCACTGCATATTCAACATGAAAGATTCATTTGGATTTTTAGTTATTTTCTCCCAGTAAGTTGCATATAATAGCATTTTAATTCACACTTTAAAATGTTTCTTCCTAGCTGACAGTCTTACAAATGAACTTGGGGAGTTGAAATTCCAAGCTTCTTTCTTTATGGTATTCTACCTTCAGTAAAGAATTTGCTACTGGAAAGGAAGCAACTTTCTACTTAATTTGAGAGGTACTTTAGCTTCTTCCTTTCTTAAGAGAATTGCTTAATGTTAAAGAATTGTAATTACAAAGAATTGTAATGTTAAAAAAATTATGCATATGCATGAGACAATGTGTTTACCAAAGAGAGAAGATACAACTCTGAAACAGAGCTCTTTACTAGAATCAGATCTGCTTAGTGGAAGGTGAGAATTTGACATGGTTATTTTTCAGAATGTAGCTACATATTCAATGCACATTCAACTGCAGAATCTGAGGTTTGTGTCTGTCTGTTTTAATGTTGGCCACTACCATAGTAACATTTTAGCATATTTCTACAATATTTTCCAGTATATAAATGTTCATTACTATGAAGTTGAATATTTGTAAATTTCTCAAACACATGTGCTTAAATTACATTTTTTTCCAAGTAATTGTGTCTATTCCCTCTGTCTTTCATATTTTTATTTATGCTAGACAAAGGCATTTCACCAGGGAAAACTAATATTTATTCCTCCTCAGTTTCCTTCCATTTTATTATGTTAGAGCCTTCACAATTAATATTTAGAACTCAATAATTTCTTTTTTGCTTTTATTCAGTCGTACATTAAAAAAAGTTATATTGACCTTGTGGTCACTTTAGACATGCTGTTTCCAAATTTGGTTTTTTTTTTTAATCTTCTGAATTCAGAGTATGTGCTACAATGTTTTTGAGTGTACCAGGCACTGTGTTTCTGGTAGTTTCAAGAGAAGTTCACTAAAGCTTAAGGACTGACAGACACTTAGCCCTAAGCAGGTTTTTGGAAATCTTTCCTTTAAAAGCACAGTGCATACAGGTGGATTTATTAATCTCTCTATCCTTGTAGAGTGTGGCATATATAAGCCTTATGCTGTCATTTTTCTTTGTGTTAAATTTGAACTGCAGATAAAACCACTTTTTCAGGATGTATGCTTGTGGTTTTAGAGTTTTTGGTGGCATCGGTGAGCTGTGAGCAAATTCTTTATTATATAGAAAAAGAAATCTTCTGTTAAAATTAAGGGAGTAGAGGGCATATGGCTGGGTGTAGTTTTATGATCAAAAAACTTTAGTTCCTTCTGTAATTTTACCTTACTACAAAAATATCTTTAATATTAATTCCTGCCATGTGAATTAGTGCCTTGACAGGCATTGAAGCCTTGTTTCTAGAAGAAAGGTGATGCTGGAAAAAAGCAAAGAGTGCTAGGGCACTTCTGTAAGTGGGCAAAAGATAGAGCTCTGCTATTAAAATAGTCTGAGTAAAACATCATAATTCCTGGCTAGCACTATAACTACAGTTAGGTTGGTTTTTACATGTGCTAATGGTATGATTCTGCTACTAGTAACAGAAACAAGGGATGAGGGCATGTATTTTGCTTTTCTTTAATATGTTGCAAGAAAATAATGCACTTAAGTGCTTTCCTATAACAGAAACGTCTAAGCAGGAATACATTACTGCTATCTTTAGTAGTGATTTAATATTTTTAATGAGAAGTAAATGTCAGTGATGAAACAGAATATGAAAAATTTGCAATCTTTGTCTTTGCTGAGCAGTTCACTTCCTTAGTATATTTATCACTTATTTTTTCAGCAATAACTCATACTGAAAAATGTATTCTATTCCATACCTTATTATTGTGAAGATAATGAGGATATTTCAACTGTTCAGCTAAGCCTGTTAAATAACCTCAATCAGAGAGGGATGGATGAGTGTCTCTACAGGACCTATCATCTGGTGATGGTCCCAACCACTCCAAGATCTACTAAACAATAGAAGTTCTGCTCAGAGGTTTCTATGCAATACCAATATAAATTCAATATAAGAATTGCCTCCCAACCGCTTCCACAGAATTTTTCCATAAATTCCTGACTGCCCCATAGCCAATATTATAAACCAGATATTTATTTCTATAATTCTCATTAACTAACCTGAGTTAAACTATTAAGGGAAGACATTTTTCTTCAAATAGTGTGACTTGACTTTACATGAGCCTGCTACCAAAATGCAAGAAAATTGGGCAAAGTGTCAAGAGAAAGACACTGATTAAACCCCATAGCCCCATTTGATTTTTAATGCTTATTTTAATGCTTGATAGTTATTCTGCACAATAGCCTTTATAAAAACCTATTGAGTTTCATTTTTGACTCGGTTTCTGCTACAAATTAAAGGTATTTTTGTCTTTTTCAATAAATACAAGGCAATGAATGCCAAGCTGAAAAGGTCATTCTGACTCATTCCAATGAGTAGGAAAGACTGGAAAATTATAAGGTGAATTGTTGACCTAAAACACAGCTGTCATATGAAACAAGTCTTTTCTTAGCCTTCCTGTTTTCTTCTTTATAAAACCACTCTCCAAAGTTCTTTTGCCTTAAGTAATGCCACAGCACCTGTCTCTCCAAGACAGGCTGAGTGACACTGATTCTCACTGTTCTCCCAAGCAACCAACCCTCTTCAGCATTTACTGAAGGCACATGCACACCTTTCAGCTAAAGACAAGCATCCATCCAAAAGTAGAAATCTTCATATTTTTCTTAAAAAAAACCAACCAACCAAACCAAATCAAACCAAAACAAAACAACCCCACCAAGTAAACAAACAAAGAAAAAACCAAACCACACAACCAAAAAAACAGACCTAAAAAAAAAGAAAAAAGAGAGAGAGAGAAAGAGAAAGAGAGAGAAGGAGAGGAGAGGAGAGGAGAGGAGAGGAGAGGAGAGGAGAGGAGAGGAGAGGAGAGGAGAGGAGAGGAGAGGAGAGGAGAGGAGAGGAGAGGAGAGGAGAGGAGAGGAGAGGAGAGGAGAGGAGAGGAGAGGAGAGGAGAGGAGAGGAGAGGAGAGGAGAGGAGAGGAGAGGAGAGGAGAGGAGAGGAGAGGAGAGGAGAGGAGAGGAGAGGAGAGGAGAAAAGAGAAGAGAAGAGAAGAGAAGATGGAGAGAGAGAGAGAGAGAGAGAGAGAAAGAAAGAAAGAAAGAGAGAAATAAATAAATAAATAAATAAATAAAGTCAGACAGATGGAAACCAAGGCTAATATTCTCCAGAGCATATAGTTTAGAAAATGAATGTTTATAAATATGTAAAGAGTCAGTGTCAGGAGGATGGAGCCAGGCTCTTCTCAGTGATGTCCAATGACAGGACAAGCTGGACCATAGGAGGTTCCTTGTAAATACAAGGAAAAGATTTTCCAGTGTGAGGCTGTCAAGAGCACTGTCACAGGCTGCCCAGGGAGGTTATGAAGTCTCCTTCTCTGGAAGCATTCAAACCCCGTCTGGATGGGTTCCTATGTGACCTACACGGGGTGATCCTGTCCTGGCAGGGGCTTGGACTTGGTGATCTTTCCAGTTCCCTTCCAACCCCTAACATTCGGTGATTCGGTGAAAATTAAAGCATCCTCGGTCCGGCATCCTCCCTGATCCCTGCGGGGGGCTAGGGAGCGGGGGGCTGGGGTGGGGGGAATGCTGCTGCCTCCCTGCACGCTGCTCCTTTGGGAAATCGCTTTCCCCCTCCCCAAGTCCCACCTGCGGAGCCGCCCCCCCCTCACCCCCGGGGGCAGCAGCACCCCTCTTCTCTCCCCGGCCAGTCATACATTAAAAAATGTTATATTGACTTTGTGGTCACTTTAGACATACTGTTTCCAAATTTGTTTTTTTTTTAATCATCTGTATTCAAAGTATGTGCTACAATGTTTTTGAGTGTACCAGGCACTGTATTTCTGGTAGTTTCAAGAGAAGTTCACTAAAGCTTAGGGACTGACAGACACTTAGCCCTAAGCAGGCTTTTGGAAATCTTTCCTTTAAAAGCACAGTGCATACAGGTGGATTTATTAATCTCTCTATCCTTGTAGAGTGTGGCACATATAAGCCTTATGCTGTCATTTTTCTTTGTGTTAAATTTGAGCTGCAGATAAAACCACTTTTTCAGGATGTATGCTTGTGGTTTTAGAGTTTTTGGTGGCATCGGTGAGCTGTGAGCAAATTCTTTATTATATAGAAAAAGAAATCTTCTGTTAAAATTAAGGGAGTAGAGGGCATATGGCTGGGTGTAGTTTTATGATCAAAAAACTTTAGTTCCTTCTGTAATTTTACCTTACTACAAAAATATCTTTAACATTAATTCCTTTAGCATTAATTCCTTCTCTCCTCTGCCAGACACCCCTCTTCTGTGTCCCCTGACACCCCGCTTCTGTGTCCCTCGCCACCTCTTTCCCGGCTCCCGAGGCTCCCATGTAGCTCCCCTGCCCAGGTACCGCCGGAGGTGTCCTCGGGCCCCAGGTTACCCCTCCCCGAAAGCTCTCCCCTGGAGGCTGCAGCCTGATGAAGAGGAGGAATAAGTCATTTATGTGTCGTCCCCCCCCTCCGTCCCCTGTATAAGAGCTCACCTGGTGCTGGTGTTCTGCTCCCATCCGCTCTGAAACCGGACCTGTGGCTTTGTCAAGCAATCTTCTGAGGAAGAGGAGGGAACAGCCTGCTACACCCAATGCACCAACTACGGCTGTGCCCCTCTCTAAACACCTACGCAAATGTTAACTATGAAAACCAACACTGTAGTTACCCTGCAGAAAACAAAAGAACAAACCAACCCCCACTTTGTCAAGAGGTTTCAAGATCACAGGAACACGTGATCCCTATTTTTACTGCCTATTCCAAGTTCCGCAGCTCTTGCACCTTCTGAATCCAAAATCCTGGATGCTGCTGAACTGTACTGAAGCAGAGATGCTCAGATAGCTCTGGTTCAGGCGTTTCAAATTTGAACATCTGGTTCTGATATGCAAAGATAGTGATCTAAATATATTTTTTTAATTCCTCGTCTAATATAAGTTTGTGAACGCATGCTCTGTTTTAACTGTAGTTAAATTTTTGTAGTAAATTTTCGTAGTATATATTTGCAATAAATACACGAATGGAAGACTCTTGAAACCAAGGAAAAACAATACCATAGTGCTGACAGGAGATTATTGTCAGAACTGCCTTTGACACTTAATTTTGGCAAACCTATTTCAAATTCGATGGAAATCTGTTTTTACTGAAACATTCCTGATTTCTCTTATTTCAAAGGCACACCTTCATTCACTAGATTAAGAATCAACATCAACCCTTTCAGGTCCTGCAGAAAAAAAACATTGCCTGAAAGTCTGAACTCCCCCTATACCCTTTCAGAGAACTGCAGCTCCCCTAGAATGTAGGAAACAAAAAATTTCAGTAGTGTGGACACCAGACAGTCTACTAGGAAAAAAAAAAAAAAGGGAATTTGAGAAAAAAATGTTGCATCTAAAGGACAAGGAAAGCTTCAGTGATGTGCTTGTCAGTTATATGCCCCTTGGGAGCCCTGTGCTCTGGAAATGAATATTTCTGACTGCTGCCATGCCCTGCACATGGCTGAGCTGGCCCAGTTGCCTTTAGTTGCCCCTGATGCTCTTACCAGAGATTTCTACATCTTCAGATGTGTCACAGTAACAGCAGGTTTCATCCCTCCCTTACCTGCTTCTTGTAAAAAGATCAAGGTTAGAAAAATTTGCTATTAAAAGAACTTAAATGGTTCCCTGTCAATCCGACAGAGCCAGACAAGAGGTGTAATTACGCACATAATAATAGCAGATCCGTGAGAAATGTGAACTCTGGCAATTAGCAAACCAAACCCATCACTGATAAGAGTCCTCTGTGAAGAAAAGTCCAAGTAAAATTGGGCAAATGTAGAGTCAGGTAGCCAAAAGCTAGGACCATTGTTCACATTTAGAGAATGGAGGTGTTTGCCTCAGGATTATTGGGGAAGGGGAGAGAGAAACAAGGGTCATTGTGGAAAATCAAATAACCACAGGCTCTTAGATAAGTGGCTAATACAGTCATTAGATACATAGACATTGATACCAGTACGAGGGAGAGGAGGGGGGATACTATCTGCATTTGATACAATGAGTACTATGCCCTGTTTGTGTTTTTACAGCACAACAGAAATCACAGAAGATTTAAAAGTAAGATGAGAATTTTAAGACTGGAAAACATGTATGTAGAGACTGGCAAGGGGTTGGTGTTGGGGGATACACATGGCTGAATCTCTTTTCTGTAGCAAAGAAAAGATTAGAAGCTTTCAAATTAAACAGTTTATGAATATCAACATAAGGAAAAACAAGTTTTAGAAGAAAAATGGGAATTGATTGCAACTAGCATTGTTTGCAGTATTTTACAGAATGGGAGATAACTGTTCACAGTTTCTTTACTTGCTTTCTAATCCAAGAGAAAGCTGATATAGTAGTTAGGAGATGTGGTACTTATCCATTTGGATGCAGCTTTAAATATGGGTTTACATGTTATGACTTTACAAATAAAGTGGTAGGATAGGAATCTTTGTACTTATCATAATTTTGCGATGATGATTACCTTAAAGCAAGTAAGGGGCAAACACAAAAATACATACTGAGAGGTGAATTGAGGCCAGGCTACCCCACAGTTTCCCTGTCATATTGAAAACTGTTGCTTTTCTCTTGTCTTTAGGCATGGTATAACTAGGGCAAATCTAAAAACATTTTCCCTTTCAAAAGGAAAGCGCTAGAAAATTGCACCAAGTTAAAATTAAGATCTGTCAGTCTGTAAACGTAAACACACTCTTTATTATCTACTTGTTAAAGATCAAAATCTGTCATCTTGTTTTTGGCTCTGAAAGCTTTTATTTGCTTCTTTTAAATATTATGTGCCCATACATGGCTTCCTATCTTTCTATTCCGGATCTTTAATTGGGACAATGAAAGCTGTTTTTGTTTCATAGCAGCTTGACTGGTAATCAGTGACAAGCTTCAAGTTAACAAGTCCTTATCTGATCTCTACACAAACCATTGTATCTAGTTGGAACAAGTCATGAAAGAAAAAGAATGGCTCTCAGATGGTGTGGGGGATGTTTACCTGGAACAGAGCAGTGAGGAGTATTTTGAATTAAGATTTAACTAGAGTAGGGACTGGAACTCTGGACTCTCTGTGTACTCTTTTAGTATAGTGAATCTTAGTTATTCCATGAGAACTGGAAGGGCATAAGGACAAGATGTCAGAGTTCCCAGCTCAGGGTGCTCATGTAGTTAGGCCACATTCATCACAAAATCCCATGTGCAGCACAGATTAATTTATTCCAAGTCTGCCAAATCTGGGAGAGTTATCCAGCATTTCTATGACTGTAGAAGTAATTTTATGATCAACATCTCTTCTTTCTAAGAAAGGCAATTAAGCCAGAAAATTACTGTAGAGGTGGGGTGGAGGGAAGAGGATGTGACAGCATGAGGAATATGCCTCATAGATGGAGGATGCTGCCTACCTCCCCTGGGTGTCAGGTGCTGGCATGTCTGCTGTAATTTCTGGGTTTTGGCACAAAACTTTGCTCAAGTGACACATGGATATCTTATAGGATAGTCTATGAGAGACCTGTTACCTTTTTGTTAATAATCCCCTTTTTTGGTGAATATCTTAGCCTGAGAAATGGTTACAAAGATGTGGCTGACATTCAGCTAGAGGCTTCAATTTTCTCTGAGGTCATCTATCAGTATATTTAGTAGAACAGCCCCATAATAATTTGAGTTTATTGTTATAAGCTTTTCTCCCTTTCAAAGTAGTTTCCCTTGAAACAACCTTTCTTTGAAAGCAAAATGAGTTTCTGAAGAAAATCTTTGATTTTGGTCCTAGCCTCTAGCTGTCACTCACTGGCATTGTAGAATTCAATAGCAAATGTCATGTTTAATTCACAGGAGTTTAGCTAGCTTATTTTTTCTTCTCCTAGGGTCCTAAAAGATATCAGATTTTACTTGTCTGAAAACATGACACCTTTCCTGGCTAGAATTTCTCTATCAGTCTGGAGGAGAGGGCTGAAACATCTGCATTTGCCTAATACATTACATGCTTCATACCCTGTTTCTTTACTGACACATTTCTGCACTGAAGGAGTCTGTTATTTCATAGGACATCCAGCACAAGGCCTCAAATGCCTACAGTGTGTTTGCCTCCTTTGCCAAGAAATGGACTGCTAATAGCAGTAATACAGCTCTGCTGTGTTTCCATCTACTGCCCTGAACGCAATTCTCTCCTTATCTATACAACAGAAGCAGAATGCTTCCCAGAGCTACACTAAATAACAACAATAAATCACCACCAGGTGGTGCAGCTAAAACATAGTTTTCCACATCCTTTTTTTTCCCATATGAAATGAAATAGTGTAAAGAAGCTAATAGCTAATTTGAGCTTGCCCAGCTTTGTAGACATTCTCCTTTTTGGTAGAAGAGTGTCCTCTCTGCCCGAGTACCTGAGAAGAATCAATATCTGAGCCAAAGTGCCTGAGCTATGAGCAGTTTTGAAAATGTACATAAGTACATATGCATTATAGCCACCATTCTGCAGGCAAAGTAAATACATTTCATTACTACTTCTGTCAAACCAAGCCAGGGTGCATGTTACAGCCATTGGCTTCTCTTTGACAGAGAATGAGAGGAAGAAATGAGTTTGAACAGTGAGTCTGGAAAAAAGGATGATAAAATACATATTTGTTAAGAAGTTTCCCCTACCCAGATAACACTGCTCTGGGTAGATATGACTTAATGGCAAAATTGGAGGAACTAGAATGAAGACAGTAGTTTCCACCCCTAAAGGAAGGACAAATTACGCTTTTTCTCACTCTGCATTCTCCTGTAATTCCTTTAGATACTCCTACTTCTCCAATGTACCTAAAAGTGAAAGAGCAATATAATAATATAATCCTGTTGTTACAAAATAAATCTCTGTTTAGCTCCCCAGGGTCTTTCTATCTGCAAAATATCTAATTGGACGGAGCTATTATTAGTTCTGAAGTGTGTGCTAGTAACATATGAGATGAGAAATATTTATTGAAAACAGAGTACCTAATGGTAATAAATTCCTCTGTGCCTCTTTTTAATTAATGAATTGGTATTTCAGAATGTTGTGGCTTATTTGTACATTTCTTGAGGTAAGGTTTTCACAGCAAGCAATTACTCATTGCTTGAGTCTGTATTTTTCATATTGCCATTAGGTAGCAGCAATGGCACATTATGTAAAAAAAAATCTCTTTCTAGTGACCCTTTCTCAGAGCAAAGGTTCCAAAGACTTTAAGAAAGAGAGTTTTATACCATCCTTACTAGTTTGAGAGAAATATAGGTCATTCAGGTATTTATTATCCTGTTTGGGTTTTTTTTTCCTTCTTCAGCTTAACACTTCCTATTTCTGCTTCAGATCACTTATGATTGAATAGCCAAAGAACTTGCAAGAATGTGCATGGAAAGTAATGATTTGAAACTCGATGAGACTATTTTCCTTTCTGACATATAGTCAAAGATATATATCCTCAGCATTTATCTACACACTTTCCTGCAAAGCTGCAGTCATACTGCAGAGCTAAGCAGTCTGGTTCTGTCCCCACAAAACGTCTCCACTTTGCCACTTTTCTCTTTGGAATCATAAGTTTTTCTCATTATGTCTTAATCTGTCAGTTTCACGGATGTTCCTTACCAGAAGTTATTTGTTATCTGTTTGTCTGTCTGTCTGTCTGTCTATCTATCTATCTATCTATCTATTCTGAATGTCTATCAGTCTTGCTGCTCAATCAATTGATTGCAATGTGTGCTGTCCCTTTACTGGAACAGAAAGGAGCAGAAGAGGATGATTACTGGAACGAGATTAAAAAAAATATGCTGAGCATAATACACTATTTACAACAATTTTAGGGAGGTTGTATGCCCCCTCTAAAACAATCCTTAACTATATCAATTTGACACATTTTACTTGCAGAATAGTTAAAATAAACTATAGTGTTGTATTCTAAAATTAAGTGCTCTGGTGATGGCAATTAAATGAGGTGTGACTATTCTACACAAGGAAATTTTTAATTTCCAAAGTGAATTGTACTAAACAGAAAGTCCATTTACAGTAGGGACTATCTATGCAAAAGATTATTAGGATCAGTTAATTACAGTTCTGTGTTTGGATAAAAGAAATGGCCCTGAGTTCTTAGACATATCAAAACTGTAGTTTCTGAACATATTCAGAGTCACAAAGCAAGAAGTTTTAGAAATTCAAATGTTGTCAAGTTTTAAAAGTGTCGACGAGAGACAATTTTCAGGACTCGTATTTTAGTTTCAGCAGTCTACCTTCTAGTAGCACTCTGAATATCAGTAACTGAACTTGACCCTTAGATCTATGTTTCAGCAATGTAAAGAAAGAAGCATGACAATAAAGGGTACTAAAGAGTACAAGTATTCACTAATTTAATCTAGCATCCTGACTTCAGCTGTGGCACAGGACAAAATGACATTTTGAAAGCTCCAGTACTCATCCTCTGTAAAAACATAGTAGTTTCTTCTGTGCTGTGGTTAAAAAGGGAATCTCTTCAGTGGTTATTGAATGAGGTGAAATATGAGATTGATGTCCTTTATTATCTAGAGATAACAGAGCACACCTTCTTTATCCTTTAATTTTAGATCATCAAAGCTCCAAGTTTTTACTACCTTGCTTAGTTCACACTGTATGTAGTGACCACTGTTGTGGTTTGTTTGAATGAAATATCATAGCCAAATTTTGTATAAAACAATATATTCTCTGACAGGGAAGGTCAGAAAGCTTAAACAAAATGGTGAAATGAATTGTTACACAACAAACATCTGCTATAGAGAGCATTTTCCAGTTCCACCCAATTTTCTTACTGAATACTGAAATGTGTTTATATGCAGACTAGTGCAGCCAGTCTAAAACCTACTGCAGTAAATTAATACATTCTGTGACACTAGCTAATTAAACCAAACCTTGTGACCTTCTCATAATTAAGAATTTAAATAAGTTCAGTGTTGTATGAAGCACTAAAGATAGTTACAAAAATCAGGAAAGAGAATCTATTACAGACCTACCATTTGATACATTAGACCATGATGAAGCTTTTAATTGGCATATTCTGATTTCAGTTGCAAAGCTTAGCATAATTGTGGTGACAGAAATGATAATCAATTAATTGCATCCAGGGCATTAAATATTCTTCGGAAGATGTGCTCACCATTTTAGGGCAAATAAAGCTAGACAGGCAAACTAACAAGATAATTAATGAAAACAGTGTGATAGTTTTTTACCATTTAAAAAATCACAAATAAAAAGACCTGAGTTTTGAACAACACCACATGTACTGTACTGTTAATTTAGAAAATGTGTGACAATGTGATGTTTTGTCCCATGTTAATATGATTTATAGTGTGACAAGGTATTACAGCTTTACACAGTCAAAGAAAATTTTCAATATAGCAACAGATGTCACTGACAGAAATGACAAGAGGACAGAATACTCACATAAGACCTTCATATGTTTTTAACAAGAAAGGACATTGTGATCTTTTTTTTTAGACTTTTCCAAAACATAAAAGGAGAGGAGCAGGTTAAAGGGAGTGGTTTCTCTGCCATGATTATGAAAACACCTTTAGAGGTGTGCAGCTTTCCCAGCCACCTTAGATTTGAATCTACCTTTAATATGCAAGATGCACTCATAGGATATTTTTCAGATATTTCCCAGTGCTGCTTTGATGAATAAACATTTCAGTTCATAGTAATTGCTAAAAGACTAGTCCAGGAAGAGAAGGGCTGGTTTCTGAGCAGAATTCAATTTCAGCAGGTATATGCCCACTTTGCCAGGAAATTGTGAGAGTCATCAATGGGCAGAACATGCTGCAGGAGTGTTGGAAAGAGAACACCTGATTCTTAATTTCTCTTTATAGTTCTTAGACAAGGCATGTGATACCTAGGGTTTTGCCCTACTCCTAAAAAGATTTTCAAATTTTATCCTACAAGACTTTAGATGAATGAACTTTCCAATAATGTCTGTGAAAATCACATGAAAGTTAGGCTTTATAATGCTTTTATGTCAAATGCAGAGTGATCATCTTCAAGAAATGGAGACTGAAATAATTAAGGATCCAGAACAGGCTATAGCACAGCGATGAATCCTATCAGAATGCCAAGGATGCTAGGATGTAAGAGCCATTGGTTTTACATCACTGCCTAGAGATGGAGATCCTGCAGTGGTCTGGGTCATCTTTCACAGGTTCTTGACCCTTCCAAATGTATTGGCTAAGGGAGTCCACCTTATACTGCACCCCCACTGGAGGGTGCAAAGTATAATGGAAACCTCCTTTCTCTCTCCAATGAATATATAAAGATTAGGGAACTCTATTCCCTCCTTTTACCCCAAGGTTATAAATCTGAAATATAGATTTATTATTGTTCCAGAATATATGTTGTGTGTAGTAAGCATTTTGAATAGTCTGATTTCTACTGTTGAGTCAGAAGGAGAGAGACTATGAAAAAAGAATAGGATTTATAATGTGCTTATTTAACAGCTCAGTCCAAAGGCTACTAAAACTCTTGAGGGTTTACCTATCAACATATTTGGACTTGGGCCACTAACAGGGGGAGAGGAATTTGGAACCTAGGCCTGTTCAGTTGAATTTTATTTGAATCTAAATTATGTTAGAAGATTACATGATATCTGTGTTTAAGAAAATAATTTTGATTGATCATTTGTTTATTCATTTTCTACTGCAGACCATTAAATCTTTGTCACCCATTAGCAGTAAGGAAGACAAACAGACAAGAGTGACAATTAAAAAAAGTTAATTAAAACCTATCACAGCCCCCATGTAATTATTATAAAAGTGTAAGACAGTATTTAAATGGTTTTTAGGGCTTGAATTTTGTACTTAATCATCAGAATCTGTATACCATGTATACCAATAGCAAAAGAATTCTGAAAGACTAAATTACAGAGCGGTGATTCCCCTTATATATTTTTTTAAATGCCTCATTTTTTTTCTATCAAAATTAAGTTGCTCTTTTGTTTGTTTGTCTGCTTGCTTGCTTTCCCGGTAGCAAAGATTTCGGGGGTATGATTTCTATAGTAGACAAATACCCACAACTCAACTGGTAAATTTAAGCCAATTTCTCAGCCTAACACTGTCTGCAAAGTTCGAGTGCAGAGATTGATGAACAGTGCACTGTCTTATATTAGTTTTTAGCAGTATGGGGATTAGGTATTGATAGAATATAGACTATATACATTCTGTGCAGTAATAATGAAAAGCTATAAACAAAAAAAATGAAGGTTGTTCTGTGGTAGAGAAACTATACAAGGAAATGTTACTGAGCATACACACTAGAAGCCCCCACACACATAAAAAATGTGTTCTAAGGGTTATGGAAATCTCTATCTTCACTTGGTTTTCAATTACCCTCTACAGAAAAAAGAGAGAAGCAGCCTTTCTCAGGGACAAGTAAATACTGTTGTTGCATCATCTACATGCTCAAGATAAAGCATGCTTGGGCCTAAGGAAAAGGAAAGGTATGCAAACAGACTGTGACAATCTGGTCACTGGAGTGCAGAGTATGACAATACCCCCAGATTTACTACAACAAGCACATAATTCATCCATTATATCACATCAGCCGATGAGCCTCCTGCCTATGTTGCCATAAATTTGGATTGCTTTCTGGGAACTCCAGATGATTATAAAAGGTAATGTTCTCTCTAGTCACCTGAAAAATATATTCCAGATTTTCTACTCAATCATTTTACTGCTTGGCAGTAAATGTTTTTTTGCTGTGCAGACTATTGCAGAAACACCTAATTGATTCACCACCATCAGCATGTTACATCATACTCAGCAATAAACAGCTTGGTTCCAATCCAAACCAGCTTTTGTAGCCAGTATACCAGAAAAACTTCTGTGAAACCATCTGTGACTGTCAGATCTAATGGGCTAGAGGGATGCACTGCTAAAGTGACCAAGAGCCATCATAAGTGAAGGCTGCAAAACTGCACAGTTAAATGCCAGAGTGGATAAATTCTTGCAATTCTATTAGCCCAGCAGGTGACTTTATTCAGCTGGTTGCTCATCCACTGTATCTTTACAGTGAACTTTGCCCAGTGACCAACTAATGTAAGCTAATATTGTTTCCTTAGTACTGAATGAAAATTATACCTGAATTTCTCCTTTGCCTTGCTTATTGATTTTTGTAATTAAGTAAAACATATGTAAATAAACCAGAACTTATGGTCCTGAAATTTGTGAATTCTTTCTGATGTCCTTTGTGATATATAGAGTCAAATTTTATTATGTCCATCTGACCACAGCAATATAGCTCCAGTTCAGAATAAGAATACCTCAATATAAAGAAGTTTCCTGATGAAGACAACCACCATTACACATTTTGTTTTTTATGAAATTGCATTTGAAAATGTTCCATTAACAAGATATATATTATTATATAGTATCATATTAAAAATTTTCATTACTTTTACATATTCACATATTTGTAGTTAGGAAATACCAGAACAAATTGTGCATATAAACAGTACTGAATGCTACACTTATTACAATTAGTTATATTATTGAATAAACATTATGATAACCTATCTATGAATTATAAATATGCATGTTGTATTTTTCAGAAGTTTATTGTTAATAATATATTCAGGAGTCACTGAATTTTTCTAGCAGACTCTTGGAACAGAAATGAGAGAAAGAGAGCTTGGGAAATATTCTCTTCAGTTGTCACAGGTGAGATTCAAGGAAATTATGATGGAGAAACATGGGGACTTGCAGTACTAGTCCTTCCACGTACATATGAAAACTGCTTAGACCCAAGGTAATGTGCTTATCATTTAAGAGACTTAGAGTTCGTCATTAAGACATATAGAATTGCATAACCTCTGACACTTCTCTTGGCTATTTTCAGACAGCTGGATATCCAAAGGTGTTTTCAGTTCTCTTTTCTATTTTAGGGAATATAGTTATCAAAGATGAAGTAAAGGCTGAGGTATTTAACACCTTCTCTGCCTCAGTTTTCAACAGTAAGACAGGTTGTCCTGAGGACAGCTGGCATCTGGAGAGCGAGAATCTGAACATCCCCCCTGTAACCCAGATGGAAACAGTCAGCGACCTACTGAGCTGCTTGGATCCCCACAAGTCTATGGGACCGGATGGGATCCACCCAAGAGTGATGAGGGAGCTGGCAGAAGAGCTCGCCAAGCCTCTCTCTATCATCTACCAACAGTCCTGGCTCACTGGGGACATCCCAGATGATTGGAAGTTGGCGAATGTCACTCCAATCCACAAAAAGGGACGGAAGGAGGACCCAGGAAACTCCAGGCCTGTCAGCCTGACCTCAGTGCCTGGCAGGGTTATGGAGCAGATCATCCTGGAGGCAATCGCACAGCACCTACAGGATGGACAAGGGATCAGACCCAGCCAGCACGGGTTCAGGAAGGGCAGGTCCTGTCTGACCAACCTGATCTCCTTTTATGCTCAGGTGACCCGTCTGGTGGATGAGGGGAAGGCTGTGGATGTGGTCTACCTGGACTTCAGCAAGGCTTTTGGAGGGCTCTGCAGAGGGACCTGGACAGACTGGAGAGTTGGGCTGATTCCAAGGGGATGAGGTTCAACACGGCCAAGTGCCGGGTCCTGCACTTTGGCCACAACAACCCCATGGGGAGCTCCAGGCTGGGCACAGAGTGGCTGAGAGCAGCCAGGCAGAGAGGGACCTGGGAGTCTGGATTGACAGGAAGCTGAACAGGAGCCAGCAGTGTGCCCAGGTGGCCAAGAAGGCCAATGGCATCCTGGCCTGGATCAGGAACAGCGTGGCCAGCAGGTCCAGGGAAGTGATTCTGCCCCTGTACTCAGCCCTGGTGAGGCCACAGCTCGAGTCCTGTGTCCAGTTCTGGGCCCCTCAGTTCAGGAAGGAGATTGAGGTCCTGGAGCAGGTCCAAAGGAGGGCAACCAGGCTGGTGAAGGGACTCCAGCACAAGTCCTGTGAGGAGAGGCTGAGGGAGCTGGGGGTGTTCAGCCTGGAGAAGAGGAGGCTCAGGGGAGACCTCATCGCTCTCTACAACTCCCTGAAAGGAGGCTGGAGCCAGGGGGGGTTGGGCTCTTTTCCCAGGCAGCTATCAGCAAGACAAGAGGGCATGGACTTAAGTTGTGCCAGGGGAGGTTTAGGTTGCATATTAGAAAGAATTTCTTTACAGAGAGGGTGATCAGACATTAGAATGGGCTGCCCAGGGAAGTAGTGGATTCTCCGTCCCTGGAGATATTTAAAAAGAGACTGGATGTGGCACTCAGTGCCATGGTCTGGTAACCGCAGCGGTAGTGGCTCAAGGGTTGGACCTGATGATCTCTGAGGTCCCTTCCAACCCAGATAATTTTATGATTCTATGATTCTATGATCCCATTTTAATGAACTGAAAGGGAGGCAATTAGATGTAGTGGATCAGATGGATTGATAAAGACTGTAGGGAAGCTGAACTAGACTTATAAAATCTGGATGCATGGCCTCAAAAACTTCTTTGGGCTTCTCTTCAGCTGAGTGATCCTCTGAAGATCCTCTGTGATACATTCACTGTCTGAAGAATCCCATTATAAATGCCTGCAGTGGCTGTAGATTAAAGTAGATGAGATGGTTTGAGAAATGTATTTGAGATGAATGGTCCTTTGAAGCAATGTGCTATTTCATATCATTGTGTCTCCTTTGTTGAAAGCCTGCAAGACCATGTCCAGTCAAAGCTATGTACTGTTGACGCTAAGATAGTACCTATTTTCTTTCTGAGTGATTTTGCCTCAAAGGAACAGTAAAGACAAATTTTACAATATGATTTACACCCTTTGTTTTCTCTTGGGCATTCTACCAGTAGAGAAACGTTGATCATCAATCTTTCCATATTTTAAGTAGATTTAGCTTTCATTTGCAATTTAACAGAGTGGATGAAGGAAAAGATTTCTGTTTGCAATATGTCTCTTTTTTTTGGCTAAAAGAGAATTTTCATTTGGGGTCACTGGACAACCCCAAATAATAAATCATGATTCTATAAGGACTATAAGGAAGTAGGAATGGAGAACAAGTCTTCCTAACTTAGAGTAGAACATGCCTGGAAATTATTTCAAGACAGTCAGTAAAATGGGCTTTGTTGTAAGGACAATTGTACATTCTATTTGAATGATATAACATTTTCTTTATAGTATCTACTTGATATAAGATACACAATCATTTATTTACTTAAGAAGGGGCTTAAACCCAAATTTTCCTTCTTTCCAGGGGAACATCAGTTGTCTGTGAAACTGGTTTTTCTGCTATGACAGCATGCCCAAGTGATTACTAATAGTATGACTGGCAGAGACAGCCTGCAGTTCTGACCTCTGAAGCCACATCCTTTACCAAGAGGCTCACCACCAAGCAGTCTGCTACAATATGCAGGTAATCTTAAATTAGAATTTTTGTTACCCTTGTGTCTCACTTGCATCTCCCTTTTCACTCTTTGACCTCATAAGCTCATTCACAGGGACAGGGAGCATGGGAGCATCCACACCAATCATGAGCTGTTATATCATCTGCTACATTAGGAGTGTTTAAAGAATAGATTCTGGAAGAATAGCCAGAAGTTTTCAGAATGTTGAAATGCTGGAGCACACTTGTGCATGTGGAGTTGCCAAAAAATGAGTTGTCTTTATGTGTTAATGGTGGAAGCTGAGAAACCTAGATGTTTTGGAAATCTCAAGTTTAAGGAATAGCTTATTATTTGGTTTTGGTGAACACAGTCTGCAAATAAATAGTTGGACTATGTTCGAGAAATAAATCTCTAAAAATATGTATACTATCTAGGAAGTAAAAGTTACAAAGTAACTTGCATTGCCTTTAGATATTAAACCCCAATCTAAAATTCAAGCATGCTTTCTAATAAGGTTATTTTTATTATTTTTAAAGTTTGCATTAGGCAGGAATGAATTTTAAAATTTTTTTTTGCATTGAAATATTGAAAGCAATTATGATACAGTCAAATAGTTATGTATAGAAGATTATCCTGGGCCATATCTCATGGAAGAGGATTCTACAGCTCAGCATACATAAAATACTACAAAAAGACAAAGTTAGAATAATATGACTGTGTGATATAATTACCAAAGATATTTTTTATATCAAGGATTTGTAGCAAATTATGTTTTGCTCACATTTGTGGTTATTGGATAGATGGATACAAATTAACAAAATCCTCCATTTCACAGTTAAAAAAAAAAAAAAGAAAAAAAAGAAATTTATCATGATGGACATCTTGGCAATTATTTAAATCTCTAAAGAATATTCAGAGAGTGCTGCCTTAAAAATGTCAGAAGTATTAAATGAATTCCCAGCTCCACCATTACAAAGATTAGCTCAATGTCATGTCTCTACTGACAATTCTGTTGTATCCTTTTGCCCCAAGGATTTTATGAGAGTCTCACACAGAGACATTCCACTTTGGTACCCCAGCTGCAGTTCTTAACTTTGACTTCCCTTGCACAAAGTCATTTTATCTGTTTAAAGAAGTTTTGTTTACTTGAGAACTGCAGGAAACCAGGTATATAACAACTGCCTCAAGTAGAGTCCTATTTTATTAGAGTCCTATTTTATTTTCTATTGTACTGCAAGGCTTGATTGATGACCAAAAATCTTGGAATTCCAGATACCTGGGGAAAATAACTACTCAGTTGTGGATATATAATAAAGAGAAGCTAAGAATAAAGTGACAGCAATCACTGTAAAGCCTGATAACTGAATCTCTAGTGTCCGACATAAATACTGATCTTAGGCGCCTTTTATGCATTTTACAGCAAGAGCCAGATGCTTGATATCTGGTACGTGAGTTTATATAAATTAATTGCTTACTTGGCCAACTTCATGACATCAGTTCATCTTGAATTTATACTTTGCTTTAAAAGATGATAATTACAAAAAAACCTGCAAACAAAATATTGAGACCTAGCTTTCCTGTTCCTGGCAGTTTTAAATGTGTGTCCTGTAAATATGTTGAACGACATACTTGCAGATTTTATTAAGTGCTCCAATCTCACTACTGTGTATTATGCCAAATCTATAGAATATGGCTATGTGATGAGTAGCTAAATTTTTCCATATGTGTATAAAGGTGCACTTGTGTAAGTTCTGTTTCTCTCTCCAAAGAATTTTGACTTTCATCCCTCAGAGACATGCAGCAAAGGCACCCCTATTTACTTCATATGATGAAATTCCCATGATACTGCGCTCTTTAAGCATACTTATGATTTGAGACAAACCAAAAACCAAATTGCATACGACAGGTAGGATCTGAAAGAGCATTACAAGAATTTAGATTCATACTACCCTGAAAAAAAATAAAGTGCCTCTTGGGCAAGGCTGCTAGATTGAAGGGCTCTTCAGTAAGTTGCCCTGAAAGGTACCTGGTAGATGCCTCATCCCTGACAATATTCAAGGTCAGGATGGACAGGGCTGTGAGCAACCTGATTTATTGGAAGATATCCCTGCTCACTGCTGGGAGGTTGGGCTAGATAAACTTTAAAGATCCCTTCTAGACCAAACCATTCAATGATTCTATGATTCAGTGAATGAGCAAAGTTGATGAGGATCTGACAGGGAGCAGGAACCTGTAGGTCAATGGGTTGTTCCATGGATTAACTATGCCCTACTGTCCTATGGCCATCATCTGTCTCCTGCCTTTTATTTATACTTCTAAAATTAGTCTGGATATACAAAGGCTGCTAGCATTAGGAACAACAACAACAAAAAACCCCCAAACAGGTTAAAAGGAACAGTGGTCAATGCTTTTTATGCTAGGAAAAGCTGTCTTTTATCCTGAAACTGGTGTATGGTCTGGGACTGTATGAAGGACAAAGAAATGTATTGTATCAGTAAAATCCCTACTGAAGTCAGTGGGAATTCTGCCACTGACTTTAATGCGGCCAAAATATCACCCCACAAATTGCACCCTTTCTGTCACTAAGTTCTGGGGCACAACTACGTGGAGATCAGTGTTACAGTTGTGATAATTTACTATTCTGCACCTGTGTTTGGGCCATAATGCTGTAAGAGTGGAGAGGTCAGGATTTATTTTCTCCTGGTAAAATATGAGTTTAAAATTTCTGCAGCCAGTAAGTAGGCTGGCTGAATAGACACCATACTTAAAATTAATGGCCTTTTGCAATATATTATAAATTCCTCATAATTGAAAGGTGACTTGAAAAAGAAAGTGTTACAGAACTTTGGCACTGTTATGAAACTTTGGGAGTCTGTAATTGCCAGAGGCTATAAATTATCTTGAGATGTTGTGCTGATCTGCTCATACACTTAATGTAATGGTATCATTCTAAGTTAGTAAAAGAATCTGAACCTTAAAATACTCAGATTACATTTGGAGTGGGAAGACCAGCAATAGACTGTCATAGCTCATTATTTTTCTATAAAATTGGAGAAAAAGACAGCAAAGAACAAGAAGTTCTCTACCTGCAGTTTAGTCATCTAGCTGATATTGCCCAACACTGCAATTTAAAAAAAGAAGATAAAATTTGAATTGTGTTAGACTTTTAAGTAATAGTTAATGTAGAAAATTTATTTACTATTAGCATGACAGCTTTTAAACATTTATCAGCAGATTATTTCTTAATATTTTCTTAACATGAAACACAAGCTGTAGCATGGCTTTTAGTGGCACTGCACTGGCTAATGTTCAGAGAAAGCTACCATAATTCTTGCTTTTGATGGAATCAATTTTACTTCCAGCTAGAAAATTTAATGAGGCAGAATTTGAACACTTCTGGAGAACTATCAAGTATTCTCACTGTGTGGTTGTTGCAGTCTTTGCAAGTCTGTACAATATTTGTAAACCCCAGGTATTTTCTCTCCACTGGTGAGGTTCATTAGTTAGCAATGGAGATGCAGCTTGGTAGACACAGCACTTTCCAGATGGGTACATGTATCTTGACAGTAAGCACATACTCAAGGAATTAAATTTTCTCAAGAAGTTCCACGCTTCATATCTGAATCATCTAGATTACTGGCATATCTAAGGCTTCCTAGAGAAACAGAAGCCCTATGCTCAAATGAGCGTTACACCACTGGTGAATGTATGAGATTTGCCAAGAGATTGGCAAAGATGGCTGAAAAACCCAGGAAATAAATGTTGTCTTTTTTTCCTTCACAGCTTTAAGGGCAAATATTGAAGGCCCTTTGAAGATTTATGGTCCTTCTGCTGCAGGAGATTTGTGTAACTGTGGAGTGGGGGCTTTACTAATGACTTGCAATTCCACAGGCTTTTCTAGACCTTTTCAATATTGGTTTCTGGAAAACATAATAGAAATGACAGACACTTCAGTCACTTAACCATGGATTCTTACAGACATTTAGATGCTCTATAAAAGTCACTAATAAATTTTTTTAAAAAACTGATTTGACTCCTCTTCAGTGATGTATTGACACAAACCATCTAAATAACAGTCAGCTTAATGATGTCTGTCATGCCAAGGTCACAGCTCCTGACTGAAGACTGGACCAATCTCAGTAGTAGAAAGTAATTTCATACCTCCCTTCCTTTGAGCAGAGCACATTTTTGTTGGTTTTCTTCTTGTATTGCAGCAGGTGAGCTAAATGGAGATGCCATAAGACAAGAAGCACTTTTGTTATTATTGACAGGGACATGCTCGATATGGTAGTACCTTCAGTTACTGAGATTTGCAGAGAATCAACAAATAATGACCCTGCATTAAGAAGATCTTTTTTGTTTGGCTTGCTTTTTGGATTTTTGCAATTTCATTTGGTAGAAACCAATAACTTCAGCGACAAGAAACAAACTGAGAATTCCTTTGTATAACTCTGTAAGCTCATACATAATATGACATATATCCCATACATCTTTCATAAGAATTGGCAGGAATGCATATGTTATGACAACACTTTTCAGGAAGAATAATACTGTGCATATGGATTAAATTTCAGACACTTATTACTTTATTTTGCAATAATTTTTCTTTAAACGTTCCAAAATAACCTCTTTCACCCTCCCTCTTCAGTTTGGATAATCAATTCTCTCATGATTCCAGCCACCTCCTAGTATTGTGTGAGATCCTCCTCATTTCTACTTCATCTATCAAGATGCATTTGGCATTTTTTTGGACAGATGCTTCATTTCACTGGGAGAGGAATATGGAAAGCAAAGAGGAGCTGAAAACCACATTGTCTTAGGATAAATGAGTAGACTTTTACCAACTATTGTCACAAACACACACTCCAAATCTCTGGACTGACAATAAGCACTGGAATTTTCATCCAAATGGTATTTTTCATCTAGTAGTACTAAGGCTCTGAAAATGGGGTTTTACAATACTGCTGCTCAGTCATATATCTTTCTTCTAAAAGATTTGGAATTTAAGTTGAAATTGTTTGATGGCTTTGCATTACATGCTGTCTGAATAAAACATACTTGATTCCTTGTGCAAACTGGATGACAAGGTAAGCTGCACATGATCTGTTTGGTCCCTCCTGAATTGCTTTGTTTTTGCAGCTCAGAGTGACTGACAGCAACATGAGGGAGAAGTGCTCCAGAAGAGCAGAGACTGCATTTATAAATTTCTATTTCATCAGTAGGAAAAGAAAAGCCTCCCAGTGAAGCAATAATTACTCTGAAAGACATGGGTATTTCCAAGTCTTTGATACTGAGGACAGAAAATAGGCAAAATGGAAAAGGTTTCAGTGGGCTGAATGCCTCCACACACTTTTTGACATAAATTCTTCTGTGCATATGGGATGTCTTTTATAAGTAGCACCTTCCCTAGATTTTTTTTTCTGTCTTTTTCAAATACTTTTCTGTCATTCTGCATCAGGAAATTCATTCAGAAAGCAATTAGTAGACAAAACACAGCCCCCAGATTTCAGATATATATATGACTTCACGCCTAATTCTTGAGAAAGTGGTTAAATGCAAAAAATTATTTCTTTTTTGCTATTTGCTTGAAGGATGCTAATCATTATTCCTGTGCTTAAGCTAAGAAACTAACTTCTTACAGTAGCTTCATAAGTAGACTTTTATTTATTTATTTATTCAGAAAAATAAATTTGCTTTTAATTATTTACTTAGGTCTGGCATTCCTTTATCTACAGTTTTCCCATAGCAGGTCAGACTAACACCTTAAAAATATTCTGTAACTGATCACAATTTTGTGTACATATTTGTGTATTACATACACATTTTGTATATTACTACACATAAGGGTTCTCTGAAGAACTGTAGCTTTAATATAAAGATAACATTTAAATGGTAAATTGAATTAGATTCCATTTAAATGAAAAGATTTCCACCCAAACCAAAGATTAAGAGGGAAAAGATTCCACCTGAATCCATGCTCATCTGACAACCGAAGTCCCTCATCAGATACCAAAGTGGAACTTGCCATGTTGCCACTTCCAATGGTGGATGGATTTTTCTGGGTACATAAATGAAAACTTAACTCTTTTGTTCCTGAACATAGTCAAAACTAAGACCATCCAATGAGAAATAAAGAATACGAGTTACACTTATAGTTAATGGTTTCCTGGAAGAAGACAATTGTTCTGTGAAGATTGAATATTGCAACTCTAAAAACCTATAGAGTTTAGGTGGCTGTGGAGTTTTGAAGATCATAATTTGGGCTGAGGCATTACTGTTTGCTTAGGTCTTTCTTTCCTAGAGGATTTTTTTGGGTACCTTTACATGATACAGTGTGAATGTGAGCAGCTAGAATCAATTAACACAATTGGAATTCTAAAGAAAACACCTTTTCATCTCTGGGAGTGCCAGTTTTGCTGTGTGACTGGATGGGAAGTTGTCAAATAATCCTGAATCAATACATCTCAGTCTCTCAAGACAAAACAGACATGCTGTGATCAATGATAATGTGCTTTTTTTCTCTTGCAAGCTCATGTTACAATAGCAATTTTTTGTCTTTTGTCATGACAAATCTCCCATGCTTACAGCCTCTTTTTATTAGTTAGCTTACTTAGACATTAGTTTATTGGTTATTTTATTTTTACTTTTACATTACAGTAGTATTTATGAAGCCAGAGTCAGGTCATGGTTCTTATAACAGAAATTTAATATACAGATTTAGTGACATGTTTAAACTGTTCAAGAAATATGTCCCTTAGTAGAAAACCCAAGAAGCATAAGGAAGCACATGTGCGGAAGTGTGTGTTAAATTTCTCAAGTTAAAACTGAAATGGTGATAAAGAGTAGAATAGGTCCATTGTCTCCCATTTTGTAGTTCAGCATGACTGAGAAATCATTTCTCATAACTGATTATGTTTTGTGATCTATTTCTGTCAATTAAAGACAACAGTTTCTACATATAAGGTGAATATACTGAGTTGACTCCTGGCGTTACCTCTGAAATAATGAATACAGAGAAGTAATGACAGCAAAACTTCTTTACAGCACAGTAATTTTACAGGCATAATAATGTTTAGTAATGGAATTCCACTTTATTTAACTTCATTGCCAATTAACAGAATATTTAATTATTGCTTTGGGTGCTGAGAAAAAAAAAGGGAAGAGAATAAATTAAACAAACAAGCAGACACTTAGGGAAAGTTCTTTCTTTGCCCTTCCTGAGGTTCAACTTGAGTCCAGGTACCTCTCCTCCCCCCTTCATCTCCACTCTGCTTGTTTGCAGCAGAGGTTGTCGACAGACTCCTGGGTTCTTCTCTTTCCTTCTTACACCACTGTGCCTCCCTTCTTGGTTGTTTTGTCTTCTCTGGCATCACCTCCTCCATGGGCTCCCAGCAACTATTTTGTTGTTTTTTTTTTTCCAATAAGTTTCTTCAGAGGCACCACATTCTCTTCTGATGTGTTAAGGTCCTGGCAGGTGGTGGGTTGCATGAATGGTGGCTGTGACCAGCACAGGGTGGTTCCAGCTGTCTTTTCAGAGACCCCTGTGGCCCCTGCTACTGAAACCATGTTGTGTATCTCTGGTACAACTAGGCATGCTCTAAATTATGTGGATAAGATTAAGAAGTTGGTAAGCAGCTATTCTTTGGGAGAAAAAATATGCAATTTATATTCTGGGGCAACCACAGGGCATTTTAATAATTAAGCTTTTAATTAGAAAATGACACATGAATAATTTTTGTGATTTACCACAATCGTGATGGGTTCTAAATAATAACAGATCCCTGTGGCACTGAATTACATGCCACGCTCATAAGTAATTATAGTTGTATTCCAGATATTCAGATTAAGAAGTCTTTTTTATGAGTTTTCAATGCATGGCAACTTGTCTGGGATTTCTGATGCTTCCCGGGCTGCAGCAGAGGTTTTCAGAGATTGGGCATGACTGAGTGCATGCAAAGTGCTCTCTGACTTCTCACTTTCTGCTTCTCCACCACCATGTAACAACATTTCAGGCACTCCTGATCCCAGTGTGCAAGTCTGCTGGATGTCCTGAAGAGGAAATTTGTCATTTCCCCACAACAAATAACATATCTTATCTTTTGGATTTGGCTTTTTTTCCTTAGTTTGTTTATATTTTACATGAGTCAGATGCTGCAACATTGCTTTTCAGGAGATTTTGTGTAGCACGAGGGCCTAATTGTAGGATTTGCTGGAGAAATCTTTTGTTTAGTGCACTCTGTTTTCTTGCTTGAGGAACATATTCCTTATATATCTGTCTTGGAGAAAAGTAGATTATAGCCAGACAGGCACTTTGAAAAATAATTGATTTTATTTCTTTGTTGTATTGATTATTCCCACAAATACCACCATTAGTCATACCCAGGAATTTCCTTGATGGGAAATGGTAGGACAGACTGGTTTAGAACTGCTCTGCAGCTGTTCTAAATTATTCTGGGATAAGACTCTGAACCCTTCAGGTTTCTAGCTCTCTGAAGGTTTAGACTGAGATATGCCCAAACCCATCTTCAAATCCTTGTTAAAATAATTTTTTTTTGTTGTTGATGTTGGATTTTAAAATTCCATTATAAGGACTATTACCATAAAAATCAAACCACTGAAAATGGAAGGAGAAAACAGAACAGTGCAGAGAAAAAGGCTGGCAGGAAACTTGAAATGTGCACAGTAGGAAATGGTATCAAAACAAAAGATCAACAGATGGTTTCAGCATGAAGTCTAGAAGTGTTTTCTAGCCCATATTTATTTCAGGGACTGCGTATCAAGAGGTTCGAACATCCATCTGGAAGTAGAATTCTATAAATAACTTAAGATGAAAGGCATAATATAAGTTTAATGATACCTTGACATTGCTGATCAAAGTATTTTTTCTGACCAATTTTGTTCTTCATGGTACTATTTTCTCTGTCCCTCAGTTTTTTTCCTATTCTTCCTGTCCTCTCCTTCCCAAAGCCATCATGGATTTTAGAACTATGAAGAAGTTGGATTCCACCTGTTTTGTGTATATTCTCAATTCCTATTCTTATTCTGGTCCCATTATCCTGGACATTTTTTAATGGATGTGTGTGCACACAAAGCACATTGGGCATGTACTTCTTTCCTAAAAATGTAAGAGCATGGACTTCTCAACCTGATAGCATGGCACAGAGAACATCTGTGGCACAATGCTACCTGAGGGCAATTCTCCTTTCTGCAAGGAACCACAGAGTGCAAGAAGAAATATGTTAGAAAAGAAAAAAGAAGAATTACAAAAGCCAGAGGACATTGGTATGAGCCTTTAGACCTCCATGTCTCCATTTTCCCTCTCAACCACTGATTTGTCTGTCTAAAGCACAGAATTTCTAGTGCAGTGATCTCTTAGGTCTTTAAGCTCTGCTGTCATGCTAACATGCCACCTATTTTTATTGATCAACAGTGCTGAGACATGTAAATAGAAAATTTCACAGAATTTTGGGAAATTTCTGTTTCATCGTGGGCATTGAGCCAAATATCACATTTACCTCTGCCTGACAAGAGGTGGAAGATAAAGAATGATCCTACGTCCATTGCAGATCGTTAGAAACCTCCTAAGTTTGGTGAGACTGTACATTTCAGATGTATTAATCTGAAATGAGGCAGCATGTGTCCATTGCAGTGCTTCCTGGCTTTATATTCCAATGCTGTCTTGTCAGTATACACAGGAGAAAGGGAAAAGTGGCTCTGAGTCCTGCTGTGTGCACACTCAATTCCTGTATTTTCCCCCTTTATTGACCTCCAATTCATAAGTGAATTCAGAATGGCTCAGCAATGCTATTGGCAAGTGTTTCAGCTCCAGTAGCTTTTATATTCAGTGTTGAAAACGTCAATCTTTTGACATTCATTGTAACAAAATGTGTTCTTTGGCACAAGCTAATATCCTGTGGCTACACAGCTCACTGGTCTGATATTTTTTACTGTTTTCCCTATTTTTAATCATTTCTGTCATTCAATGTGAAAGAAGTTAAACACCATTCTCTTGTATGCTATCTGCAGACATTATGTCCTTTCCCTTGCATTCACGGGATTTGCCTGAATTAGTACTGCTGATAATTACTCTCTACAGATAGCTGCAGCAGACGTAAATAAATTATTAGTCATCTGGAACAACCCCATCTGCCCTATACCTTGGAGGCCCTACAGTACTGTTACAGAATAATGGTCTCCTGTTGTAGGATAATAGTCTCCTGTTGCTGTGCAAATGCAAAGTTAAAAAAAAATGTGAATGATGACATTTTAGAGAGTAAACATATATATCAGAACTGAGCCTGCTTCTGATAAATATTTAATCAAAAAGTATTTCTGTTTCCTGAGGATGTGAAATGAATATTTTCTAAGGCAATATCATGTTGTAGAGGAAAATAGAAATGCACTTTTAAAATTTAACCTGTCTAGCTAGGTGTTACAGCTTTTATCCTTTTTTACAGTTTATGTGTCAAATAACTCATTTTCCCCTTTGATTTCAAGACCAGTCACCCACTAGCAACTCTTGCTACTTTCAGCTGGCCTGTTGCCTCTCTTTCAGTCTTCCTTTTGACTTTGCATGTTACTGTGCAATACTCCCTGATTGTGAAACAAACAGTTTTCTAGTTAGTGTTTGTTGTTTAGCATGTTCTCTATCTCGTCTATCAAATAATTTAGTGCCACATTATGTCTTTTTTTAAAAAACAAAACAACCCAAAATGATGATATTGAACTAGAGCCTATACTTAAACTCTGGGAACAGGAGCTGAGATTTAAAAAAACAAGAAAAATAAGATGGGAGAGACTGTCAGGAAACTGGCTGTGTTTTCCTGTTCCTGTCTGCTCTCAGTTTAAGGACTGATCAGAGCAGTCAACATTTTATTCACCTTGGTCTTGCTGTCAGTAGTTCTCTGGAAGAGAGACAAACATCATCAAAATTTGGCAGCCTTACCACTAGGAGTGGATTCTCTAAACTGCACTTTACCTTTGCTGATTCTTGATAGACTTTGTGCATAGCTGCTGGAGGATGTTTGTGCCTCATCTCAACCCTTTTCATGTCAATCTCAATTGCTGAGCAGGTGCTCTTCAAAACCCATCTTACTCTCTATAACTACCTGAAAGAAGGTTGTAGCAAGGTGGGCGTTTCTTCTCTGAATTAACAAGCAATAGAACAAGAGAAAATGGCCTCAGGTTGTTCCAGGGAATATATAAATTTTATATTAGAAAAAATTTCACCAAAAGACTTGTCATGCACTGGCTCAGGGAGTTGTGGAGTCACCATCCCTGGAAGTATTTAAAAGGTGTAGAAATGATGCTTAGGGATGTGGTTTAGTGGTGGACTTGGCTGTACACGAGGTTAATGGTCGGACTTGATCTTGAAGGTCTTTTCCAATCAAAATAAATCTATGACTTTACGTTCCTTCAAACTACATTTATTAAGCTTATGCCTAATGCAGACAAGGAAAGGGAAGGGGGACAAGGGTCCAGAGAAAAAGCACAGGATAACCTCTGTGTTTTAGTCAAGAGAAGAATGTTGAGTCCCTTAACTCTAAATTAAGGGACCTTCACATTTACAGCATGTCTTTCTTTCTACTTAAGAAAAGATGTGCCATTTAATCTAAAGCAATTCCATCTGGTTCCCAATTAGAAAACCATCAAAGAAAATATTTAATACAAACTGCCCTTTCTAGTCATTACTCATGTCTTTCTTTTTTTGCTTAGTACTACAATCTTTTGAATACTAAGGCTGAAGCAGCAAAGATTTCAAGATACTGAACAAGTTAGGCCTAATTAGATGACCACATTTGGAGTGTGAACGAGAAATCGCAGCCTGTATTTTGCCAAGGTTTCCCTCTTTGGTAGGTGTAAAGGAATCCAGCATGCCTTCTGCTTCCAGCTGGTTTAGGAATAACACAGGAGTAACCTAGTCTCTTGGGTACATAGTCATTTAGAGCTTAAAAGGTCAAAACACCCAAATATCTACTGGAAACCAGTGGAGATCATATGGCAAAAATACAGTGAACTCCATAAAGGCACAAAACTTTCTTAGAAGAGCAGCCGGTTTTGAGGCAGCCAGATTTTACGCTAGTTTTAGTTTCCAGATGGATTTAAATCATGTAGAGATTGTGAGTAATCTAACTTTGTGAAGGCAAACTCCACAGTCTGAAGATGGGTACAATCAGAAGAAGACAAATTTTTAAAGCATGTGGGTGATATCATATTGAATCAGCAAAATTTTCTCTGTACAGTTGCAACTTGGGTGTCATACCAAATCTCCCTACTTAAACTATGATAGAAAACAAGAAAAATACATTTGTTCCTTGAATTGAGAATAAGATCCTTACCTGAATTGAGAATAATATCCTTACCAAATTCACTGTTTAATTTCCTTCCAGCCATCTTTACATCATTCCCAGCTGAACTAAGGCTCAGCCACAAGTTTCTATCTATGCACTGACCTTTTGCAATCTTTTGCAAGATTTTTATTTTGTGAGTGCAGGAGAGAAGGAAGCAAAGAAGAAAAAGAACCTTGGTTACTTTTCATAAAGACAGACAACAAAGAATTCAGAAAAACAAATGACCTAAGGCCTTGTGTGTTTCCAAATACTACAATCTCCATATATCTTCCCTATATTTTTTACCATTTTTACAGGTTGTCTGTTTCTTCTGTTTCCTCTGTAGTTTCTGCAACAATGCACGTTACTAGAGACATACAGAGCACATAGGGAGGATGAAAATAAAACTTATACACAGTGGCTGGAAGAAAAGTTGAGGTAAAACAAGATATGTGATGTGTTGGAGCAGTCTCAATGGTATACAGTTTCCAAGTTTCTCCTTCAGTAGCAATATACCATTTTTTCTTTGTCTACCACTGTTCTAGACTTATTTTTCTGGTCCTAGAGCTTATTTTGTGAGAATTAGAATTTCTGGAACCCATAGCTATTATGGGTAAATATAATTTCTTGGATAGGTTCAGTTGCTGAATTCAAGCACTTTTCTGTTTCTCAGGATCCAATTGCTCTCTACCAGAAAACAGAATACACTTTCAGAGCTTGTTATATACTTTAAAAATTTTTTCACAAAAGTTGAAAGAAAGATAACTTTAAGTTTGTAGAAAAATGTTCTTTACCCAAACAGATACTAGAGGGGTTATGATGTTCTATCAGCAGGATATATATGCATGAGTCACTACTATGTGTCATATGAGTGGCACAGCCTAAAAGGAAAAAAACCCAGAGGATTTACTTAAAATAAAAAAGAAGGAATTGATACAGAATGTTGTAAATTAACTGTGTTTGCTCTCTTGAAATGCTCAACATGAGTATCAAATAACAAAAACAACTGCAAACAAAATGGGTTTTACAGAGGCCATTAACTCTGGGTTACCTTCATTATTTTAAATAACAATCTAGCCACAAAGATGGTAAAATATAAACTGTTCTTCTGTTGCCCTTTATAATGGTTACCTCAATATTTCCCAAATATTAATTTTAGAATGTTACTAAAACAGGAATTTGTATTACATCAATCTGTAAACCTGCCAATGCTCAATAAACTTTAACCTACATTTCTTGCTTTTTAATTAGAAGGTTAATAAGGAGCTTCTTTTTATAGCAAATACATCACAGAAAAAGAAAACTGTGTTGGAAAGATCTCTGTAGGGGACAACTGTACCTGTCACTCCTGACTCACATAGTCAGCCTGTTCTTGAAGACTTCCAAAGTCAGAAGCAAAGGCACAGACTCTGAATAGTCCAGGGGCTGCTTATCATCCTTCCATTTGACAGTGCCTCCAAGGTACAGACCGAGTTTTCTTACTTTAATTTAAGCCAAATGTTGCTGCCTTCTATACACGTGTAATAAGGATAAGGTTTTCTATGCTTTTTCTCAGATTCTTCCTCAAGCCTACTTTAGCATTTCTTGAATACTGATATTATTAAGCCCGTGGTGATTATCATTGCTGTGCTGGTGTCTCACTAGGTTCATATCCTCTTTGAGGAGTACTGTAACAAAAGTGGATGTAGTGCTCCCATTAAGCAGAGTGCTAGGATTGCCTCACGTTTCTTTGCAGCTGTCTTTGCTTTTGTCACACAAACTTATCTTTTAATTTTTCTAGATCAAGGCTTACTTTCAACTCAGAATTCACCATAATATCTTGGTCATCTTCTGTATGAACGGTAGCTGCTTTTTCCTCACCCTACATTTTTTGCTACTGATTATTTCTTTTTAAACATGCTATCTTCTGTGTGTTCTTACTGAATTAAACCCTATTTTTTTTTTTAATCATTCCTCCAGTTTATGAAAGTAATTTTTAATTCTAGCTCCAACCTCCAATGTAGTTTCTATACTTACTGTATCATCTGCAGTTTAACAGGCATTTTGATACCATCCTCCAGAGTGGCAAATAAAATTAAGGTTATCAGATTAAGGGCAGGTCTTGGGTCCTTTGCAAACTGCAAAAACACACTCAGTATACTCTTCAATTCTGATAATGAACAGGCATAACTTATTTCAATATGTTTATTCAATCAACTTATCATTCATACCCGTAGAGTAAAAAAACCCAGCAACTGTATTCTACTAACTTAGTGCCTGATACTTCTTTGTCTCTGATGATGTTCTGGGTCTCTCATCTCAGGAATTTAAATACTAGGTCATTCATGTGAGACACAGTTCTCTCTTACATCCTGGGTGGGAAGAGAAATTAAAAAAACTTTCATATATGAAATATTTTTAAGGAATGGTTTCCAACAAAAGCAGCCATCATGCTTAGAATCAAAAGTCTTGATGTCTTAAGTAACGCTATCTTTGTGCTTAAATCTGTGTGCATACTTCAGTCAATGGCATGAATTGACATGCACAAAGTTTCTCTTCCTCATCATGAAATGCCTAAGGAACATAGACAGTAAAAATCAAAAGCCCCTTTGCTATGGAGGAAGTGGGCTGTCTGATCTACATTACTCTATGGCACTGAAATTTAAAAGCTCTTTGGAAATGTGTAAATCATTAGAACATGTAGAATTCAAATGATCTTTAAACAAACAAAGCAGGATTCCAAAAGCCAAAATAATGTTTTAGCATCATTCACTGACTATAAAAATACACTATTTGTGACCATAATTTCTATTAGATTTACCTTGAGATAAGCAGTTTATGATAAACCCTGCAATCCACCAAAGCCACTCTGCATCCCTCCTCCTGCAAAGGAAATCAGTCTTGAAGTGTGAAGTGTAATTAGTAGTTAATATTATAGCTGCCAGATCCAGGATTTGGAAACTATGAAAAAACTAAATGTTTTTTTCATGTGTGCTTCTTTGTTTGTTTGCGTTTGTGTTTGAGTTTTTTTTGTTTTCAGGTATTTTCTTGTTTTGTTTCTTCTGTTGTTTCTTGGAGGTATGTGTGTGTGTGTTCTTTGTAGTTTTTTTTAAAAATCAATTTATTGACTTTGTACATATAAGTAACTACAGTCTCACTTAATGCTACTCTAAACAATATCCTAGCTACAAGTTGAAAGTATATTTACTGTTTTTTCATATTACATACTCAGTAAAACCTCTGTACAATGTTGTTTCAAAGCAGAAAATAATAATTTGTGCTTTTACTAATATACATGATATTCCTGTTTCCCATTTGTTTGTGAACAAAAATGCCACAAGAGAAATAAGATTAAGAGAGAATTTTTGATCTGCAATTTTTCCAAATGTTAAGCAGAAGGCAGCATTAGCATTTTTTCACAGCAGAAATTAAATAAGCCTTCTTATATACAGTGTAAGAATAAATTTTTAACCCTTTCATGCCGACACCTACTTGGTATGATAGAACAAAGAATTGATCAGTTATCAAAGGTACTTTACAAAATTTTTCTCAAACTTGCCACTTACACCTTACTTTGACAGAGATACATACATATGTAAATATCTATGCTACCACTATTAGAATAACATGTTCACAATGCTTTTGATGCATCTTATTCTATTGTTTATAACATCAGTTAGCATCCTGATTTTATAAACATAGATAATGTTAACATTTTTTCAGCATCATGAAGGTCACAGCTGTTGTACAAATATGGTATCAATATCTCTGATACCAGCACAGCTTAAATCTACCAAATATCAAAATACAAGCCTAATAAATCAATACTATTTTAGTACAATAATCTAGCATATTAAAATTTTTTATTCTTTTCCTTATCCAGAATATCAAAATTATTCTCCATCAAAATAAAACTATCATTTCCTACTAGGAAGTTTGCTAGGATACCTGCTACTCATGTTGTCAGCCACAAATATCTCAGTTACTCATATTTCTTCATTAATTTTTACCTTTATCAGTACTTTTTCTTAAAACAGTGTTACACATTAATATGGTCAAAATAGGAGCAACAATCCCACTGAAAACAATAGAAATACACACAAGTTACTGTCAAACTTCTGTTGAGTTGTTTTATTTTACTGGTTAAAAATCACTAAGTATCATGGAATCATGGGAAAAAGAGATGGGAATGAGTTAAGGCTTAAATCTCAAAACTTAGATATGAATATTTAATTAAATAACACTGCCCACGTTTCTTTTATTATGACTGGTCCTCCCAGCCTGCTTTGAGTTAGGTTGAAGAAATGTATCTTACGGTAATGTAATGAAACAACAACTTATTCCTATCCAAATTTTGCTACGCACTGGTTTATTTTTTCACAAGAATTTATACATTATTTTCTCACATTTCAGTGAAACAATAATGGCATTGGTATTATGCATTGCAGTGGCATACAGAGGTAGAAAAAAACTTTGGAAAAAACAATCTGTCTGCAGCACATAGCAGTTCAAAACGTTGGAGTGGATAGTGGCAGTCGTATAGCCATTAGTTAATTGTGGTAGGGAGTCATGTTGATGTGACTGTGCTGCTTCCAATTTTGGAAGTAGTTCAGAGACCTCTTCACCTCTGTCTGTGTCTGCAAGGCCGTATAGTTTGCTGATGATATAGCTTTGACTTGCTAAAAAAAACAAACAGGGAAACTTCTAGTCATTCATTGTCGAAATTAATTTTCAACCCCCTTCATTTTGTCCTTGTACTTGGAGGTCTTGAAGAAAGTAAGATGGCATAAGATGAAAGAAAATACTGGTTATGTATTGTAATCCTTTGAGATGCAAGATCCACTTGAAACTTCTTCTTGGTTTTGTAATCCACTAAATTTTACTCCTAGAAAAAGACTAAGATGAGAGGAAGAAATAGAGCAGGCTATCCACGTGGATCCTTTTTCAACCTTGTGAAAATACTCAGCGAACAGGACATGTTCAAAGGCCTTTCTCATCTATTTATCAATCAGTACAGATAGAATTAGAAATAAAAAGACATATTTTTTATTTACCACAGACCATAAATGATGCAGATCGCTACAGACTGTGTAAAGCCACGGAGCAGTTTTCACAACCAGATACAAGGCTTCCCCAACCTCTATTTATGAAAACAATTCCTAGATAAAAAATAAACTCACTGACTAAGCAACTATTTATTGATTTGTTTATTTGTTTTTCAGAAATACTGATAAATTGCCATCATTTACTAAAGAATGTGTTTCAAGGCATAGTCTATTCTGGGAGAAGTAGTATTAGTTAAAAGTTCTTTCATGTTGTATTAGCCACTATAAAACATACAAACCCCACAAATACTGAAAAAAAAGTCCTCTATTAATCTTTGAGAAACCTGTATATCTGAAAATCTCAAAAAGCAAGTAAAAATGTTCAGAAATATCTCCTCATGATAATCTGTAACCCTGTTCATTAATTAAAAATTAAAATAACACCCTGCTGTTAAAGCTCCAGTTATTAGATGACTAAATTAATACTTTGACAGAGCTTTTAAAGCCAGAGATTTATTTTTCTCTATGTGTACTTGTGTTTTTCTTTAGTAGCCATGGAAGCCTTGAGGCTAGGCTGTTCTTTTCCAACATACACAGCAATGTATGAAGGTGTTTTTCATTATTTTCCTAAGTTCTCAAAAACACACAGGCAAAACTCCTCAGATCCTGCCATTATCTGGAGGAAGCAGCACATTCAGCACACTGTTTCTGAACTGATTTCCTTTTTTAGAGGAAGGGCATTCACTGTTTTCTTTCATTCCATGACATCTAATAAGTAGCTGTATTGGTGTAAACCTATGGTCTTTCTTGGGAGGATGTGTGCCCACATTTCATTTCTTCTGGCAAGAAAACCAGAGGACCTCATCCACTGGCCTGGCACAAGAATAGCAGACATACATTTGCAAACTGCCTTATATTTTCACTGTGAATGCTCTCTCTGCCTCCCATCTATACATATCTTCATGAGAGATGCTATGGAACATAAATGCCATTGCCACAGAAGTTTAAACTTTTCCACAGCAGAAATGTTTTATGTGGATCTCTTTTTTCCACCAGTTTAGCTGTGAATTAAGCTGTAAAGGACTCTTTTCTATGAAATTGCACTGGAAACTTGTGAGACTTGCTGATCTATGGCCTCATTTGACCAGCCTGGTTCTGCCTCTAGGGAGCTAAAAGTATGAGAGCAAAACCCAAGGAGCTGTGGACTTCCCCTCTTACAGAAAGGACATTTTTCAGGTAAGATAAATTTTCCTATATTGCCCTATAAATCATAAGAAACGAAACGCAGTGGTTTTATTCCTGGAAATATTAGTAAATCAGTTATTTTAACTATTCAACCAGCTCTGCTGACTACTCAGTTTCCTGATACAGCTGTACCCTTAGGAAATTACAGGATACTGACCCAGTTTACACAGATGAAGTTAATTAATTCAAATACAATTCAAACAGGATAGTTGTACATGTCTGCCTAATAAATCTTTACCAACTACCTTTCCAGCCCCTCCCTCACTAACCCTTACTCCTTATCCCACTACACTTCAGCCTGGAAAACAAGCTTTCCTGTCCATTATTTATTTTGTGTGGCTCACCAAGCCTACATTTGGTATCCCGCCCCAAACAGAAATCCATTCAAACATTAACAATAGATCACACCAGTTCTCAGTCTGCAGCAAGGGCAAGACTGAAAACAGAGAAGCTAGGGGTAACAATGCCCCTCAGGGTTTAAAAAAAAAATAAAAGAAAAATGAAAATAGGAAAAAAGGGAAAAAAAAGTCATATTCCTCTGATAAAAATTAACTGAAGCTGCCTGCTACCAGGCTTCAAAAAATACTGCATTGTCTTCCCCACTCTACTAAGGCCTCCAACATCTCCTGCCTGTGCTTGTTAACCCACTATGGTTCTCATCTTTCTTGGAGTATTTCTTGTTGAGACAGAGAAATCTCTGTAGGACTTGCCTTTTTTTTTGTTTGTTTTTTTTGTTTTGTTTTGTTTTGTTTTGTTTTTTGTTTCTCTTCTCCACGGCCTTCTCTGTGTGACCAGGGACCAATCTTTTCCCACTTGGATGGCTCATGGTCCCTTGAACCATTCAAAAAGACAAGACTGAAATACTGAATTTCAATGTATATATGTAATTTTTTGTTTAAGACCAGATTGAGATGCATTCTCAAGATCATTACAAATTAGGTACACACAAAGGATCATAGACTCTTGGCTGAAAACCATGGTGTTTTGTGATTGCTTTAAAATGAAATTGTCCTCTTGTAAAACTGTAGTGCAGATGCTCAGTTTTTATACCTTCTCAGATAACCAAGGTCAGACCTGAGAAAGGAGAAATAAGGCTAGCCTTTAAGAGTTCTGCATGGGGAGAACCATCTGTGTGCTACCCATTTTCAGGTTTAACATTAAAAGAAATAAGGCAAGTCAGCTGCCTTGAAATAAAAAAACATACACGTCTTTGTTTGTCATTAGTGAGAGAATAGTTGTTGTTTTGGGATGGGCAGAACTAGGTTCTCTCATTAAAACAGAATCTTTTATAGATCCCACATCATCCCATGCAGAAAATAGTAGAATAATAATCACATATTTTAGTTCAGCTTTTATGTGCTAAAATATAACAGTTTTACAGAGTAGGAGGTTTTTAACATATGCACTTTAAGGTCTGTATCCTAGGAATATCCCTATATAACAAGGTGATGTTAATCAAGCTAATTACCACAAACTGAGAATAATTTTCTCTTTGTTTTAGGATAAATGAACACAAAAATTAATCTATATGGGTTTGAGAGGAAAGGTTGATGATGAAGAAACTTATTTTGAAGAGATTAATTTGTCTTTGTAAATATGTGAATATGTATTTAAATACATAAATAATTTTTATTCAAAAGTGATCTTTTTATTAACAAACTTGCTAAACTGTAGTTTCTTAAAAGACATTGGAGTGTTACAATAAGATTCTCTGTTAAGGATGTTACTAATCCTTTTAAGATTTTATAGTTAAGCTTCTAAAAGATTATAAAATATAAAGCTGTGAGCAGCCTGCATTGGATTCCCAATTAATACTTGAGTTGCTTGTTTCTGATCTTTTATGTGACATCACACAAACATAGTCTTTGCACAACAATTTTATATTTATAAGTCAGATTTAAATTATAGTCTGACTTTTTGTTTAATGCATCAGCTGTAATGTATCAGTCTGCTGTTATTTAAAAATTCCTCAACAGATCCATTTTGCCTTTCATTGGAGAAGATCAGATTTATTGACCCAGATGTCACATTCTTGCACTCCCAAAGTTGATGTCCATGGCAAATGCTAAAACTTAAGGATATCTGACAATGCTTTACAATGCATTCCATATCTGGAATGGTTTATCTTAAGATCTTTCTCTCTCTCTCTCTTTTTTTTTTTTTTTTTTTTTTTTTTTTTTTAATGATAGCTCTCTATCTATAGTAAACATTGGCATTAACATTCATTTACGTGTGTATCCACTTAGGGTAATTCAAAATACAAATTGATGATAATAAAGAATTTAACTCCCACAAAGCTTTTATTTCTATTTAACAACCTGTTGGTACATTATTATTTACTTTGTTGATGGTGAAAAAATAACAATATATGGCATTTTTAGTAAAAGAGACAGAACAGAAGGTTATTTTCCCCTCTTTCTCAAGATGCAGACCTGCTCACCTCTAAAGAGCCAGGTGATATCCCTTTGGAGTATGGTGATCTCTAGTGGAGAAAAGTTTCTCTGTTTTCATGTTAAGGCCACGGTCCATTGACTGTCACATGGATGGAGCACTACAGCTGTCAAACTGCTGAAATGTCTCTGAAATGTTCTTGGCTGACATGTAACACAGAGAAGACATTTAGTCCTTCACTACCTCAGCTTGTGCCTGCTTAATAACAATTTCTGCACTACTGGAAGGAAATTTGTTTAATTGACAGAATGAATCTAGCATGGGGAAAGCAAAATAATCAGTTCAATTGCGGTTTCTTTTGCTGATCCCCAGCCCTCTTGTCAATAATATAAGTAAACTTACACATCATTTCTAAAACTGTCAGGTGGCTTCACTTGCAACTAATGCAGTAGAGGGCATAGAGAGTGTAGGAGAAGGGACATGTGCTGAGCTCTAAGTGGAGAGCAGCAGGGGGCTGAAGCATTCAGAGCTGAGTAATAGTGGGCTGCTACCTCCCTGCGTTTCTGGCTGTGCAATACCCTTTCTGCCAGCCACAGAACTGTTCTGTGAAGGATAAGCTTGTCAATGCACATTCACTTACTGTGGACCTAACTTCTGCTCTGGGAAAGTTCCCTGCATCCAAGGGTCTCACTGAGAGACAGTGACTTCGCTGTTAGGAAAATTCAGCTGCCAGGCAGCAGCCAGCAACAATGCTCCTTTTGCCAACATCTGGAACCAGAAAGTCAGTGTTGCTGTTCAACTAAACAGGTGGTATTAAAATTGAGAACAGGATGGATTGAAGAGAACAAACCACCAAAAATTGGAAGAGGGTAGATTTAGGTTAGACATTAGGGGGAAATTTTTCACTACAACTGTTGTGAGACACAGGTTGCCCAGGGAAACTGTGGATGCCCACTCCTTGGAAATGTTAAAGGTCAGAGTGGATGGGGCTTTGACCCACCTGGTTTAGTGGGAGGTGTCCCTGCACATGGCAAGGGGATTGTAACTGGATGATCTTTAAGGTCCCTTCCACCTCAAACAGTTCTATGACTGTATGAAAAGTAGATATTGCTGGATTTCAAGAAGCAATATGCCTGCATATCTACTATCAGAGAACAGATAGAATGTAGGGCACGACAAATGTGTCCATGTCCCTCTGGTGACTTCAAAGTTCTTTTCTTTTAAGTTTCTGTTTCTAAGAGAAAAAAGTTCTCTGACTTGATAAATTAGGCCAATCACTGTGAGTCAGAGTGCAACAGTGCTGAAATACTACCTAAGAACAGGAAAGGGGAGTAGAGGGTGAGACCCAGGTCTGAAGAGAGGACAGAGGCAAAGGCACTTCAATTTACCCCTCAGCAAGTGTGAGATAGCAGCAGGGGTGAATATTCAATATATGGAATTAATAATAGTAAAATATATCAATAAACTATCACTTGGAACGGAGAAAAAAAGGTTCCATTTTGTTATAGGTAAAAGAGAAGGACAAAAAAGAGGCAGGTAGTCTGCATTGTAAACTTCACCTTCATAAAATAAAGTCAGTATAATTGGACTGAAAATAAATTAGACTTTACATGTCTAGTTGATACTGCCGTTATTTGGACAGCCAAGGAAAAATGGGATTCAAAATCATACGGGAACTTGGCAGGAAGAACTCAGCTCATCAGCAGAATCTGAGGAGAAATTGGAAGATAAACCAAAGACTTCTCTTTAAAAAAAAGATGGACTTGAGAGATAATTACAGCTATGTTTTCTGAAGCAGCTTTGCCTATGAATTAATCTGAATATGTCTGTTTTACAAAAGTAGCTGAAGTACTTTTAGCACTTCTGAGCTTTGATATTTTGGGCTACCTAAAATGTGATTACTGGGAACTACTGTGGTTACATTCTGCCTAGTTGTAGCTGCAAGTAAAACGACTTTACCAGTTTTCTTCAGTGTATAATAAAACAACTACAAAAATTCTGAACAAGTTTGACAATCCAAACCCCTGAGCAACTTTATTATGTTATACTGACATACCTGGCTGATTTTGTTAGTGTTGATGTTCAAGACAAATGTAATGGCTTTCAGAAAGTTTTAGATTTACATTTGATTATTTTTAATAGTTGGGGTCCTAAGCAAACTAAAATGTACTCTTTTTAACAAAATAACTTTCTTTTTTTTTAACTAAAAACGCTCCAAAGAATATAGACTAATGAAAATATATATCCATTTACTGTCTATGCCCTAAAAACAGCTGATGTGATGACTGATTTGACAGAGAAACATTTTCAAGTTTGGTAAATTAATAATAAAACAACAGTAGTGGGAGCCAAAAGAAATGAACGGATGTTGACACTCCTAAATTTCGCAAGTGTAAGGGGTCCTTTACCTGGGCTGGGACAGTTCCCCACTACAAATACAGGCTAGGGGATGAAGGAATTCAGAGCAGCCCTGTGGAGGACATGGGGGTGTTGGTTGATTAAAAGGTCAAAGATGAAGAGTGCCACAAAGATGAAAACGGAGCTAGAAAACGAGGGCAGATCACATTGGTCATCAGCAAGTCTTTTTGCCCCTCACCTCATTTTTCTTTAACAATCATGCTTTCAAACACATAAAGTCACACACAGTCCTTGGCAGGGCTGTGCCTGTTTCCTATAAAGACTTGACACCAAAATGCTATTGGGAGGAGACTTTACCAACCATGCATATCATGTTAGGAAGAAATTGAGGGCTAACTTTCTCTTGAGTTGCAAGTGCACTTTGCCAAGAGAAGCACCAGGAGGAGAGATACCTCTCCAATCTCTGCAGTAGGTGGGAAGATTGCAAATCCGTTTCTTTGCTAGAGAGAGTGTTGTCCCAACCCTCCTCTTAGAGGAAAGAAAGATATAGTCTATAACTCCTACAACTAACTGTCATGCTTTCAGGTTTTGACTGTAGATATTTTCAAGACATTCAGAAGGCCACAGAGTGAAATTTGTTCATGAAAGTTAGGAAAAAATTCCAGACAGTACCGGGGTGAAAAAATCTACCACTAGCAGGGAGAAAAGACTGAGATTAGTTTAATTCATTCTCTAGTGCAGATGATATGTCAATCCAGGTACAGCTCTCAAAATGCAAAAAGAGTCTGTTTGTACCTCTGCCAAGTACAGACAGATGAATGAAAATAAAATCTACTGCTGATACAGCAAATCTCACAGAGAACAAAGTGCAGACTTATTCCCAGAACAGAAACATAGCACTACTCTTCTAAAAGTTTTATCTTTTTGTTTTAAAGAATATGTCAGTTTTCTCCCACTGATTTTAGTGTTCTCAAATGTACTGACATGCACCACCTCAAGCTAAACTGACGGAAAGGAGAATGACTATGTAACAAAAAATAGCAGCCCACCTATTAACTCATCCCTGCTGGGCTGCTAGGTTGGGAAAGAAATCACAGCAAGAGCTGTCTCATTAAATCCAACTGTCCACAGGAGAGACTGCTGAATCCCTTTCCTTCCACATAAATCCATCTTTGCTTAAAATGTTGATAGTTAACTAAAATCCATGCATTCTGTATTGCAGCTCCAGGGTTGCCTGGCTCCCCGTGAAGACTCTAGATTATTTCCAGCTTCTGAAGCCAAGTGATTTACCTACTGCAGGATGGGAACTTGGGAGCCTTGAAACTATCTGAGACCAGGGGAGAGATTTCAGGCAATATACTCTGTGTGAGCCAGAGACTAGATGGGGGATGTGATTGCAGTTGCAGAGAGCTTCTGTGGGACTGCCATAATGAGTAGGACTGGGTCACCCCCACTACAAGGGACTCAGGAGCAAGAGGTTTGGAAGATTTCTTTTGTGGTGGGCTCTGCAATATGGACAACACAGGTAGTTCGAAAAATTAGAAGGAAGAAAAATTGTGTGGCACATTTCCTAGAGGCCTCTGGTAATTTACCGGTGAAAAAGGATTTGATCAAATAAACTCCTACATAATTTTAATTAATGTTTTTTGAGCCTTTGCCAACAGTGAAAATTAAATTGCATTAATGGATTGCCTTCAGGCTGGAAAGCATTTCTCGACTAGTTCACAGAACCTTGGAAAATACTGTAGATTTCATTAATGGGAATCTATATTTTCTTTTTCTTAGGGAAGGGTGAAGTAATGATAAGGGACATTTGCATTTTTAATGTGCCTACCTTTAGGAAGGGTATAGTAAATATCACTGTAGAAAGCAACCAGATGCATCATACAGGCACAGAAAGCAGGAAAGAGGGATGAATACTTAAGGAAAAAAAAGTAGTTTTAGGAAGAATGTGCTAATTTTATTTTGGCTTCAAATGGATTCAGATGTCTGTGGAAAATTCATTGTACCTATTTCAATGCTACAAAAAATGTTTAAAGAGCATTCATACATTTTAAAAAAATCTCTGCTATAAAATATCTCAATGTGACAGGTTAAGGCTTTGCACTTCTCTTTTTGAGTTGTGATTTTTACAACCACTGGATGTCATTGTTGTTCTTTTAAACTAAAAAAAAAAAAAAAAAAAAAAAAAGCAAGCCAGTTTAAAGACAGGGTCTTGAGAATAATCATCATCTGGCTCTTTCCACATTTGTGAAGTAATAGTAAAAGCCAGTGCTAGCTACAAGGAGACAAATGCAGCCCTTTGCTCACGTCTGAGGGTCATTCTGCAAAGCCTGACTGAGAGGAAGAGTTGCAGATGTAGCAGTTGGTTCTGTGGATGCAAACAAAGCAACAATGGAACAACTACTGAATGGAGACAGGTGTGAAAAGGCTAAATCCTCTGCTGAGCAGAACTTTTCCATCATTTGCTTTTGCGGGCACCCAGGCAAACCACACTCCTGGATGAGACTTCCACGCTGGGGCTCTGCAGTTGCGTTACGGCCTACAAGAAATTATTTCTTCTCAGTTCTTCCCTACAGTCCCTCTACCCCCTCTCTGTACATCTGCCCAGCACCTGGCCCGGAACTTGGAAGGGCTCTTAATATCATTCTATGTGCACACTTATTACCCTCATAAGAAAGTAAGGCTGAACTACACTTTGCGTACAGTGGGTGGGTTGAAAACAGCTGTGCAGCAGACCACTTGTTCCCTTTCTACTCTGTGAGAACAGTGTTGTTTAAAGTATACAGTTATCTTTTGCCATCAATTGATGTGAGAATCAAATTATATCAACAAACAATACAGGAGAGAAAACAGATTTTGCTTTGCTCCCAAAGTCAGCCCATTTACCTGGAGTATTAACATAGCTCTGAACTACTGCCTGAGGCCAGGGCTCTGCCCTGGTGATATTGTGAGTATATCAGGTCAGGAGAAATCTAGAGTAATGAAACAGTGATGTCACCGGAAAAGAAGCAGCAGGGATCTAGCTTATCAACTGGAGACAGCCTTCTAGTAATGGATGGGCTGCCTTCCCCACCTCTGCAACCAAAAGGACGTGGGGAGGGCAGAGGAAGTGCAGCTCATTTGTCTTACTAAAACTCCAGAGTAACATTTGGATTTGAATATGGTGGTACCATATCTGGAAGATGAAGTCTGCAGCTTTGTTGTGCAATTATAACAGCTCCGGTGCCAGGGGGCTTTCATTGTTCTGCTTACTCACTCTTCAAGCACGCAGGGTTAGCAAAGGAATCCTGTGTGCTCCTCTCTGCACCGTGTATGCTTAGGTTGCAGTAAAAGGTTTGAACTGGCCTTGGGTAGAAAGAAATATGTTAGCTTCAGTCTTTTGAAGTATTAATAGTATTGCAGGTATGGCAACGAGGCTCGGGCCAGCTACTGTAGTCCATTGATGTTTTACAACACAGACATCACTTCTGAAGTTCCAAGTAGCTCTGAAAAGCTTCTTCAGGACAGGGTGGTTCTCCAGCATCCCCAGCATGTGACTGCCCTCTGGCAGCAACTGGTCAGTCAGTCCAATGTGCATGAATGCTTCAGGGACTGAAGCAGAAATAGTCCATCTGGTTTCTATTGCAGACCCTAGGTGTCTGCAAACTTCCCACAGTGCTACTCAAATCACTCTTTTTTTGGGGGGTCTTTATCTCAGTGGGAGTTAGGTGCCTAAATGCCTATGAGGAAAGGAAATTTTGCATCCTCCAACTGGACATTATGAATAAAATTACTTCTGTAAGAACTAAAAAAGGACAGAGTTTTCCTGTGACTGGAAAAAATTTTGTTTGAAGCAGGAGTTTATCATCACTAACATTTTAACAAAAGTGGAGGAATGATATATTTGCATCCCAATTGGTACTCTAGTAACTGATTATACTGCCAGTCTACTGTGCAGCTGACATGAGCTGGACACTCAGTCACCCAGGGAGAGGCTGGGACACAGGCTGGGATCAGAACAGCAACCTACACCTTTGTGCTCCTTGTCCTGGGGAAGCGCCCTACCTAACTGGTTACTTAAATATGGATACCCTGGGATCACTCATCCACCTTGTATCTCTCTTTCTCTTGTTCTGACCACCCTGAGCTTTCTTGTCTTCCTCTCTCATCTTTGGCAGACCTTAGGTTCACTCTGGGGCATAATGAGAAAAACGAGATCTCGAAAACTTTCGCGGGACAGGAAAACCACTTCCTATGAAGTTCTATTTCTGCTTCTAAAATTCTGTTTGGTGGCAGTTTCAGTGAACTCATTCTTCCTTTGTGTACCATATGATCCACAGTTGTTTTCTAAATTACCAAAAGCCATTGACAGGCTGTGTGGTTTTGATTTAGGACAAAGATGTTCTTTTAAAAAAAATCATTAACTCAAAATATTAAAGAATAAATAAATAAATCTGTGTTTACCTTATTTTTGGCCTTCCAAAAATTTTATGAGAGAAAAAAAAGCACTTATATCCACACTATTTATAGAAGTAGAAGATTAAACAGAATTGTAATCTCATATTAGATAGCTGCCATTGAACTGAAATAAGATGCATAATATAAATGCATAATCATGTGCACATAACATGCACAACTAAACCATGTAGAAATATTTCAGTAGTTTTGATAGATAAACAGATCTGCAGGTATGTGGAGAAAAAAGAAAAAGCATATATAATATTTAAATTAAAATTTCTTCCTGGTTCAAAAGTTCTGTAAAAAGAACACATTCACATTTTAATTTTGAACTTTGCCAGTTTTGCCTATTTATTCAATATTTATCTAACTGTTTCCCCCAGATGTGGTATAACCTTTTTCCAAACACTATATTGCTAAAATATCCAGAATTTTACAGGGCGAAATAAGCAGGAAGATGAAATGCTACAAGCACTTATTGAAAAAATGGTGTTTTCCCCTGGGCCAAATTACATCATCCAGCAATATGAGGCAGGCAAAAATACAGGCCACATCTTCAAAATGAACTCTGTTTTCTTCTGGTACAACAAAGTAATTTTGCACTTGGCTCAAATGATGATCAGAATTTAGGAAACCTCAGGATGATGTGTGTTCTTTGACTTGAAAACTCATTCATAAATATCACAGTGTGAATTCTTGGATACTGAATTGCTAGTAGTAATTCATGGAGGGTTAAGCATCTGTCACTACCTCTTTAGACAAAAACTTGGGGACAGGTCAAAAAGACTACTGCTCCTATAAAGTTCATCAAGAAAACAAGAGAAAATAAGAAATTCAGCAGCAGGAGACCTGAGGTACCTTTCTGTCTTCTCTGGTCATCTCTTGGCAATGGTTTCCGTGGCTTTAGTGACAGCTTCCAGCCATGCATACTTGGAAGACCTTTCAGTTACTAATATACTAACTAAACTTGAACACTCCTAGCTGAGAAAATTTACATTTTTTTCACCTTTTCAATGAATGCAATAGGAAAATAGATCAGGAAAAGAAACCAGAGGATAACCTACTCCATCCTCACACCTCAAATGCAAAACCAACTATGTATCTGTGTATCTAGCCTATATCTGAAGACCAGGTAAATTTGTCTTACTCTTTTCCACCTCCACCACAAGCAGTTTCTCACAGATAGTGATTTTCAGATCTCTTATCTTTCCTATCCCTCTGGACAATTTCACCACTGGTCCACATATTCCTTAAAATGTAGACCCTTAGGGTGGATTAAATATAGGTAGCCAAAGAAACAGAAGCAGTAGTACCAAAATGTACATCTCTGTACACATAGATATGATACTTTTCTCAACATCACAACACTGGTGACTTGGTTTTGTCTGTCTATCTGTTATAAACCCAAGGTGTTTTTTGGGAGAACTGTTGCATATCCAGTTCCTCCTCAGTCTGCCCATGCAGTTGATAATTCCTGCATAAGCAAAAAAGTTTATATTTGACTTGTATCTCTTTTTTTTTTTCCAAATAATTTCCTCAGTTTTTTCATTGTGAATTTTAATCCTGTCTTTCTGTGTAAATCACCCTGTAATCAACTGTAAAGATCATGTTTTTATCATCCACAGCATTAGCTAACAAACCTCTCTGCACCCCTCTAGCCTGGCAGTAAAATGTTGATAAATTAATTTCTGGTACCATTTTCACATCCACACAATGAATCTGTAGTGCAGTCCATGTTTCTAAAGCTTGCTCAGATAGAATCACTGAGGAAAAATAAGTGTTAGGAGAGTGAAAGTGTGATGAGAATGTGGGTGGTTGTGCTGGGTTTATCCATGCATCAAGATACTCAGACTGGTATGATGATGAGCTTGAGTTTTAAACCAGATTTGATTAACCTCCCTCACTTTGCTGTGTGTTCCTAATCCTTTATGAGCTGATACACCAGATTCTATAGGGATTCTTCTCTTCCTTTCTTCACACCCCAAATCCGAATTCAAAGTTTATGTCTTCACCTTTAAGAACAAAAAATCAGAAACCACGTGACAGATTTCTATGCAGAAATGGAATAAATGGAACTGGTTGTGGTTTATGATATTTCAGACAGCCTTCTCTTTGATGCTGTGAGGTTGTGTGTGACTACACAAGAGTCCTTTTCATAACTCATTCAGTCCAGCAGTTCTGCTCATCCTTCAGCTTTTATTTTTGATATTTGACCAGAACATTTAGAGGCGATGGAAACAACTTTTTGGAGTCAGCTTAAAATATGTATGGAATAGAACTCTACACATACTCACACAGACTTGTTTTTTTCCCCATAAATACATATATACAAAATATTGTGATATAACTCTGCATTCCTCACCCCGTGATAGTCAGTTATTTTGAAGTGAGAAATGGATAGAAACATTGACAGTTTCCCTCCATACATGTGGAAAAGAATCCAGATTGTCCAGGAAGACATTATTTCCTGGTAAAATACTCTGTGTGGTTTGGTAATGTATTGAAAAAAACTTCAAAAAGCCAGATGGTTCTCCCTGTTATTTTAATGCTATTGTTTAATGAGTGGCCCAAGAAATGCATTTAAGTAAGTGAATAAAATCCAGTTGTTTCATCATTGTGTTATCTTAAGCAAAAACAAATAAATAAAAGCATGCCAGTAATGAAACGTTTTCCCTGTAAGAACCTGGTAGAGTAGCAGTGCCAAATTCTCCAGTGATGTAAACTCAATGGATGCAAAACAGATGTAACTTCATCTGCTGATTGCAATTGAAAGCTTTTAAAATTTGCTTGGAACATATTTGCCTTGAGATGAATGGAGAAATGAAGTTCAACTGAAGTTGAAGGAGCATTTTCATTTCCCTCCACCAAATCTTTTTCTGATCTTCTCAGACAAAAGTACGCTTTTAGTGTCAGATTTCTTTAAAGCTCTATTATCTTCTTCAGACATAGTCCCCTATATGCAATATCAGCAGGTATTTAACATCTTTACCCACTAGCAAATTACTCAGGATACCTCAGAGTGCTCATAACTGGGCAGAGGAATGTTTTTCCACTCACTCACTTAATAGTAATGACTCATAGCTGATAAATATCCTGCAGATCCACTCTTGGATGAAAACTTTTTTAAAGCACAAATTTTTTTTTAGTTAAAAAGAGATTTAGGATAATTATAGTGTCCATTAATGAAACGTCTTTCTTGGGTGATGAACTTTACCACACTTGACAACATGAAATATTAATTCAATATTCATAGTTAAGCTTATTAAGAAGTTTAGACACTAAAAGTGGAATCTGGTTAGAATTTGAACCCTAAGTTGGAGGCTCTAATGCTCCAACTCTAACTCTCTCTCACTCCAGAGAGACTGTGGTGACTAACTTTGCATCAATGAATTTTCCACATCTCTAGAAATTTTCTTTCATGTGTGTTCTAAATTACTGACGGTGGGAGACAGAGCAGCTCCCTGCCTACAGATACATGAGAGAGCTTACTCCAGACAGAAACTAAAGTGTCCCTTCACCATCTTCCCTCTTCACCTTCTTCTCAAAACCATACTAACCCAAAGGACTGAAATTAGTACAAAACATGGTGACTATCCTCACTTTCACTCATCACTGGAACAGGTGACATTGAGGCTATGCTATTACAACAAAGCATTCCCTCCAAAATAAGACACTTCTGTTCTATTCTCCATTCAAGTTCAAATCTTTGTCTTTGATTAGCACAATGAACCATGACCATTGGGCAGGAAGGGCCAATCTTCATCTCTGCTGTTGAAAAAACCAACTAAACTTTCTCATCTCATAACACCAGAAAAATGAGGTACAAGAGATACATTCTCTAGCACTTAATCAGGAAAAAGTCCCAGTAGCAGATTACAATATAGGTGGGCAGTAGAAAACACCTTTTTGCACGAACTCACAATGAAGAGTGACTAAAACTCTTAATTTCTCTTTCCTAAGTGAGTTCCTAACCACTGAGAAGCAGTATGAAGAGTGTAGCATCAGTATCATCTCCTTCTGTATCCAAAAAGACCAAATAAATCTGTTCTTTACACGATAGGTGCAGATATATAACACAAAGAGAGCCTCCAGACTGTGAATTTCAGTCTTCCTGAGTAGACCCAGCTTTTGAGAAGGACAGTATTCCTGATGGCCTCCTCTTGTCTTTAGTGACATGTATATATCTCACCCATCAGTACTTTCTGCTATGGATTCCATTCAAAACTTTCTCTTTTCATAGGCACTTAATATCAACCTATGTATTTTTACTGGTGAACAGAGTGATAAACATTGGGTGACGTGAAAATCAACACTGTAGTGCCAAAGCCCTGGAAAAAGTACCCTGAATCCTGCAGGTGGATTTACTCCAATGAATCCACACAAATGTGGATCTGTAGCAGTGACTGATGTTGGTTTTCTGATACAGGGCTTCAGTCTGGAAGATTCCTTTGCAGGATATATCTTCTGTCTCAGGCAGGCACAAACCAAAGATAACTAAGACTAAATATCCTAAATCACAGGTAATTTGTACTTGCAGTCAGTTTAAGTCCTGGGTCATGTAAATGAACTTGGGCTTGTAACCATGCCCAGTTACCTTGGAACATATAAAGCCCTCAGGTGTCCCCATACCAACCTGGTGCCTCTATGAATGATATAGAGGCCTTATTAGCATTGTCAAGAAAAGTATTCCATCTGGAACACTTCATAAAGAGAAGTAAAGTTATTTTTAAACATATCTATAGAACAGTTTCTCTTTTAATTTTCTTAGGTTACCTTTATAAACGTTTGTCACAGCATGATTTCTCCCCATACATTTCCTATAGTATATATATATTAAATATGATATTGCTATTTCACATCCAAGTGAGTACACGAATTGTATGCAGTTTGTGAGCAATTAATAGTACTTCTGCTCAGGGTCATGCTTCAAAAAAATCCTCAAGATGGCAGCCCTGTCTCAGTTTTTAAGCTCAAACCCCATGCCTGAGTTACCAAAAAAATTAAGTACCTGGAAACAATGCATTGCTAAGGTGAACCTTCTTTTAAACTATTTTCTACCCACCGGTGTTCAAATTAATCAATCCACTGGCCTTTTCCTTGGGCCTGAAAAATATCACCTTGAAAGCAATTGTGTCTTCAGGCATCTTTTAACAAATGCTAAAAAACTGGATGATGTAACTAAAATACCCCCAGTCCTTAGTTTTCCATATAGACATTAGAAAAATTGGGCTTATGGACTTCCTATAATAGCTGGGTAGATATACCTAAGCTTATCTTTCAAACCCTCCTAAATATGACTCTCATTATTTAATCCTCTGCTCCTGCACTTGTATTCATGGTTGCTGCTACTTCTCACACCTCAGACATGTGGTCTGGTTAGAAAGTACAACAGAAACACCATTGAATTAGACACAAAACTTTGCCATACATTGTGTTATTTTATAAACTCATTTCATACACTAGCTCTTCACTAATCTGAATTGTCTGCATCAGTTAATAGTGTTAAATATAATCTTAGCTAATGCAGTTTTAGCCATAATGAATACAGGGACAGAAAGCGTGCAGCATCTCGAGCTCTGTTGTATAGCACTAATCCTGCAAATTGATTTCAGTGTTGCAAGAGAGAATTTTCTCATTAATGTTTTTATTATCAGTAATATGACAGCATTTGTAAATAAGAACTACCTACAGTGTCTGCAAACAACAATGAAAACCACTTGAAACTTCTGTTGTTTTACTTTTACTAGTATATTCTTTGATACTGAAATCATCCAAAAGTTTTACCTAAGTGGTTTTCAAGTTAATCTGAAAAATGACAACTGTAGGAGTGATGTACTTTCTAAAAATAATTTTATGATTTAAAGGCTGCTGAATGCTCTATTTTTAGTAAGAAGAACCAAGTTGCACATTTGGTTACCTTTCTGCTAATGTCAAAGAATATTATTAAGCAATTTTTTTTGTTAAAAATACTGAAAAGGGATAAAATTTAAAAGGTATTCAGTTTTTCAGTTCTACATGTGAGTAATCCCATTTAAGAACTTGTTCAGCCGAGCTGTTTCTAGGAAAAGAAAATCCATATTTCTTATCTCCATATGCTTTTAAGAAAATGAGGATTAAAAATAATGTATTTAAATGGATCTTTTAATAAGATGACTCAATTTCAAAAGGACTTGAAAGAAGCAGAAAATATTTACTGGTAAAGGTTCAGTTGGAAATCTATCACTTTGTTATGATAAGAGTAAAATTTTTACATTTTCATGTCTTGAAAGTTACCTTAAGCAAAGTAGCTACAAATGCAAATTCAGGGCCAGTTTTCTTCTCTACCTTAGGAGCTGTGATAATTTTAAGAGAGCTCATTTCTAGAAACTGTCTTAAAGATGTACAGCAGCTGGGAAGAAACAGCTTGATTAAAGATGGGAAGCATAAAATCAGGGAAGAGATCTCATGTTTGAAGACGTTAGTAACATGGTAGATAAGGAGAAATCGGTAGATGTTAATATGCAGTATGGTTTATGAGACATTTGTCAGCCTCTCGCAGGACTAAAATTAAGATAAACCGAAAAAAAAAGGAAAAAATAGGTGCTAAATGAAAAGTTAATAAAAAATGTAAAATTATGAGCGACTCATATGGACAACTTGCTTGGACAACAACTTGATTATTTATCTATTTTTTCCCACTGAAGCTCTTACCACACAGCAAGATATAGAAAATCAAATTTTAAAACATGATGAGTAACCTGTTCTACTATCACATAAAGTCAACAAAAATATGAAGGGATATACTCTGTGCCAAGCCCCATCTACAAACAAGTTCTCAAAAAATATCATTCCCTATTTTTTCTGGTCTACAAGTTTTTCCTCTATATTTTTGCATTTATAGTAAGAAAGAATGTCATGGGAGGCACTAAGCTCTCCAAGATCTCCAAAATATTAGCTAAATTCCATAAAGTGAAACCTAAGGATGCCCAGATGCTGGACAGGTAACCACAGAAACACACACCTGGATATGAGAATATTGGAGAAATTACTTTCCTTTGGAGAAGACATAGGCACGTTATGGTTTCTTAATACCACAATTTCAATTTCATTCTTTCTTGTTCTACTGATGAATGAGAATAGCTTTGAGGAAGGCAAGGAAGTGATCTGGAAAGGTACAAATGATAGTTACCCCACTGCTCTAGCACAGCTGACTCTCTGCAAGGTACCTGTAACCAGTCCCAAATTTCAGTTTGGTGTAAACAGGTTTACAGGAATCAGGAGTATCAGATGTCATACCATAAGAAGAAAAAGTATTTGTAAGTGCAGAACATCGGTTCTAGGTGAAGCAAGGACCAAAGTGGAAGCAGATGTAGCTTCATCCCACCCTGATTCTGAGCACTCAGAGAGGTCCAAAGGAGAATTGCCTCAGAGCTGGTGGAATTTTTTTGTTGACTATTTTAGCTGTCAAGGATGACCATGATACAGACATACCTCAGTAGTGCGTCTTTCCTTGGAAATTCTTTTCACACAACAGAGTCTGAACACTTTTCATAATATAGTCATGACTGTTCAGAAATGTTTGGGCAAGTATATGGAATTGGGAAATTAGTGTCTGGAAGCACTAATTCATTCAGATTATAAACCTAATAGACTCATATTTAAGAAACAGAATCACCTGGTAAGACACACTTGCATATAGGTTTCTCATATCTGTGACTTCTGAAGTAGTAGATTTTCTTTTATAGTTTCATTCTGATGGAGAATCAAACAAAAATCTAATGCTTAGAAATATTATTTATTTATTTATTAATGAAAAATGGCAACACTTTTTAATCTCATACCATTTGGCTGAAAATTCCCAAATCCTACTGTCATGTGCATTAGAACAATACTGCAAGCCCTTTTCTTCCCAGAAGTGGATGAAGGTCCCATTGCACACTCTACTCTCCTGCCCTGCTGAGATACTTTATAAGTCTCTCCTGGCATGGCTTCCATGATTCCCCCCAAACATGATGTCATATCAGAAGGGAAAAACTAATCTACCCACTGCACAAAAAGGGGGTTTTCAGAACTGTGTAAATAACACTTAGTGCATCAGTGTACAATATATATAAAAAAGAATTATCTAAGAATAAGGACAACTTTTATACAGAAAGATAAGTATACATACAACTTTTATACAGAAAGACAGTTGGGACTGTTTCCCAACTTCTGCTAAAATTTCATCCTGCTGATTCCCTCAGCAGAGTTTTCCTGTAACACTTCTTGAAGTATAAATAATGATGGATTTCTCCTATTTGTTCTGCAGTGACATTTTTCCTTTTCATTTCTCAATTTTGCTTCCTGTGCAGCAGGCGCTTCACCTTCCACTCCGGAGGATTGCCTAAAGGCTTTTTCATTTAACTGCTGCTACATGCCTGTGCACAAATTGCCCGGCAGGGATGATGGGGAGTGATAAGGCCTACATCCTACAGCAGAGGATTTACCAGCTACCCAGCTTCTTAGAGTGCACAGAGCCAGGCTCCACACTGGATGTGGCCCTGAGATTTGCAGCATGATGCACTGCTTCAGAGAGGTGGAATTAGCTCAGGATGTTAATAACTATAAATTTATGCTAGCAAAACCAAAGCACTGTCTGCTCTTTCTCTTTCCGTCGCATGAATCTTCAGAACTCCAAAATTCCTTTTAAAAACACACCTGCTAAATGTTTTTTTACACACTGATGGGTTTTTACAGAGTTTTGAAATACCACTTTGGCATCTCAAATGCAACACAAGGAGAATGTAAATGCATGAAATCAGAGGAAGTAGTGCCACAAATCCTAACTGGAATTTGAGGTCCTACATTTCCCCCAAAGCCTCCTGGGGCTGCAAAAGCTGTGTTACCATGGATGTCCAGAAAAGATTAGAGTTGTCTTCCTGTAAAGCTGTCCATAACTCACACACATCTTTACTGCTCTATACCTGCAGTGAAAGCTCTTGGCTCAGCTCAGAACACAGCCAGGTGTTTTACTGAAAGTGTCTAGGCTTCAGGGGTAGAAAAGATCTTGTGGTTTCATAGTTTACACCCATAATTAGAAAAGTAATTGCTATAAGCATTAACCCTGTGTCTGAACTTCCTTGGTTTCAGCTTACCTGCTCCTTTTTGTTACACTTTTTGTTACTTTTTTTTTTTTTTTTTTTTTTTCGTAGTCTGACAAAAGCTTTAGCATCCAAGGTTTGTTTTTTTTCCCTTTTTCTTCAGCTTTCCTTTTAGCATGACTAATGGACTCTGGTTTACAGCCAGCAGAAAAGACAGCTTTTTCTTCACTGTGGAATATATTTTAATTATTTGTCTACATAAGGTTTTCAGTACCCCTTCAAACTGGAATTCTATACCAGCAGCCCACCAAATGTGGTACTTTCATGACCTTTTTAAAATCAAATTAATCTCTGGCTTTGCCTTTTTAAGAGATGGTCAGACAAGGAAGGGGGTCTTTGCTCGTCCCACCTCTAGGTGGACCTCACCTTAATGTTTAGGTCTGTAGAAAGGGGAGGATGCTTGGGTTATAGTGGATGCTTGCCAGACTGGGAATTTTGAATCTACTTAATTTAAAATAAAAAGCTTCCAACAACAGAGGAGAATAATCTAGAGAACAGTGTTTGGAATCCTTTTCTTACCTCATCCAACAAAGGTCTTACCAATATGCTACAAAGTAAAGCCATACATTACCTACTCTTCTAAAAGTCTAGTGGTTTTTTTTAGCATGCTAAAGTGCACCAGGGTCTTTTATCCTGCACTGAGAAGTTACATCAAAATATTACAGAAAGGAGTTTTCAGAGCCCTTTAAACTAAAGACCTGCCTAGATTCAGTCACCTATTTGCCAGGCAAATGTCCTGGGTAAAGACTCTGGAGTTATGAACTCCTCTTCGCTGTTTATCTTAAGACTTTATGTTAATTTTTGAATGGATAGAAGTACCTAATAATAATGAAAAAACTGTTCTGGGAATTCAAGGGAAAAATGGGAGTTCAAAAATACCTTCTGTCCTCAGGTATTGTCCAGTAGCCCAACAGAGGCAGCTATTTGCATCACGTCAGCTTTCCAAATTTTTGTTTAATGATAACTAATTCTTCCTCACTGGTAGACTGGAAATCTATTTCTTTGATTCTATTGCTTTTCCTTGAGTCATCTTCCAATGGAAAAGTATGATGAAAGAAAATGGAGAGGAAAATGATGTTTTATGCTTTTTTGTTATTGACTTCTAGTTTCTCTAAGGAAAATTTCTTTTTGCCTCTTCATGTAATGAGTTCAAGATCACCCATCCTCCAAGCAAACAGAAACATCTAGTAGATGAATCTGTAATACTTGAATAATGAAATTCAGAGTTACTTTAGTTACAGTTACTTTAGATGTAGTTCTCTATCTTGTTGCATTAGAAAATTATCATCTCAAACTGACATGCCCCTAACAAATACTTCCAGATAGTATAGGCAGGTGCTGAAGGAATAAATGGCCTTTTTCTCTGATTTGATTCAGTGTCCTCTCCCAAGCCCCATCTTGGGCTACATTAGCTAATACATGAAGCCACATGCACTCATAAAGTAGGTGTTGGCATTCCCACAAAAAAGGGCCAGCTCAGAACCTCCTTTTATGCATACTGCACCTCCTGAACAAATGATGAATGGGACTTTTAACTGTCTACATATGTGAACTGTCCAGTTAGGCTTCAGAAAATGCCAATTGCATGAATTTTCTTTCATCAAACAGAAATCTTGTTTTCTTTTTTTTTTTTTCTTTTTCTTTTCTTCCCCATTTCACATCTCTAGGGGTATTACCAGACACTGCAAAGATTCTTCAGCGTACCCTCTTTCCCGTCTTGTGCTCAGTTTGTTCACCATATGCTGAGTTAGACCCATGCCTTCGTTTTCCTTTTTTTTTTTTTTTTTTTTTTTTAATTAGTCTGATGGTATTGTGGCTGCTGCTGATCATTTTCCAGTATGATTAAGTATCATTTTGATCAGATGCAATCCATACTGCTTGCCACATACTGTTCCCCTGAACTGTGGTTCAGTGGCCCTTAACTGCCATAACATTCAACGTTCATCACTGTCTGTTTTTTCCTCTCTGTTCTGCATGGTACTCATGCAAACCATTAGTATCACTATTTCTTGCTCAAAACTCTTCCCAAATTCCCACAGTCATCTTTTAACCTAGTGATGTGATCCCTTTGGTAGCAGTGTGTATTCTAATCTCTACTGACTGACAGACAACTTCATAATCCCTTCCAGTCTTGTAGCTGCTGATCATATTTACATTCCATCAGATAACATGCTATCTGGTTACCCTAATTTGCACTGCTGATTTCTTGGCCTGCTCTTCCTAGTAGGCTGATAACTAGAGCCAAAGAAAACATTTTTTAATAAAAAAGTCAGTATGTTAAAAAGATTTTAGGTCATCCTGAAGTTGTCTACAAATTAAAGTTAAATTCATTGAATAATTTGTTGAAAAGGGAAAATATAGGTTAAGTCAAAATTTGGGTGCCAAACATGCAGGAAGGGAGAGATTTCATTCATCTCATTGATCTCTGCTCCAATTGTAAGCACTGCAAGTACTTAATTTCCCTTTTTTTCTGAAGGGATTAGAATTCACATCATGATGCCAACCATCATCGTGCTGTTTAAAATTTGTATAAAGGCTCCAACAAGAGGGCAACCTCAGAATATTGCATAGCCTGCAGTGGTTACTGCATTCATCTAAGTGGAGAAAACAGCAGTCCAGATCTCCCTCACAGGCACTGGAATGTATTTTACAGTTTACATTTTTTCAAACGTGTGCTGGTTGTGCCTTATCGATGGACTGATAATCCACTTCAGAATTGCTGCTGTATGTTGCCTTGTCACCTGCAGTGAAGTTATCTGACTTTTTATCTCTCCTTGGTTCAACGGATCTGGAATTGTTAGAAACTTACTTGTTCCCCACAAGCACCTAAATTTTTTTAGATGGACTTAAGATCTATTTCTCAAAGTCTTTGGACTGCTTTCCAAAGACTGAGCTTTTGATTGGCACCTCAGATTTAGTCAGGAGTTCTGTCTGCATGAATAAACACTTTGACAACACTTTGTTCATTTTTTTAGCAATAAAGAGAGAGAATGATGATAACCCCTCAGTACAGGTTGATTTACATATTTTCATTCCTTCCCATTTCTATCTACAGAACTTGGTTGGCTTCATTCCAGCAGAGGGAAGCTCAAGAAAAGAAAGATTGCTTTACCCTGGCAAACACACACTACCAACAGGTACACAGCAGCTGTTCAATCTTAGCATCAAGATTATGGACACACACATAAATCTCAAGAAAGCATACTTATTTCAATGCTGGTCACAAAGCTCTGACAACAATTTGTTATAAATCCTTTCACAGTCAGGTCAGATAAGATGAAGGCATTTTGTTTTTGGTTTCAGTGGATAATTCATTTTTTCTCCGAAAAGGAGGTGGAAACCTAAGCTATATAATTTATTAAACTCCTTAGACTTAAGTATTTATGTAAAAAAAAATAAAATTCTTTTTGCCTGTCATTCGAGCATGCAGCAAGTCATGGCAATTGTAGCAATGCATGTAAACTTTCATGAATAACTTCTACAGCACAATGCATAAGGCAAACACAAAGTAATTTAATAATATCACTGTTTGACCAACAGCTCGATTACCACCAGAATTAGTGAAGCTTGCTTTCCTGTGCCTTTCAGTCTTGTCACTGACTTTAGTATCTAAACCATGAAACCATCAAGTTAAGGACTTGCCTTCCTGGGCTAGTTAAAAGACTTTTCTCCCATGTTGAGCTGTCAGGGCCTTCAAGAACACAAGAATTCAGCCTCCAGCCCACCCCTCTATCTTCACCCCCACTCTAGTCCCCCAGTCTAACAGCCCTATTTCCATCAGAAACAAGGACATTATTTTGATATTATTTATCCATGAAGATATTTAAAAAATGAAACTGCACTTATCATTACTTTGTCTGTGGCTAACATTGTGATAGATTGGTTGTTAATTCAGGATCAAACCAGAATCAAACTGGCTATGGTAGCTGGGCGCTACAACCAAATATACCATAGCTCCTCTCAAGGGACATTCTAAAAAAGGCTTCTGAACTATATTCACAGCAAGATTTGTGAACTCTTAACTTGTCAACACCGTCCTGCCCAGAGGTTTAATTTAGCATCCTCAGCCAAGCTCCCACTCAATGACTGGAGAAAATCTGCCACACAACAGAGATAGGCTAAAGAATCTGGAAAGGCAGTTCCCTAAAAATATATTCACATAGAAATTCTGAATAAAAATTAAATGAAGGCATTGGCAAAGAGTAAATCATTGCACTTCAAACACCTTTACATGTCTTTCTCCAGACCTATTATGTTGGGATTTGTAAGGAATGTTGAGGTTCTCTGTCCCCAGACTGGTTTTGGAGTCAAACACCAAAATCAGATCATCCTTTCACACAAAATCTTTCATAAACCCCAAGAAACAAACGAATGAAAAGAAGCCCTAAGGTATGAAATACTGTTAGGGAATGCCCAGTAGTTTGGTTATTAGAAAGCTTAGCTTAAGGACTACTGATCTGTCTTCAAATGAGTGCCTGCCTGATTTGAACCAAGGCCTCTCATGTCTCAGGAAAGTGTCTTCACCAACAAGGTATTGGTTATATAGGGGCACATCCAAAAGATGCACTTCAATGATGCAAATTAAACTATTATTTAAAAATAAACACACATTGTTCAGAGCTTGGAGCCTATGTCTCTTAGATCAGCACACTAATTACTGACTTTAAGCATTATACGTTTTTTTTTTCTTTGATACTGACAATTTAATAAATGGTCAGCAAATGTAAGAGGGAATCTGCCACTGGCTTCTCCCAAGTATCTGCTCTTCAATATATGGTGCTTAGTACATTTACATGTGGGCCAAAAGTGATGATGATTACTGCAGTAATAACATCAGTGTGTGGCAGTGAGGACTAAGTGAATTGATGGAAACAACTGAATGAGTAGGCAATGAAACGGCAGATTAAATTCAATGTCACTGCATACAAAATAATGCACTAATGAGAAGATAACTGTAAGCTTTCAGGCAGAGTCCAGACATTGGACTATAAATTAGGTACTTTCACTCAAGAAAGGGCTCTTGGAGACACGATGGATAGTTTTCTGACCTTATCATCTCAATACTCCTCATTGGTCAAAAAGTAAGCAGGGTAATAAAACTTATTATTATGAAGAAGGAATAAAAAAAACAAACAAAAACTAAGAAAAAGAAAATTAACACTTGTTGCAGTTATGGTTGCAACATATCAAACAGGATACAGTAAAAACAATGCAGTAAAGGATGAAAGTGATGACAAGAAGAAATGAAGAAATTAAATAGATGAGAACAGTTCAATCTGAAAGTTACTCAACTGAGCAGGTAGCAGAGATAAAAGAAGATAATATCATTAATGCTAGAGAAAAGACTAATGGGAAACAATTATTTGATATTCCACACAGCTCAGGGTGTGGAGAACATAAAATGAAATGACCAGATAGCATGGATAAAGGAAAGCGAAGGAAATTCTTTTTTCTAAGTAAAAATTACATGCAAATAATATAGATGAGATCATTAAGATAGAAAAAATCAAAGAACAAATTTCTGTTAAGGTTTTTTAAATGTTGTGATTCTGATATCACACTGGTGGCTTCAGATATCTTGCAGGTTAGGAACTAGGAGAGACTGTCATGGAAATGTCTTTTTGTACTTCCACTGTTCTCTGATGTGTCCCTTGCTGGTCACTGCCACAAAGCTGGGTAGATTTCTGCCCTTACCCATCATGTTAATTCTTATGTTCTTACCTATTGTAACAAATGCTTGATTTCAAACAATTAAGCAGGTTCTGCACGTAGAGACTAGTAAAATATTTACCAGTCCAGTGCCTGCATTAGTGTCCTGTGATAGGGGAAACATCTTTCAGACCTGGCTCTGTGCCAGGTACAGCAGAGATTCAGGCATGGATATCTGCTAAGGAAGATGTATCTCAGTTACTGCAGTGTCTTTTGCCTTTTGTTTTAAGCAGATGCAGGTTACAGCCATATCAGCTATGTAATGAAGAAAAATTTTAACAAGTTCTGCTACACAGTTTGCTGGAAACAAAGAAATACATTTGACATAAAAGGTAGTACTTTGCATTTTAAAAATTGTTAGAAAAATTTCAACATCTCTAAGTTATTTTATAGGTCTTTTAAGAGGTACTTCTGTGCATTGAAAACCAAAAACTCATAAGTTTTCAGTTAACATTTTTTCCCTCAGACACAAAAAATAATGTTTTCAAGCTAAAATAGGAAATAAATTATAGAAATAAGAATCTCATTCACCGATGACCTTCTTTGAAAAGGTTAGTTGTGATTATAAACTCAAGGAAAAGTATAAGCTATTGGTATTATGCTTATGATCTGAATTAATTGCCTTATTGTAATTTCTTTCCAGTTTAGTTAATGGTGCATGGTGTCTCTTCATTGCTGGTCTGAAATGCTCCAAATCATAGATATAATTTTTTATACAACTATTTCATTCAACTGAAAACTCATTCCAGAAATATATTGGGTTATTTGATATTTTCTAGAAGTTCCTCAGTAAACAAATATATTGAGAAGAAAATACAATTAAATATATGTATATGTCAGAAACAATTTTATGTATCTGAAGTGATCAGTCACATAAGTCTTGTAAGGAATTTAGCACTGAGGAAACAAATTGGAAAAACAAAATCCAAATAACTGACAGAAATTTTTTTGGCAAATATTAAAGAGAAAAAAATTGTTTCCAGAGAGCATGGCTGGTATGGAAATTATTTGCTAGTCAAATGTTGCTAAGCAAATAATTCAACCAGCCTCAGTTCTTCAGTTGATGGCATCCTTTGAAAATTTCAACAGTCAACTAGTGTTTATAAAGTGCATATTGAATTAAAAGTCAGAATGATATTTTGCCACAAGAATAAATATTAGTAATAAATTGATCATGCATCTAATTGTATTTGTTTTACCATAGACTTATTACCCATATTTCTTACAGTTTCCCTGCATATAGCTGTGAAAATAATCCATCCAAGCTGTAACACGATATGAAGAATGTGTCATGTTTTTTCTTAATGTGGGTGAAAACTTCTTTCTAAAGCACAGTGAAAAATGTGTGGGTTTTGTTGTTAATTTTGTTAGCGCCAATAATACTTTCCAGTGATGGACAAAAACTATAAAAAAAAAAAAAAGAGTCTAACTTAATTATACTTAAATAACTAGGGCGCCTCTAAAAGGTAAACAAATACCCTACTGTGGCACTGCCTTTACCACAGTATTTCCTAAATTTAGAATGTATGTGTACCACAGAGCTGTATTTATACCAAGTCACAGTAAATATTTACTTTTTAATACTGTATGTTCAGGATGTATTTATAAAAATGAACTGAAAAGAAGAATTGTGAATGAATACAAAATACAGGGAGAAAGTGAAATATGAAGAGAAAAATCAAGCTCTACGGAGAACAAAAAGTAAAATGTGAGTTTAGCTGCAAAAATGGCATAGTGCCATGTGAACAGCGTCGTGAGCAAATAACTCCAGGGGGGAAGGTAGAACTCACTCTACTAAGCAAGGAAGGAGCCTGTAGAAGGTGCTCAGATTATAAGTGGGCTTAGGTGAGGCAGAAGGTGACAAGAAGAAAGACTAGAGCAACTTTACCCTTCTTTTAGCATGTACATTTAGCAGGTGTCAAAATATCTCAACTGAGTTCTGCAGTCCTGAATATCAGAAGTAAGGTCCCATCTACTGGAAAATGTAATAAGTCGGTCAGCTATAGCATGAAGAAAATTTTAAACTCCAAAAACTGGAAAGAGAACAGTTTTTCCACAAAACTCATCCCTCATGGTATAACAGCTGCCTCAACAGCTTGGAATTCTTCTACTCTGTGAGATGCTTTAGAACTAGCTCTTACTGGACCTGGTCAAAAACCAGAAACTGTAGTCATAGAAGATTCTAGGAAAAAACGTAAAGCCCTTCCACTGAAGTTTGCATGTAGAATCTTCCTGGAATTTTTTCACAGAGAGGGAAAAACAAACATGATTACTTTTTACATAATCAAAATACTTTGTTTTGACAATTTTATCGCAGTTCCACTTTTCAGCCCTTCTAGAGCAAAGAGGACTTGGCTTAACAAGGTGAGAACCAGGATGCTCAGGGACCCAGATGCACAGTTTTGTGACAGGGATCCAGAAATCCCAGACATCACAGCTAGCACACCAGGTATGCTGGCTGGACTTGACAGGAATCCTGCCACTGTTATTTTGGAAATTTGTGAAAGCGTTTCATATTTTCACAAAACTTTCCAGTTTTGAGAAACTGTCACTTTCTACTGAAAATTCACTGCATCTAAAAGTTCCATTCCATTCTAGAGATAAGGACAATAATATTAATTCTTGACTGACTGTTTCTTGAATAAATTACTGAATGAAAAACAGAACTATTTTTGCTTGATTTTTTTTTCCCAGTATTTTACTTGGGCCACACAGAGTGAGATCTATTGAATTCTCATTCTTTGTTGTTAATAAAATCCTCCTCCTACAGGAGAAAATAGCGCTAAAATGTCTTAAGTCTTCCATACTGATGACACATTCACATAATTTCATCAGATGAAGATATCATCATCCTGTCCAGTTCTACTTTTTCTGTTCAAAAGAAAAAACCTGGGCAAACAGTTTATGGGAAGTGGCAATACAATTGATTTAGTAAGTGTAGGGCTTTATATTTACATGTCAAGGTCTTGAGCTCTTTAAAAATTTAGATAGCCAGGCTTCATTGAGGTTTTTTCTTATCCTTAGATTTTATTCATCCCATATACTGAATAACTCAAATATTCAAAATACAGTCCTGATACTTCTGATTTACAGTGCTCAAAATCAAACAGCAACCATGTTAAAAACATTTTACTGATTTTCCTTTAAATGAACTTTCTCTGTAGCCCCTCCAGAGATCTAAAGCCATGATATGTTCAAATGAAAGTTCTGAAATGTAAGTGAAATTTTTAAGTGGGAAGTTTAAACTCTAAACTTTCTCTAGGAGACTGTCACTCCTCTAGTACCATGAAGAAGAATCAGGTGGTACTTTATATGACGTAAAATTACCTTTATGTTATTTCCACATAACAGTAAGAACATAAAGAATTAAATTGCATTAATTTCACAGATTTTTATTACTACAGCTTACATTTGGAAGCAGAACAGAGGTTGCCATCCTCCAGAGGGTAATGCCAAACATCCCTTCAATGCTGAGAAGCAAAGGACACCATCTAAGGCAATCTGTAGTCACACTCCCCTGTTTCCACAAGAAATAATTACAAGGGACATTGCACTGGGTATGAAACAGTAATCTCTTCAGGTGTAAATGTTATGTCTTTACCGCAGGACCTGAAGAGCCTGTCAGAGTCTTTCTTTCCTGAAAACATGGAATGACAGGAAAGCTAAGTGCTCAGGTGCTGAAAATTCACAGAGTGCCACTGAAATCCTGGGGACTGCTCTCTGTCACACAGGCAGAACACTCTTTCTTCCTCTTTTTCAGGAGGAAGGTATTCGAATGATGCTTCCCAAGGGCTGAAACTGGGAGAGGAAAGCTGCCCAGACAGGACAGCAGCTGAGCTAGCAAGGGTGTGTATTTAGCTTTATGTGGCCCTATTGACACTGGCTTGAATGATAGCCCACTCATCGCCCTGGCTGGCCAAGGTAGCAGGTGCCACAGAATTGCTTTTTTTGCCTGCTGTGGCAGCAGTTATTTTTGTTGGCTGTAAGAATGGCAGCTGCTCAGCTTGCTGGAGCAGAGGTAGGGGCATAGCTTTTGTAGGTCACCTCGGATAGCTGACAGGGCACACAAATCACTACTGTTAGCAATATAGTGCTGTCTTTTGCCTTCATACCACCAGTACAAGATAAAAGGACCCAAAGACAAAAGTCATGATAGATTTTTTCATGGTATTGTTCACATCAAACACATAACTAAGCTGAATGCTCAAGTGCCCCTGGCTCTCAGTTTGTTCATTTGTTCTTCTATTTACATGGACTAATGGCCTAATATTCTCTCTTAGTTAGCAAATGGTGTAAATTATATAATATTTGATCATGATTTATTTTCTCAATCTGGAGTTCTTCTTCTATACACAGATTATCCCAAGAGGCCCTTTACAACCATAATTCTATGGGCTGTAATCACAGCTCTAGGAATGCTAACATGAACTCTCTCTACTTTACACTGAATATTCACCAGCATCTGCTATGGGATTAATGTAAAAAGATTTTGCCACACATGGCAGCCAATTAACAAACAATATGTTGATATAGTTTGGGGCTATCCCTTCATCTTCCATGCAGAATCTGTTGTGGAGATATCTCCAGGGGTTTAAATTGCAGTCCTCGGCTTCTCAGTTTACATTTGGACTTTCATTGACTCTTTTTTGTCTTAAAAGTATACCTTTTCATGTACATACAAATATTATATGAATGTTAACCAGCATTTCCTCATGTATTTTTTGGCCATTTAAGCCTTGGAGGATGATCTTTTGTTTCTTCCAACTGCATGCTTTTGTAATTCAAATTGTTCAGTTAGGAAGGTAGGATACAGGGAAGTGAGCACCATTTTCTTGGTTTTGAGTTGATTTTTCTTTTCTTTTGCATTTATAGTAGAAATACTTTTCTATTTTATGTAAAAATTGGTGTTTCAGACCTCCGTAATGCTGCTTATTTATATTTCATGCCATGCAAATGAAATACCATTATCCTTCACTTCTGAATTTTTTTGTCTGAAATGCATTTTTTGCTATGCCACTTTTAAGGTTTATTTTCTAATTCCTTTTTCTGTGCTGGCTGTAAAAGTAGATTGCTACAGTGATGTATTTTTAAACATTGAGGTTGGTATAATGTTCCATTGCCTCCCACTGCAACATTGACTGTATCATTTTTTCCCATTTTTCAAGATTTTTGATACACCAGTGGCTTGCCCTCACTCTTCTAAGAGTGGAACAGACAAATGCACAAATAGACTTTTGACTTGTGCAAAATTAAAAACATGCCAAAAGGGAGGCGTGTATTTGTGCACACTCAAGATTTAAGTTCTCTCACTGACTTTATTGGGAGTTGAAAGAACCAAGAGCTGAGTATCAGATTCTTATTAAACAAACAAAAAAGGATGCCAGATCTACATGAGTCATTTAAGTATAATCTGTATTCATTCCAGTAGCAGGAACATACTTGTTTCCTTTTCAAGAACTGCAAGGTTGGGATGTGTATCATTTGCCTTTAACTATTTAAAATATAGACACTGGATATAATATAATATTCTTATCTAGGCTCCTTTTACAGTTAGTGGGGAAAAAGAGGCATGTGGAGATTACAGATCACTGCATCTTGATAAAGGGTTCTGTTATATGTGAGATTGTTTTTCATGTACTGCTCCCCATGGTCTCTAGGGTTGTCAAGCCTCCTGATTTTCTCTAACCTACTTTTTTACTGTATGTGTTTTAAAAAGTCTTTCCTTCTTTTTCCCATACCAAAGTAAATGGGATTGTTTACAGAGTTTAAACCCATCCTTCTGTGACTAAAATAAAAATTCTGAAGTGAGTATAGCACAGGAATATTTTGGCACAATATTAGTTCTATATAAAATTCTATATGCTTAATTAACTTCAAAACTAAATTTGGGTGAAACGTTTCCACCATAAATGAGTACTTTTATAATTCATCTGATTTCAATTCAGACACTTTAAATTTTGGTATCCAGAATACGAATTTGAAATTTTAATCTATATCGAAAGCAAAAATTTGAGATGCTTTGCTTTGAAAGATTTTGGAAAAGTTTATTACCTTGAAAGGCTCTGATGATGTGTGCTCTTTTCCCACTGAAAATGGTAGGCAGGAGTAAAAGGGGAGGAATAAAAACATAAAACAAATGGAAGGAGACTAAAAACAAAAGCTAGCATTAGGGGAAAAAAAAAAAAAAGAGGCCACCAAAGGGAAAGACTTGTAGAGCCTGTGATCTGGATCTAGTTATCAATCTCCAAAGAAAATGAGGTGTTATTATTTTTATTATATAGGAATGAATAAAATGAGCATCTTTAAGACTGTTTATTTATCTCAAAGCTAGGTCTGAGGGGAAATTCTCTGTGAAAACAGAGGTCTGGAGTAGTGTAAAAGCAAACTGTAAAAGCACCCATTGTTGGATGCATCTCTGTTTATATTTATATGGACATGGGTTTGGTTATATCAGTCTCTAAACTAAGCAGAACTTAGCAAGACACACGGAATGAAATAAATATTAACTTCCAAGTAGTTCAGGGAACTTTTATTTTTAAATAAAACAAAAGTAGATGTAAAGCTACATTGTCTTTGGACTGAATAATTATCCTCTTAGCTTTTCAGTTTTCCTCATGGACTTTTTTCCTTGCAAGTTTTGAAAATGAAGAATAACCAAAAAAGTTGTTCCTGTGTGGCTTACACATTTACATAGGAGTCACCTGAAGCCTGTGATTTCACAGCACTTGGAGAAATTACAGGGAATTTTGAACAGCTGTGCTCAGATCCATCTCTGACCCAAATCCACTCCATTCAGGCTAAAGCTCCCTCTCACACCGGGAGACCAATGAACATCATTTAGCATTTCCACTGAGTTAGGGCCAAAGTCAAGTGAAATCATACATGTGTTTTATTTCTTATTAAGTGTAAAAGATTATGCAAAATCATAATTTTCCTGTCTAATGAAATAACACAGAGAATATTTTATGTAGCTCAGCTGTAAGTTCTAATGAAATATGACAGTAGATAATGAATGCAATTGTACTTCAAGTCTCTAAGGAGAGGTCTGCTAGGAAGAGAGAAAAAAAATTCCTCCAACATTTTTGTTGAAGACTCTGAAGAAAAGTATGACACATAGAGATATCATCATTGACTCATAACAGTGAAGAATAATCAGAATAGTCGAGTTGAGACAGATACAGCTGAGTAGTAGCCCAGACACCATTTTACAGTTAACCTCTTCAGGTTTAAGAATGGAGAAATAGCTGTATCTGTTACCTATCATTTCTATTCTGCTCAGTAATACTGTTAATCCTTGTGATGGGATTTCCATTTTACTGTGAGCAGGGAATTTAACTGTAACTTAAGTTATAATTCATCCTGTCAGATCAATGATGTCAAGGAATGCTGACTTGTCTCAGTAGCATTTGTTGCTGTTACTGCAGTAATGAAGACAGGTGGAATCATTTGATGATGTCTGTGGGGAGTGTCTTAACCAAAGGTTGAGCTTAGAGGAGGATGGGGCACTCCTCTACTTTTCTGACAGTGACACAGAAGTTTTCAAAACACACTGCAATTGGACATTTTACTCCTTTTAAAAATATATTGATTATGAGTGAAAGGATGTGAATTTAAATAGGAAACATTTACTTCTCCTAGAAACAGAGATTTTGCACTGTATTACCTCAGCTGTAAAAAATTAAACCTGTAAGTGTTCACAGCTTTAAAATGGCAAAAGGTAAGTCTGTATCTCTGCATGAATTCTTCTGTTATCTGTGTTTTTCTCAGCCAAAATATTTGATTCAGCAGACACCACATTACCTATCTTCTGAGCTTTCTTTGAGTCAACCCAATATATTACTTATTCTGATGTCCCATGTTCAAAAGTTCAGTGTCTCTGCACACAATTGAAAAATAAAATAATGTGGAAATCTAATAGTTACTAATTTAATATACCAAGTAATGACACACTGATTAACATTTTCTACTTTATATTTGTATCTCATTTTTAAAAATGCTTTTCTGTCCCAGCTCTGGCAAGCATTTGAAAAATAGTTTCTAAGAAAGGAAAACCTATTTAATAACCAACTGATTATTAAATTTTACTTTCTGAAACTGTACACATCAGCATGTTTGAAGATAAATCAAATTTTTAAATATCATGTCATGCATAAATATATAAAAAAATATGTTTCAAAATTTTAAAAGTTTATCCTGTGATAAAAAGGAAAACTTTTTTTTTCATTCCTGTTTCTCTTTTCAGTTTTTGTTTGTTTGTTTTGCTTTGCTTTGGGGTTTTTTTGGTTTTTGGGTGGTTTTGTTTTGGTTTTGTTTTTTTTTTTTTTTTATATCTTTCCTTCATTTGATACCTTCCATGATGCTACAAAATGCAGGCCATGAAAAACTTCAAAGATTTTCTGGATCTTAAGAATCCAGGAGCATGGGAAGATGCAAGTTTTCATAAGAAGATCTTTGAGGGATTTAAATGATAATGAAATGAAGAATAACCAAAGGTATGGGATCTTTAATATGAAATGAAGTGTGATTATATAGTCCTTTGACCTCTGGAAAAAAAACCAAGGGTGTATTTGGACCAATAAGGAGAGATTTTTTTCCTCATATCTATTTTTTCTCAGCGCTCATGTCTTCTATGTTTGACCTGCTTTGGAGTGTCCTTTTCCCCTCACATCTTAACTTTCCCCTTTTAATTTCATGCTGGAAGAGCACAAGCTTTTATATAAGTGAGAAGTTGTTTTCTCAGCCACAGAATAACCATTAAAACCAGTTGTGTTTTACATTAAAATAGTATGTTTACAGAGGAAAATTTGCACTCTTGGGTTCTTCCTGTGTCAATACATATGCATGCAAGTGTTCAAAACTTGAAGTGCTCTTGTTAGTTAGAATAATGCAGATTTTTTTATCTCCCTGATTGGATGAGTCTTCTAGAGTTTCCAGCATGAACTGCTCCCGTATGTGAGTTTAAAGGTTTGCTTCTGTCTGCAATTATACATATCTTTTTGAAATTGGTTTTATATTTGTGCCATCAAAATACACTTTCTCCAACGTTTGCACAAAATCAGCACTTGCATAGAAATCACAATCCTGGCTGAGCAAAATAAGTCATTTTTTTACCAAATACTAATGGACAAGCTTAGTCTTGTTCATCAACCTCTCCTTAGTTTTATTCTTATAGAAATGCCTTTTATTCAGGTTTCCTTGTGCTTGAAATTAAAATCTTGACTATGTAGCTGATAACCAGTTCTTTACAAAGTCAGCATTACCTTTCACCTTTTCACCCTCTGAGCTGAAGCATAGATGAGTGGGAAGACTGAAATCCTTCCAAATTAAGGACCCATCTATAGCAAGCATGGTTAAAAAACAGAAAGAGGTTAAAAAACAGAAAGAGGTTAAAATCTTAGCCGTGTTTTTTTTTACTTCAAGGTGAAGAGTGTGAGCCAAGAAGCTATAGCTAGAGTTACTGCTCTATAAATTAAGCATTGACTGCAATACTTAAATAACCCTTCAGTTTTATGAAATACATTGTTGAAAGTACTGATGCAAATCTATAGATACCGAAGTGAGTATAGACAGTGAAGATGGAGGCATATATCCAAATCAAATGGAGATTTGATAACATAACATTTTTTCTTAACTTTTTTAAGACATTTTGCTTATGACAACTCTTGTTCTAACAGCAGTTCCTTTTACATGTTCAGCATCAAAAATGTACTTGATCTCACTCTTCACACTGTTGATCCATATCAACAGCCCTGTCAAACATAGGGTAATCTCTAAGTCCTGCAGCTCTCCTAGCTATGAGAGCACAGCCAAAGGAAGAGTAAGACCACTCTAGAAAGATCTTGGTGTCCTGTATACTCTATTGCTTCAAGCAGAGTTGGTTGGATCAAGCTGAGGTGGGAACTGTGGCTTTAAAATATGAGTTCTCATACTGGTTGGAAACAGCTGTAATTTGATCCACCCTAAACAGTCAATATGTTTTCAGAAAATCAGCACACGTGCAGAAATCACAACTGTGGCTGAATAAAATAATGTTAATTTTTTAGCAAATATTAATGGACAAGTTTAGTCTTGTTCATCAAGCTCTCCTTAGTTTTATTCTTATAGAATAAACTTGCTCCACCCTAAGCAGTCTAAACGTGGTCTTCCTGCTTGCAGCAAATAACCAGAATAATCCCCAGCTGGAAAAAATATCTGGATACCTCACCCAAGGCAATGTAGACAGTGTTGCCTCTTAGGTGAAGTCACAAATTACAACAAGGAAAGCAGGGCATACAGATGAAGGACACCTCCCATACTCCCTACAGATACTATACATATATACAGTTCCATACTTCAGTACAATTTGATCTGGATGAAATGATTTGTGTTGGGGTGGTACAATAGGCTGCCAGTGTGTAAACAGTCTCTTAACATTTTGCAGCCCATTATATTTTGCTGCCCCAGGCAACCTCCTGCTCTGTGTGGTTATACAGCCCTGTTTTTATTTTCTGTTGTTGTCAGATATGAGCCTATATATCACTCCATTCAGGAGAGAATGGGCTCAGCATTGCTGTATGTAACTTAAAATCAGCAGCTGTGATGGCAGGCAGCTACTTAAGGATGCTGCTGGCCAGTAGAAAGTTACTGGTTGAAAAATAAAAGAAAAATAATTAATAAATTGGTAAAACATGTGAAAATATGCTTTACTACCTACTTTTGTCTTTACAAATAGGGCACATGAGTAATAAAAGTCTATTTCCCGTGCCCCATGCCTGAAGTGCCATTTGTGAAGGACCAGTCCAGAGCTGGCAGAGATTCCAAATATGTTGTTTTCATGTCAGTAAGTCCATTTTGGGGATTTAAATGACCTTCCCAGATGGGGAAACATTTGGTACTTCCCAGACCTGCAGTCTGAATGCAAACATGAAATTCAAAAAAATGGGCAAGCATTGGTTTGGACAGTAAAATAAGCAGATTAGCCAAATGACACAGTCCTTGTGCTCAGAAATATTGAAGCCTTTAGAGGGAAGCTGCTACTAAAATAAATCATCTGTTAATTGTTAACACATGCTGTGACACCACAGTTATCATCTCATAGGAATGTGACAAAACATGATATCTTAAGATGAATGGGCTGATTTTTCATCGTTTTTCATCATCACAGTTCAGAACAACAGAAGTATCAGAGCATTCTATCTGTAACATACTGACATGTAAGAAAAAGCAGCAGAGAAAGCAAGAAATATATATTTTTAAGGAAAAATGCTTAGCTGTGAATTGAAGGAGAAATCTCATATATGTAAATAGGAAGCTCAAGAGGACACATTTTCATCATACGATGTTAATATTAATTAGTTTAAATAGCGTTAGCTAGGCATTTAGCCAAAACTCAGGACCCTGTGAGCTGTTTTTTGGAAGGAAAAATTGAGTCAGCAGTGTCTCAGTTATCCCATTTTTTTCCAAAGGAAATCAGACCGAGTTCCCACAAAATAGCAAAAATCAAGCAGGACAAGACTTTTGCCATATTTGCAGCTGTGAGCTTCTCTATAGCCAGCACTTAGCACTCGGTGTCTGTGCTTTCGTAACTGAGACTTCACCGTTCTTCCTACTTCCACATCATTTCCCATCTGCTCCAGAACAATCAATTCCCAGCCTAAGGGGTGCAATGACACAGGGCTGCATCACTGGACGAGGTGCTGTCTCACTCATCCCTGCTTTTATGTTTTGCATTCAGTGGGGGAACGTCTTTCACATTATTTAAGATGTTAAGAGGTACAGTTACTGACAGTTCTGTTAATCTGGAATCAAAGACATTTTAACAATTTTTTCTAATGAGCTTCTGATTCTTTGCTGCCTCTGTTTTCATGCGTCCAAAGCCTAATACTTTGAGGTCTATGACATGCCTGGTGCGTATTTTTCTGTAAAAATCATGGCTTTTTCAGATGTTAACAAGCTTCATGTTGGATATGCAGCATCAAAAATCAGTTCTTGGTTTTGAAAGTGTTTGTTGTTGTTGTTTTCAAAACTGCTGGATTTACATCAAAAGCAAGGGGAAATATTTCTTCCAAAGCTAGAAATGTTTTTGAATTATCAGTCCAACGGAAACATTTCATTTGAGACTTTTAACAGTTATGGAATATTTGTGGTTTAAGATGTACAAGTTAGAGACTTCAACACTTCCAGATAGTAAAATGCCTTGAGGAAAGGATTTCGAAATGTTTTTTTTAATTACATAACTACAGGTACTTCAAATCAATTTACGATCTTGTTGGCATCAAAATGCATCTTTTTGTCACTGACTTCAGTATGGGCCAGATTTCATATACTCCTGTGAACTACTTGTACCTCTGAGGAAGAAATGACAGACAGATGGACAGGGAAGGAAGGAAGGAAGGAAGGAAGGAAGGAAGGAAGGAAGGAAGGAAGGAAGGAAGGAAGGAAGGAAGGAAGGAAGGAAGGAAGGAAGGAAGGAAGGAAGGAAATAAGAATTAAAGCAGTAGAAAGGAATGAAAAAGAAGGAATTAAGATCTCTTTTATGTGAATGCATCCAGTCTCTCGCTGAACACATAAAAATAGGTGCCAGAATATATACTTTTAAGTTATTTTTTTTTGTAATCCTTCCTTTTTGCTACCTTTCATGTTACTAGTAAAATGTCACAGAACAGTTAGCAGAACTTCAGCAAAATTCTCAAAAATATTCAGACTTTGGAAATATATTACTTAAAATTTCTAAAAACTTTTCAATTCTTTTAACTTCACACCTGGTAATTTCATGTCAGTGGCATGAACTGTTTACGGCAATGGCATATAATGGCAATTTTTGGTTTAATAGCAATGTTTACTGTTAATAAAATCCTTATGCCTCCAATAGAGTGTGTGAGTGTGCATCTGAGTGTGAATGTCTGTTTTATTTCTTTTCTGCTACTCCTGGCACGAAGAGTCAAGGGAGCTTGTGTAAATACAACTACTTGCAATAGTGGCTCAGGAACAAACATTGCCCTGCAGTCTTCAGCCTGGAGCACTAGTTTTGGCTTTAATTACTATAGCAACAAGAATCTACCTATTCAGAAAATAGCTGGTATTGCCTTGGAAAGGACACTGAAAATCTTTTGAACAAATAGAAGATATAAAGAACAGTTTTCTCTAAGCAGTAAGAGCATCCTTCCTAAAAGACTGCTACAGGTGGCTGAAAATTTCAGTCTTACTTCTTTTTAAGGGAGAAGAGATTTTGATGGATTTTTTTTCCCCCCTAAAATGCATGTTCATTCTGGGGAAGAAGAAAGAAAGTGTGTTTTTACAACAGTCTTCTCTGACTCCTCCTGGGAGTTCATTATGCAGTGCTGAATATTTACATCTCTTTTGTAGACAGGCTTCTCTATTCTGAAACCACCATGGCAGGTATTTGTAACTAAATGCACCAAAACTGAGTTTAAGATGGAACACTTCATAAACAAACTCTGTGTAGCTGTAACTAAAGCTGAAGTTGCATTTATCTCCTTCTATGAGAAGAGTTGGTAGAAGCTCTACTAGAGCTACTATTTCTACAGTGATGATCTAATTAAGACATTTGAATTGTTCTCTCCTTCTTTTCAATCTCACATGATAATTCTCTTCCTATCCTCACATGTTTTTTTCACTCCTTGAAAGTGAAGTGGAGGCAGGAGGCATGGGTCAAGGCACAGGCATGGCTGAGAACGGAGGCTGATACATCAGTGACTGTTAAGAGATGTTGCAGAACTCTTTCCTATACACCTTTGCTTACACGAGTGAACTCTTTAAAAGGGACACCTTGAAAACCAGTTTATCGATATTTGTATTTTTCATTGTCAACAAGTCTAAAGCTTCAAGACAATACGATATAAAGACATATTGATTATGGGGGAAAAAGCTCTATTTATTATTACTGAATTGAACACTTGCCACTCACTGATTTTCTGTAATGTTGCAGCTGAAAATAAAACATAATGCTTCATTATCAGTCACATAAAGGTGGGTCTTATTACAAAATTAAGAAGTTGAGACACAGTTATCTGATCTAAAGCTTTTGGCAAAGCTAAGAATGATACTTAAAAGTCATGAAACATACAGTTTCTACAGGCATTCAAAATTAATCTGTCCTATACTTTTCACAATATTTCATAACAATACAAACATTTCTAAAATACACAGAGGCAGAAAAAAGTGTCTCTGAGAATGGCCCTAAGGTTTTTGCTCCATGTATACATTGACATTCATTAGAGCTGCCTATATCTGAAATTATCCAGGGGCATTTGTACCTTTGTACTTTGCTGCTGGATGTGAATACACTCTGAGAAATTGAAAACATGGGACGAAAGTGGGGATTTTTATTATTCTTGGCATAGTTCCCCTTTTGGAGATGTGTGTAGCATGGATTTTATTGCCTTCGTGTCTCTCCTTTTTACTATGCTTAGAAACAACCAGGCCACAGAGTGTGATTGTCTGCACGATTGCCTCCTGGGCCATCTCACTGCTGTACCTAGCCTGAGTAGACAATATGTGGTCACTTAAGTGATAATCTCTCACATTTAGAACTATATTCCATCCTTCATTATGAAGGAAAAACAGCCATAATTTTTTTTTCATCTACCAGAATAAGGAGAAATGTGCCTTAGAGTTAACCCTCATACCTGAATCCAGCTGCTGGGTTAAGGCTTGTATTTTTAGGACTTTCCTCTACTGTAAAGAGGGAAAGAAACCTTCAAAAGCAATTCAGCCTGCCTAAGGTCTGATCTGTCCTTGAGGGTCTTCCGTACACCCGGCTAGTAATGAGGTAAATGTCAAGAGAGAGATGTGAGGGAGCTGGTTTCCAGCTTTGGAAGAGTCCAAAATATGAAATTAAAGATGCTATTGTTAATATATTCTCTTTTGACTAACTTTATAATATCTATGAGGTTATTTTGTTGTAGGAACTTTCAAAATTCTAGGTGCAATTTTTTTCATTCACTTCGTTTTTCTTGTCTCACACAGTTGCCAGGTAAGGACTATTTTTCTTAAATGCCTCTACAACTCTTAGATTTCAATACTTTGTTCAACAATATGAAAAATAAGTTTGTCCTGGTTTGGTAAAGGTAATTTTCTGTCTTGTAATTTCGCTTTCAGCTAAGTCTCTTGGAAGTAGTTGCACTTGCTGAAATTAACAGCAAGATTCTCAGACAGTGTCTGCTTCTGGGACTGATAACACTCGATGTTTATAGTTACTGCCAGAGACTGGTGTGCAGAGCCAAGGACACTGCTCAGCTCTGAGGAACATTTTACCCTCCAGAAGGAGAAAAGGTGTAAAGAGGTCACACCTGCAGCCCTTCCTTAGGGAGGAATGGACAAGATAAATGACCAAAATTGACCAAACAGAGTATTCCATCCCGTACATGTCATATTCAGTATAAATTTGAGGTATCACGAGGGTCAAACCCCTTCCTTTCTTTTCCTGCTTCCCCTTCTTCACCTGTCCTTGTTTGCTTCAGCATCCTGAGAGGATTCCATCCGTTCCTCTGCCTGTGGTCCTGATCCCTGCCAGCCTGAATCTGTGTGTTCCTGCCTCCAGCTCCTGACTGCTGCTGACCCCAGGATTCCAGCCTGGACTTTCCCAGGGCTGCCCTGCAGCCTCGGTGGTGACGTGAGAGTTACTGAGCGGGGGGGGGTGAGGGGGTGGGACGGGGGACGGGGGAGGAGGAACGTGGTATCAATTTTCTTGTATATTTGTATATATTTAGTAATTTTTCCTATTTATCATTACTGTTTCATTAAAGTTGTGTAGTTTAGTTCCCAACCCATAAGTCTCTCTCCCTTATTCTCTCTCTTTTCTTTATCAGGGAGGGGAGAGTGATTAATAGAGAGCATCTGTCATTCGGTTTAATTGCTGGGCCAGTGTTAAACCCTGACAAAGTTACTCTTTGGTCCTATTACCAACAAGTACTAGACTAGGTATCTGACCCTTACGGAAGGTATGTCACACAGATTCTTAAAGTCTGCTGATGTATGTCCAAATGGGACATATCAACTGATGTCAGCTGTTCACCTTGTGTAACACACATTTGCAGTGCCACAGAAGGCACTTCAGCTTGATATCTAAATGAATGGGTTAGAAGACAGGAATGTCTACAGTGTACCATAGCAGTTTTTCCAGCATTATCTCTTCCACTAAATGTAGTCTAAAGGAAAGATACCCTAGTCAAGGGATTTCACATCTCCTTTTCTTTGTTCAAGTGACAAAGACTGAGATGGGCATGTGACTCATAATAGGTTGTGAAAAAAATAATTTCAAATATTTACTTGGCTAGTCTGGTAGAGTCTTTGAATTCCTAGAAAATTCTTAGAAAGCCTACACCTAACTGACAAATCTTATCAGTTGACTGTAGTTAATGTTCAAATATGTTCTGCATTATCCAGCTCACACCATCCGGAGCAGAACCTTTCTCCACTGACTTGCATAAATTTTGAGATCTATCAACTAACAGAACATTTCCATATTTTCATTTATTTCTCACATTTTTATTAGTATAGTAACAAATTAACTGTAGTGGCAGAAATGTTCTCCAGAAAACAGAGTGGCTTATAAAGCTCCTTATTTTATTATTGTAACACTGAGAATATCCTGCTGTTAGTGTAACCTTGTTGAGGAGAAGAGGCTGTAGGCCTTAGAAACAGAGCAATGCATTTCAAAGAAACCAGGGAAACATTAAACCTGAGGTTATATTAATGAGCATACAGGCCAGAATCCATCATCACTTTGTTTTCATCATTAAAACTTTTCAGATTTCACATATCAAAAAATAAACTAAGATATTTCTACTGGTTGTTCAGCAGGTTACAGGTAATCTCCAGAAATAATTAATAACTTTGCCAAAGAATATGTGAAAATAAAGAACTTGTTCAAATAATGTGGGGATGGAAAACTACAATAATTTAAATTAACTATTAATTGATTCACTAGTCATCATCTGATATCACCATTTTCTTTTCTATTTAACTTGTGTACCTTCAGAAAGGAAAACTACTACTAGGTGTTGTGTCACAACATGGATGTAGATATCTTGGGTGCAGATGTGTATTTAGCACTGTCTCTGTCTTTACCAAAGTTGGTAGGAGCTTTGACATTTAGGATAGTATTGTCCTGTATAGTTTTGAGGGAAGCAGAGGAGAGCTTTGGCACACTCCACAGAAGTGTGCATCATCGAATCATGAAATGGTAGGGTTGGAAAGGACCTCTGGAGATCATAGAATTCAACCCACCCCGCCAAAGTGGGATCACCTATGGCAGGCCACACAGAAACACAACCAGATAGGTCTTGAAAGTCTCTAGAGAAGGAGAATACCACAATCTCCCTGGGCAGCCTGTTCCAGTGCTCCCTCACCCTTTTAGTAAAGAAAAATTTCCTTACATTGTGGTGGACCTTCCTGTAATCCAGTTTGTATCCTATCATTGGCACCACTGAAAAGACACTGCCCCTTTTACTCGATACCCTCCCTTCAAATATATGTAAACATTAAGATCTCCTCTCAGTCTTCTCTTCTGCAGACTAACCAACCCCAGATCTCTCAGCCTTTCCTTATAAGACACATGTTCCAATCCCTTGATCAGCCTCGTAGCCTTGGACTCTCTCTAGTATATCCTTATCCCTCTTGAACAAGGGAGCCTAGAACTGCACTCCAGATGTGGTCTCATGAGAGCAGAGTAGAGAGAGAGAGGACAGTATCCCAATGAGGCTGACCTCAAACTTGCTGGACACACCCCAGGATACCTTTGGCCTTCTTGGCCACAAGGGCACAAGGCTGTCCCATGGATAACTTATTGTTTACCAGGACTCCAAGGTCCTTCTCTGTGGAGCTGCTTTCCAGCAGGTCAACCCCTAATTTGCACAGGTGCATGGTGTTGTTTCTCCCCAGGTGCTGGACTCTATATTTATTCTTGCTGAACCTCATTAGGTTTCCCTTTGCCCAGTCTGTCCAGACCTTGCTGAATGGCAACACAGCCTTCAAGTGCATCAGCCAATCCTCCCAATTTCTTATCATCAGGAAACCTGCTGAGGACACATTCTGTCTCTTCATCCAGGTCATTGGTGGAGATGATGAATGAGACTGGACCATGTACTCAACTTTCGGGAAAGCCACTAGTCACAGGTCTCCAACTTGACTCTGTACCATTAATCATGGTGCTGTGAGTTTATTGTTGAGCCAGTTCTTAATCCCTCCCACCATCCACTTGTCTAACCCACTCTTCTAACTTCCTGAGCTTACCCATGAGGATGTCATAGGAAACAGTGTCAAAAGCCTTGCTAGAGTAAGGTTAGACAACATCCACCACTCTCCCTGCATATACCTATCTAGTCACACAAGGCTGTCAGAATTTGCAGTGGTAAATCCAAGCTGGCTGCTCCTGATAATCTTTTCTTCTCTGTGCTTAGAGATGACCTCCAGAATGGGCTGCTCCATCACCTTTCCAGGGGTGGAGGTGAGGCTGACTGATTTTGGTTTCCTGAATCTTACTACTTGCCTTTTTTGACGACTGGAATGACACTGGCTTTCCTTCATTCCTGGCAATTCTCCTGTTTTCCATGATATTTTGAAAATGATGAAGAGTGGTTGAGCAACATCAGACAACTCTCTTGGCACTCATGGGGATCATTAATTTCTGTGTTTATTTTGGGTTAGTTGACTTCTAATCCAATCCTCATTGACCAGAGGAGAGTCTTCATTCACCCAGGCTTTCTCTCTTCCACACATGCCTCATAGCATGCAAAATCTGCTGGTTGATACAGACTTTCCATAGTAGAGCATTTGTCGTGCTGTCTGCCTATTAGCAAAGGAATATTCTCCAGGATGCCATGCACACTCCAGATCCTTACTTCTTAAGCATGTTTCTGTATGTTTCAAACTGGTAAAATGGGTGGAAAAGAGTTTTATGATGAGACGTTTTACACACTGAGTATCCTCTCTAACTTACATAGCAAGCAGTCACCTCCAAAATAAGGTGTGTTTTTATTGCCTTTGGCCTGTCTTTTTTATTATTTATCAGAGTTTTTCAGAAATTATATGATATCTGTGTCGGGCATGGATCCGCTAGGAACAGCCAGGAGATGATAAAGACCTCCAGATACCCTTCTTGCCATTAATACCCTCCAGATAACCTTCCGGCCATAAATATATCTTTTTGGTACTGTATCTATATATTTATATCATTACACCACTCTGTGAGAAATCCTGTGTCCTTGGTTGAATGAATAGTCCAGATTCTGATGCAACTTTTCTGAATATCCATATATAAATATAAAGACTCTTAATAAGAAAAAGCTAAACAGATATTAAGGCAGCATGCTGAAAAGAAATACAAACATACTTGTTCATAAAATAAAAGATAAACACTATTGTTGGAATGCTTTGGTAGCATTTAAAAACATATTTAGAATTTTTCAATTGAATTAATCTATATTTGTTATATTCCAGTGGAGAAACAGCAGGAATTATCCGTATTCAGTGCAAATGCATGCTTACCCAGGGTAATAAATAAATAAATTTAGAAAATAAAATAAATTCAGAAAATAAATTCAGAAATAAAGCTGAACTAGTTCACATCAGAAAATTTAAGATCCAGCCATACAGGTCAGCTGTTTTCTGTTTTAAACTGAAAAGTTAAAATCTGTAGAAAGCAACATGATCACTAGAGAAATGTAGGCACATGGTCCCCATGGGACCAACTGAATACAAAACTTATAGAAAATAAATAGATCTTTATGACAACAGTGAAATTAACCAAATCACCACTACTCTGCTTTATTTTTATTAAAAATATGCACTGGATAACAGTGAAAAATATGTCAATAATCATATTTCAGTGACAAATTTTAAAACAAAAATATAGATCACGTCTTTTATGTTAAAAAATAGATAAGGAAGAAAGACTGCTTTAACAAAGAAATAATTCCCAAGCACATTCTCTGTAGTAACTGCACTGGAGAAACTTTTAAGCAAAGTACTACTGATCAAGAAAAAATAAATCAAGTGGTAGGTTATATGCACTAATAAACAGTCATCACAAGAGCTCACACTCCCTAAAACAGCATGAAAGGATAGCTGAGTGACAAATCAGAGCTATTTCAGAAATGAAGAACGGATGGATTTCTTTAATCCTCCTAACTTTCTAATCCACTCAAAGAGTGAAGAATATAGGTCTTTTTGTGAACTGTATCTAGCCATTAGTCACTAATAAACAAATTGTCTTGCATCACTTGTGCTTTGTGACAGAAATCTATAAATATATATAGTGACATAAAAAAATAAGTAAAGTACACCTGGTTATTATTTGTTAAGACTTAACTGTAAGTTTTTAATGATTAATTTATCTGGCATCTAATACCTTAATAGATCATGAGAAACATCAAGGGAGGAATGTGGTACTGCATTTTTAAAGTCTCTTTCACTCTCACTGAATGATAATAGGCATGGAAGCTATCATTAGTCTTGTTAGATGATGGTTCCTTTAGGAATCTCTTATGTGTTACCTTTTAGAGGGAAGGTCAGAGAAAATCCCCCCGGGAGTCCCCTTGCAGGATACAGCTAACACAAGCGTAAACTGTATGGAAATGGCTAAATTATCTTTAGAGAGACCTTGGTCTTTCACATCAATCAGACCTTTCTGAACTAGTAAAACAGATAAGCATCCTGCTTGTGAGACTGTTACTATCCATATGTTTGTCATGAATGTCACAACAAATTTTGAGTAAAAAAGACAATTGTCTTACTTTTCTAGTCTGTTGGTGAATGCTAAAGGTATTTATTTTAGTGCAATTTATTTTAGTAAGAGTTACATGAACTGTTAGTATAATAATGTAATGTTTAAGGCTGTAGTTAAAATTCAGAGAGTCAGGAAACATAAAAGTTAATGCTAGAAGAGCAACCTCAATGTTACCACTGCGCATAACTTGTATATTTTATGGTATAGATTTTACAGCATAATCAATAATCTATTAAGCTTCACATTTAGCAAGGAAACAGGATTGCAAATGGAGTATTTATAGAATATGATCAGTAATTGTGGAAAACAGTATAGATTTCTTGACTTTAGCCATATAAACTTGACATCATATATTTAATTCATTTTAGTTTTAAAGATTTTGGGGAAGATAGTTTCCAATGTTTGGTTTATTAATTTTTTTCTTGTCAAAATATCTTCCTATTATATAGGAAAGAGAGAATGAAAGCCTCTGCTCTTTTCGTCCTGCTGGAACAACTTATGTGAGCTAGAAAACAAAGTAGTGAAAGCTCATTTATATTTTGTTCACATGCTTTAACGAACCATGCTTTAGTAAAGAAATTTTAAATTATAATATAAAATTTTCACCTCACAGAATCTAGATGAAGCTTTTGAAAGACACAACAAAATTATTTGGAATGCAATGATAGGTCCAATTTTCAAAGCCATACAGCAGAATTCATAGAATTAATACTTTTCCAATAAAAATCACAGTTCTGGCACAGTGCAAATTTTCCCTGGGGACATTCTGATTTTGCCTTAGGCTTTTGTTTTCAATTTAGGTTTTAAATTTCTGTGTAATTGCAATTTCAGATAGCAATTTCAAATTTCACTCATCTTTATGCTCAACATGTGACAAATTACCAAGTCTCACAATTTGGGTATCCAGGCATTGCAGAAGAAATAATAATTAATTCCTTTACTAAATACCTCAGGGCCATACTCAAATGCTATTATGGCACCCAAGGGGAACCTAGTCATGTACAATCAAGGTGATGAATAATTTGAGCCAATAAATATCTCACAAGGCTCCCCATTGCCTTGTGGGAAATAATAAGGAATGCTGGACAGGCTGCACAGGCTTGTATGAGGAAGCATAGAAAGCATAAAAGACTGATCTTATGAAATCTTGGCTATTAGCTTTTTTTTTCTTTTTTCTTTTTTCTTTTTTCTTTTTTCTTTTTTCTTTTTTCTTTTTTTTCTTTAATATATATATATATATATATTAACTTTGAAAACAACCTGCACTTTTCAAAAGTAATTGTGAACAAATTCAGTGGTATAATCCCACCTTTTCTTCATCAGCTCCTGCTCTGTGAACTTATGGAGTACCCTCAGTCTTCTCAGGTATTCAACTGTTGGCAAAACTGCCAACATAAAGGAGGGATGGTGCTAGTCCAAAGGTATCATATGAGTGATGTAGCTGCTAATTATTATAACAGGCAATGCTGGGATACACCAGAGAACCCTTAGTTTGAGAATCCCACAACCATTTAATACAAAATGTCCCTGATAGCTCTTACTGTTATAGCACAGGAGTTCTTTATCTGACTCCAACCACTCTTTGCTGCTGCAGTTTTGTCCATGCCCTTTGGCAATAAATTGTTCCTGTAAAAAATTTTCACATTTCCCAGGAAAGATGAAGTTTTGAGTAGATGATTTATTTCTCATCTAAAGTAGCAGTAAAATTCTTTAAAATCCTTTCCTCAGATTCTGCAGTTAAAATAGTAAATTTGTGCATAAGTGACAGAAATAAGCTTCTCCAAATCCACTGAGCTCAAGCCATCTTGCATAGTTCTTCATGTCTAAGATTAATTTTAGATTCCATAATTCAGTTCTCACCGTATCCTGGCATATTCTCCTTGCTCCTTTCTTATTCAGTATTCTTTAAAGGTGTCTTTTCTCTATCACTCCATGATTACTATTCAGGGAATATCCCTCAAATGCAATTTCTTTTTCATGGACACTGACAAGAAGTGTCATATTTTCAGCTCCAGGATCAGATTTTCCTGACAAGGATGCCTTTTCCCCTGATACTTTTTCTCGAGGTTCCCTATGAAACAGAAATAAAAATAATTGTCACTCAACAAGTCTGGATTAGATTATTTCAGTTCCAGCATGAATGCCCATAAAATACCTCATGTTACAATTTTCTACCATCAGGTCTTCATTTGTTCAAATAGACTCCATGATCAAGACAATGAGAAATTTATTATTCATTAAGCTATACTAGTATCTTTTTTTTGTGGAAAAAGTGTAATAAATAAATAAAAAGAAGAGCTAAAGTAACTATTGCTGTATGAGAAGCAGGAAATTCTCTTGGTTTGCTGGATATTGTCATACTATGGCAAAGATGAAGCTATTTATAATAACAGATTTTTTTTCTAAATTACCATTTTTAAAAAATGTAAAATGCCACTTTCATTTACTTTGCCAGCCATATCTTAATGAAAAAAAAAAAAAAAGCATTATTTTTTATGACGGCAGCCCTTACGTTGTTTACACTAATATTTTGCGTTAAAAGTATTCTTGTTTTTCAGTGACAAAATTAAAATTAAATAATAGATTTATCACCCATCATATTGAAGGTCAGATATGTTTTAATTTTGGATTGTTACATGAATAGTTGAAATGGAATTGTATCAGCATAATAATAAGAAAAGTTAAGAAGTCAGATAATCTTACCTCCATTAGAGCCCCATTTTTAGTAAACAAAATTATATAATGGAAACCTCTTTGTATGTTTTCAAAGAAAATATTAAAACTCTTCTTCCTGTAGTATTTCGAACACCTCTTATATATACTTCTATTGTTTCCCTAAAAGTACATCCAAATGAAAGTCTGAAATTTAACCACAATCTGCAATTTATCTTCAAGTAAATCAAAATATTCAGTATAAAGATTTAAGGTGCAGCTGTTTCTGCCATTCATTTGGGTAATCACTGTACATAAATTTATACACCATGAAAGGCTTTATTCATGTTCATATGGTGTGAAAATTGAAAGAAAAACTCTAAATTAATTACCTTTTTAAACAAAGCAATTTAGATTTATCACATGCAGCCAGGGAATTTGTTCACATATCATAAAGCTTCTGTGAAATACAGATATGAAATACGAGTTAGGAAAAGGGGTTTATGCTCTGTAAAGACTTTAAGATGTGAAAAGCAAATTAACTGCCCCGGACTTCAATCAACATGCTCTTAAGAGTTTGGGTCAGTCTACTTGCAGCAGCAGCCTGGTGCCCTGTGGAGGCTCCAGAGGGATGCAGAGTGTCTCAAGCCTTTGTCTAGAAGCACCTGAGACATTTCCATTCCCAGTGGCAACTTTTAGAATATAAACTTCAGCTGGCAAGGTAGCACATTATTATTATTTTCCTTTCACGTCTTACTAATAAATGTCAGTCTAAGCCATTACATAGCAATATGTCTTCCTGAATAAAATAAAAAGAACTTTGTGTCTTCTGCTAGGAAGTGTTATTTTCTTCCACGTGAAGTTATTTGGTGAGTATGTAGAAAAACATTGCTGCTTTGATTTCTGTGAAAGCTTCCCTTATTTCTCATTATGAACCTCAAGTTCCTCACTGCATATGCTTGATTATATCCCAGTATACTACCAGTTATTTATTCAGTTAGTGTTTGCCAGCATGCATCCACCTTTAATTCACACTTTGAAAAAGGAAAATAGGCCGATGAAATAATTTTCAGCTTGAAATTGAGCTCCGTGAAAACAAAAAAATACTCTTTTTCCATAAGAAAGCTATGTCATAAGAAAATAGTTGCCAAAATACAGAGGTTGAAAAGATATTTTATTTATTTCTTTGAAACACAGCTGTGCAAAAGTGTTTGTTTCACAGGGAATATAAAATGACCGGTGGGTATCATTCAGGGAAGAAAAATATTTTAAGACTTAATTCTTCAACACTGTTGTTTCAGCATGCTAAAAAAATCAATGCCAACAAAAATCACCTCCTTTTAATCTGTTTTTTTTTTTTTTGTTCCATTGAAGTAACTCAAGATCAATATGTATTGATTTGCTCCCTAATTATATTAATTTTACTTTAGAAATTAGGGAGGCCATAATGAGAATGTGAAGTTACTTGCAGACAGTACATTATAGGTAGTCTAATATAGCAGGAGTCTGTGCATGAGATTCATTCATTAAAAGGAGCCAATTATCATACAAACAGGGCAGTTAAAAAAGATTTTCTCCTTTAATTTGCATTTTATATATTCCTTTGTAATTTTTAAAAGCTTAAATGAATTTACAGTCTAACTATACTTTTAATGCATATCCATTTTATTCTGGGGGAATATAATTGCATTTAATTTTAACCTTTAGCTTTGTCTTTTAGGCATAGCATTTTAGAAAACGAGATCATGGCATCTAGATACGAGACATTTTATGTGACATTTTAATTAAAAAAAATAATGAAATGCAAGTACTTTTAAATTTCCAACTATTCTTTCTGCTAAACTTTTCTCCACTTACAGATAGTAAGATGTTCAGCTGATAGCGGATGATACAGAAAATTAAGAAGACAGATTTAGGTTAGATGTTAGGAATAAATGGTTTAGCATGATGGTGGTGAGACACTGGAACAGGTTGCCCAGAGAAGCTGTGGATGTCTCCAACCTGAGAATGTTCCAGGACAGATTAGATGAGGCTTTGGGCAACCTGGTCCAGTGGGAGGTGTCCCTGCCCATGCAGGTGGCATGGAACTAAATGATCTTTAAGGTCCCTTCCAGCTGAAACCATTCTATGACTCTATGAAGGTAATTTGACCTGTCTTGGTTAAGGATCTTTATATAAATGTATCTCAGACACAAATGACTACCAATAAAGATAATAAAAATCATTATTTAAATTGGGTAGCTGTATCAGTGCAAACAAATATTTGATTATATGACTTCTTTGAAGAATTTGTTTGCTTGATGAGGTAAAAATGGACTGGCTTATTGTTTAGGAATATTCTCTGCTTGCCCTTCTTATACTATACTGCAGCACAGTATTGAAATCTACATGAGATATTTGATTCTTTGCTGATTTCCAGCTGTAGAATTGATTGTATCTCCAGTGAAATATCACAAAATTAATCACACTTGTGTAATTTAGCTTCTGCTCAAAGAGAATAGGACCCAAGAGATCTATAAAAGGAACTTGTATTTTTAAGCCATTTGTAACTCCCTTTAAGACAAAAAAACATCCTCTAGCTATCTGCAGACTACTTTTTTCCAGAGAAGACAATTGGTGTAGTCCATTCTTTTTTGGAAATTAGGAAGCTATTTAAAAACAAAAACAAAACCAACAACAAAATTTTATAACATTATGAAACTAGAAAAAAATAACAGAAAATATTTACTTCTTGAATCCATAAATTACAGTGAATATAATACTGTGTGTTGATCATGGTTCTTACCACAGGTAACATGCTTAAGCAAAACTGTCAGCCAGATGATTTCCTTCCATTACTCCTTTCCAAACTCCTTTATATTAACCTGTGTTAAAATTATGTCTGGTACTGCTATTCAGGACATGTGATGTCGACCTTCAGACAAACCCATAGAAAACAGAGGTCTTGGACAAGTGGAAACAGACTCTTAAGTAGGAAACTGAAGCCAACGACCACATTTAAATACACATTTGTGTCCAAATAGCTGATGCTGAAGCCAATATTCGGAGTCAAAGCCTGTCCCTCTGCTGCTAAAACTCAGTGCAAAATGTTTTGCTAAAAGGAAATGACATTTGGCTTTCAAATAAACTTAGACAGTTCTTTACCTCAAGCTGAGCTATCCTTTGGTATGGCTCCCAGTCGTGGTTGCTCTTAACAAGGTAGATATTAGCTGCCATGAATATCATACATTGATGCCAGGGGACCATAGTGAGGGCTTGGGCTGGATTTACTGGCTTCCTGGGGTGTCCACAGCACAGACTTTAGTGCTAAAATGGAAGAGAATCAGCTGAAGAGATTAGGCTACCAGTTCTGGTGAAGCAACACTTCCCTGCATTTTCTCTGTACTCTTCAAGCTCCAGGAAGCAACAATGAGGAGTTTAAAATCAGTTTTTGCAACATCTGGTGCCTTCTTAAACCCAGGCTGCCTTTCTCTACCAGCAATAATTATCTTCATGGAAAAACATGACCAATATGAAGAATTGTCATTCATATTGCAAGCATATTGCCAGGTAGATAACACATCGTGATAATGATGATGATAATGTTATATAAATGTTATATGTACTGCATTCCTACTACATCCCTGCACTGAATGCAGTGTTGCAGAGCATAAAGGAACCTCCTCATATGAGTGTTCAGCAAAAACTGAGGGTAAGGTTTTCAAGTTGGTCCACATCTATTTGTCATAGGATGTCTTACTGTTGCCTATGACTGTAACCACTGAACACATGCTTTAGCAGTGGAATACTTCTACTGTATCTGGGTACAATTTGAGAACAATGGGAACTGTCATCCCATTAAGATTTTATTCCTTTTTTTCTTTTTTCCCAGTGTCACTAAGAGACTGAGGGTATATCCGAGCTTGATAGGCTGCTGGAGTAACATTAGTATTATTATTAAATAGAAAAGAGGGTAAATTAGCTTGTGCAGACTCTTGGATTGTGGTGCCAGCAGCACATGGGTTAGCTAATGTAGAACTGTCTTGGGTGTGCCTGCGATCCCCAAGGCAAATTGTGATGGGAAATCAGCTCAACACTGACTTACTGCCAGCTTCAGGAGTCTGGAATAGGGAGATTTTTACTATATATTTCATTAATTTTTTAATGGGAAGGAATCAGCAAAAGAAAGTCCAGTTCACTAATGAAACTTTTCAAAACTTCACTTGAGGCACCTAAAAATGAAAAAATCTCTCTTTTAAATACTCTTTGGTTGCCATAAGGAAATATTGTAACAATATTCTGAAAATTAATTGGCATTTGACATTTCTAATTACATACTAGTCCTGACAGAAGGTCATCACTCAGTGTGTGTGAAAGCAGCTACAGATTTGGAGTCCCTTCCAAGCACCCACATCTGCATTCTACACATTCCCTCATAGTGACCATCAGTATGTTTTCAAGCCATTTATTTACAAGACAAATTAAGAAAGTTAAATTTGAAATGTTTATCAACATTTTATGTCCTCAAAACAGAGGACAAAGGTAATAAACACAGGAATGTTTGAAGGAGCCACCTACGGCTGAGTGTGAATAAGCCAAGTAAACAGTGTCACAATATAGACACAGCTGAAAGCACTTAATTAGTTTGTGACAATTAGTTCATTCAGCTTTTTTCCTTATCCAGCAGGACTAGGTCTTGCTCAAATACACTGTCAAAAAATACAGAAGCCTTTTTGCTTCAGATAAGAATTTAAGAATGCTGTATCTTCCTCAAGTTTTTTTAATGGCAGAACACTGTAGCTCTGGGGCTTAAGCAAGCTATGCACAGTTTGGTCTCTGAGGCATGTTTTCAGTACTTAGTACAGCTGGTTTCATTTGCTGATTTGGTCACTTAAGTCCAACATATGCTAATGTATCAATGTCTTCTGCAGTATGAAGCACAAAGCCATCTGGGGTTTGAATTTACAGCTGGCAGCGTAACGTATAGATTAGCATTAGATTGTGAGGTTCAGTCCTCCAACTCTGTTTTAAGACTACTATTGAGAGGTACCCATTAGTGAGGTCATTTTTAAGACTTGGATATCTGTAGAACTAACAGTTTTTAATCTGTCTGCTAATCCCACGTATGAAACTGAAAATCTACCTCTCCAAATAGCTTTGCCTGGCCGCTTCTGGTCTTCTTGGGTGCCATCCTGGAGACCTGTTTGACTCTTAAACAAGAGCCTGATTCTATACTGTCTACCAGTTTGTTTAATCTCCAGCCATTCCACATAAGCAATTCCTGAAACAAAGCAGTCTCTGAAATAAAAATCAGGCTTTCACAGGCTGACAACAGTTAGAAAGGCTGCTTTTCATTTTTAATGCGCAGATACTAAGCACATTTCCTGGAATCAGATCTATTGAGAGAAATCTTGCTCTTTCACCTCCAGACTAATAGCTCATTCTCTTACATTTATTTATCCAGAACCATCAGAGCACATTTGGCTCTTGGTACAAAAAAATGTAGTTCAGTTTTTGCGAGCTCATATATTGCAAAATTCTGTGTCCCCATCCCTGCAAATACAGCCCCAAATCTCAGATGCTCTTTCTGCTTCTCTCCATATGAGCTACTAACACTGGAAGATCCCTGGTTATGGAGCCTGTACAGGTGAAAACTAAAACAAAATGCTGTTTAAGTCTCACTCAGCTCCTGAAGCAATTATATATAAAACTTCCTGAGATAAAATACACAAACCATTCAGGAAATAGGAACATAAACCCCATCTAACACCTCATATCTCTAAAAAAAATAGGCTACAGACACAGCCTCATTTGTTCCCTCCTATTCGTCTGACCTGAAGGCCCTAGCACACTTGTCTGTGCTGGTGTTCAGCTTTAAAAGCAATGGTGGAGCATGCCACACTTCAGAATACTCTGTACCCTAGCATATAACACAGCCTGGTGCGAGATGTGGCTTTAAAGCCATTTGAATAAAAGCTAGATCAGTTAAAGCATATATCTCTCCCACTGTACGAATCCTCCTGTCAGTAAGCTGTCATGCAAAAGGCAGATACTAGCTTCTCTTTCCACCACCTTCCCAATAAAGAACATACAAGTTATACACAAGGCAGCAATGTTTGTCCTTCTGTCCAGGGTGCACACTGGGCTGCTGGCAAACCACCATGGTTTTGTATGTAGTATCTCCATCCCCAGCACAGTCATGGGGGCCCTCCTCACTCTGTGCCTCACTGATGTGCACAGTGTGACTGTGTGACTGTGCATAGTTGAGCTGGGGTTACGAGCAAGTAACTACAATTTTTTAAGGATATATGACTTCCCCCATCACTGAGTGTCGTGGTTTCAATGCAGCAGATCACTGAACAACACACAGCCACTTGCTCATTCTCCCCATCCTCCAGGAGTGGGGCAAAGAATCAGAAAGGTAAAGGGACTTGTGGGTAGAGATAAAGACAACTGTACTGGGTTTGTGTGGCAAGGTTTTGGTAGAGGGGAGGCTACAGGGATGCCTTCTGTGGAAAGCTGCAAGAAGCTTTCCCTGTGTCCAAACAAGCCAAAGGCTCTGAGAATGACCCATCACTGGCCAAGGCTGAGCCCATCAGTGGCGGTGGCAATGCCTCCCTGACAACACATTTAAGAAGTGGAAATGAAAGAAGCCTGCACAATTACAGCCATAGAGAGGAGTGAGAATAAGCTAGAGAAAGAGCTCTGCAGGTACCAAGGTCAGTGTAGAGGGAGGGGAAGGAGATGCTCCAGACACCAGAGCAGGGTTTCCCCTGCAGCCTGTGGTGAAATCCATGGTGATTGCCCTCCACCACTTGTGGAGGAACCCCCTACACTGGAGCAGGTGAATGCACCTGAAAGAAGCTGTGACCCTGTAGGATGCCTATGATATGGGAGGATACGTGCAGGACCTGTGGAGAGACAGGAGCCCACAATGGAGCAGATTTGCTGGCAGGACTTGTGACCCCGCAGAGGACCCACATTGGAGAAATCTGAAGGACTGCACCCTGTGGGAGGGACTCATGCTGGAGCAATTCAGGAAGAACTTAACTTATGGAAAAGACTCACACTGGAGAAGTTTGTGGAGAACTATCTCCCATGGGAGGGACCCCATGCAGGAGCATGGGAAGAGTGAAAGGACTCCTACCTCTAAGAAGGAAGGAGCAGCAGAGACAGTGTGTGGTGAACTGCACCACTGGTGGGGAGGAAGAAGAGAAATCAGGAGCAAAGTAATCTGATGAGGGAAGGCATTTTAGGATTTTGTTTCATTTCTCTGATTTGATTGGTAGTGAATTAAACAAATTTCCCTAAGTTTCATCTATTTTGCCCATGATGGTACTTGCTGAGCAATCTCTGCCTGTCCTTATGTCAACCCACGAGCCTCTTCTTTTTCTCTCTCCTGTCCAGCTAAGGAGGGAAGTGACAAAGAGGCTTTGGTAATCACCAAAGCAACTTCAGCATCTAGGCAAATCAATCCACCGCAACAGTTTAGTAATGGAAATATAATACTAGTACTAATACTACTACTATTACTAACAGACTATACAAACAAGTGATCCACTGCGCAGCTACTCACCAGCCACTAACTAATGCCCAGCTTCCTCTGGCTAGGGATATCAAGAGAAAAAAAAGAGAAAATCCGAAAAACAGCAATCCCAGAAGAGAGAGACAACTTCCTGGCCAAATCTCATCTGTATAATAAGCATGAAATTGCATGATATGGAATATTGCATTGGCCAATTTGGACCCATTGCTCTGTCAATACTCTCTCCAGCTGCATGTACACCCACAATAAAGCATAGGAAGCTGAAAAAGTCCTTGATTTCTTAGCAACAACTAAAACCATCAATGTATTACCAACATTCTTCTCATATTAAATACAAAAACATAGTGCAATTGTAGCTACTAAGAGGAAAAATAACTGTTCCAGCTGAAAGAAGGACACAGGGCTTCATAAGTGTTCCTAAACCATCCCACCACAAAAACTGAAACCAGAGTAGCCTAAATCTCCGCTGGGGGTTGTCTGAAATAACCAAAATAACCTGCTTGACTTTGTTGTGACACATGCTGGAAGAGCTCCTCAGGCAGCTCCAGCTGACAGGCAATTAGGAAATTGTTCCTTGCCATTTCACAAGCTGTCAGTTAATGGCTCCCAGCTGAAGCACAGACACTGCCTAAGTGAGCGCTAATCCCGCTTTGCTGAAGACCACTGAAGGAGCAGAGCTGAAGACAGGAACTCACTCGGAGACAGGCAGGAAAGCAGTAAAGTTAACGTCAAGAAACACTGGCTCCCGACTCTGATACCTTAGACATCTGATGGGGCTTGTGTCCATTGCCAGGAGTGGTTTGCAGAGGTACAAGGCGGGGGAGAAGTGTGAGTGCAGTTAGTTCAGCTGGAAGCCATTAGTGTACAGCTGAGAGGCAGCAAGGAGCAGCTTCCTAAACAGCTTCCCAGCAATGCCTCTGTGAGCATTTCCTTTTCAAGGCAGAGTCAAGCTGATAACACGAGACCAAAAATCAGATTGAACTCACCTCATGCCAAAATCAAACAAGTAGGTTGGAAGTGCTCATGTGTTTGGGAATAAGTGAGAAGTAGTTTATGGAGCTGTTTTCTATCATCTCTTGCTATTTGATCCTGGCTCCTGGCTACGACCTCACAACTGACTGTAAGGACTCGTGCAGACCCTTTGAAAGCAAAATCAAACAGGTGACGACTGAAAGCTGTGACTTAAACTTTTATCTTTTACTTTACCCTGAAACAGAGAAGAATAGTTCTCTCAGAAACCAGTACTGTAAGCTGACAAGTAATAAAGACCAATCTTATATATGTTACTCTCAAAAATAGCACAGAAGTCCCCTCCACCTGAACTTTACAGTAAAAATGGTTAAGACCAGTTTCAGAGCTTGAGCACTTGTATGTTTCCTCCAGATTCTTCTCTGCACATTGTCCCCAAAGCATTTTTGTTTTGGTTGATGAAGATGGAAAACTTAAAGAATAAAAATAATGATTTGTTGATGCTGTTAGTTAGACAGAACAGACAATTGTCCCTCAAGACTTCTAAGGATTCTTGGTGTAGGTGTTTTTGCTTCTGAGCATGCTCTTTATTCCTAGTATTCATCTTTCAGCTCTGTTTTTCACTTGTTGTGTAAGGATGGAAAGCACTTACTGTAGCATCATGGACTCCACACCTACAAGCAAAAGCTGCTTAGGTGACACTGCGTGACTTTTGAGAACTAGGCAGAAATCACTCATGACTTTTGAAAACTTTTATTTTATCTGAGTGATACATGACAGGTCTGACACCACACCACAGAGCATTTCAACATTTTGCTTTATTTTAAGGGCCCTGTAAATCATTTTGAGTCCAGCAACATATTTGTGACTGTGAGAAATTTTAAGATATTTTAGGCTCTGTATTGGTCTTTTTGACAGATATGTGTTTAGGACAGCTTTAGTATTATGTGTTCCTTTCTATATGCAATACATACTACAAAACTGCTTCTCCTATTATCTTGATTAGAGTTATTATTTCAGTGATGATCACTTTTGCTAGATGAATATATATAATAATTTGATTGAATGCTCCCAGATCATAAGACAAAAATCATATTTATTTTAGAGAAGGTTTTAGGACAGTTCATCAACCACAGAGCATTTTAATTATAAGTATATTTTCAAATGAACCATAATTTAAAAAAAAATGTTACTTTTTACTCTTATGGTAACAGTTGCTTGCATAGAACATTGCACACAGGTATCAAGCACACTTATTCTTCTTTAAGTAATCAGCTTGCTCAGTTAACAACAGGATTTTCAGTCTTGTTTCTGAGATCTGTAATAACAATATGATGATAAGCGTACAAGTTATCTACTTCACTAGCAAATCCAAGGCTTTTTATATAAATTTTAACACTGAATTACTATGAAACTTAACACGTTAAGTTTTCTTCAAGGATCACTTTTTTCTTCTGAGGGTTTTTTTCCCTTAAAGTGTTGTGTGAACTACTAAAAGATTTTAAAAAGCATTATGCCAAGCTCAATAGCTTTTCAGTTTACTTAGTGTTTTATACTTTCATATTACTGCTTCTGTATTTCTTGAGGGACATGTTCTTCTTCAAGGAACCTCTTCTTCTTCATAGTGTATTGAAATGTCTCCTAGTGGCTACTTCCACAGTATTCTTTGGTCAGCCAGACTTGTATATGGCATTATATATTTTGATAATGGTTAAAATTAGGAAGGTGGTTATGCCTAGCAGATGTTATAAAAAGTATAAACATTAATTAAATGTGCCACAGCTGAATTAATCTAATTTTGCCCGATATTACATCTCTGTAAATACATTTAATTTAGACATGACCAAATTGCTATCTGGCATTTTTCACCCTCAAATGGAAAAGTAGGTATAATACACATAAACTTATTAGGGATTTTAAGTAATTTCTTACAAATAGTTTCAATATAAAGTAATGACTGGAAGTGTCAAATACTTTCAAATTATGTTGAGATGAGTCCATTTTGTTTTGGGGCTCAAATGTGACAATTTCCTTTTCTCAGAGGAAAAAGATTTCCTACACATGAGGATGTGATAGTCAGTAGAGTAGGAATTTGAGCCCAGGACATCCAAGCTGCAAGAGTTTCGGTGATAAATTTCTAGTACTTGAATTCTGTTATTTATAATTTATTTTTAAAATAAAACTTAAATACTGGCACTGATTCAGAATTCCTTTTAAATTGTATTTGTATAAATTTCTCAGTCTTCTGAGACTAGCAGTAAAATCTGAATTCACAGGCTTTTGTTTTTCCTTCTCATTTACATGCAATAGCAAATTCAGAAGCAGCTGTAAACTCATTGCAACTTCTGTGTCTGTATCTGGGATGTTTCTAGGTCATAAGAAACCAGCTCATAACCTCTGTCTTCCATTTTGTGAAAACAAATAACAGGATTGGAAATAACCTCAGAGTCTGATGAATCTTCTAAGGTAGAATATCAATAGCAGTAGCCAGTCGATATTTCAATTATCACCAGAATTTTCTCAGTATTTCTAAGCCATTTTTCAATCAAGTGTTGTGAAAATAAATAGAGTAGCTCAGGGATTATGGAACATTTTGAGGAGTAGGTGGAAACGAACACTCCAGTTCCACAGCTTTGCTGTGTGAAATCACATGTGCCTCTACCACTAGTTAATTCAGTTCCCAGGATGAAGCACAGACTGAGCAGTGCAGTCCCCAACTCTGGGTTGTCATAATCCTACAGTGATCCCAACCAAGGTACCAGCCAGCACTGCTGAGTCAGCCAGATCACCCAATCATACAGAAGTGAGGCCAAAAGCAGAGGCAAAAAGCTGAGAGTTTGTTTTTAATTTCTCCATCAGCTGCATTGACTCAGGGGGAAAAGCGAGAACAAGAGTAGATGAGGAGCCCCCAGATTGATACAGGGGAGGGAAAGCTGAAGGAAAAAATTGCTTTGTTGTTTTCAGCAGTTAGTTTCTGTCCTCCTCACTCCATGAGATGAAGTACCTGAGCATAACTGCAACAAGGAAACCAGAAAACCTGGCTTGGAGTCTAACCAAAAATGCTGCCTATCTTGGCAGTCATCAGTCAGGTGTTGGCACATGCAGTGATTTGGTAAATTAGGAACTAGATTTCTTGTGTGCAAAACATTAGCAGTTCTGAAGAGATACATAAGAAACATATGCAATGTTTGGAACAGACCACAGCACCATTCTTACTCATTGCATCAAGGGCAGAATTTTCTCACTGATGCAATAGAGTGATCCTACCTCAGGTAGATGTCAAAAAGTTTGAAAATAAAACACTTTTTAATACCTTCAAATGTTGATTAAAACAAGATGAAAAAACTATATACAACCAAGAAACAAAGCAACTAAAAATTATGAAAGCAACACATCCCTGCATGATAGAGTTGTTAAATCAAACTCTACATGTGAAAGGAGTATTGTCTAGGTATTAGGCAATAGTGGGGACACAGAAGAGGTATTTGATTTCATAGTAATGACAAATGAAATCAAATGCAGTTTGGTACAGCTGGCACTGAGATGAGTCATTCTGAAACACAGTATCTTAACTCCAAGTCAAACCTAAAGCAATCTAATGATGCTATTTAATAGCAGTCTGTTTATATCCCCATTCAGAAATTCTGTTCTGATTCATTCATGGACCATGGACAGCATGGTACATAAATTCTGGATAGAGTCCCATGAACACATTTTATTCTTACTATAAAGGAAACAAAAGGATCTATATATTTGCAATGTCCTCTCTTTACATACAATGACTCCTCTTAATTGGTTCTATCCTAGCACCTATTATTTGTGAGGGCTGATATATTGTTACTGAAGTCAAGTGCTTGTGTTTGAATGTTGTTGTTAAAGGAAGGAAGAGTATAATCTCACACTGAAGTCATGCACAATGGCCAGCATGTTACATAATCTGTCTCTTCTCTACATTTATTCTTAAAAAATAAAGAAAAAAAGAAAATGGGACAATGTGGAAATATTTTTTCCCCAAATAAAATGATCATAGCATGATTCTCTCAAATGAAAACAAGATGATTTCTCAAAAAATAAAGAGGCTATTTATTGCTTATAGATTGTTTCAAATTAATGTCTTCTGTATCCTATGCAGTTTTGAGTTTTGCCATTGTGTGAACACCACTGATCACGTGGGCTGGATTCTTCGTTCCAAAGAGACTCAGAAATTTTGCCAAAATTTCCTCTATATTCTTATGAGGCTGACAAGATTTCTTTGTGTTTATTAATACAAAGTATATTCATTAGAGTTCAGTCCTTTAATGATAGCTGTCATACCAGTTGTGCTTCAAAAAAATAGCAGCTTTTCCTCAGAGATAGTATAGCTACACAAAAATAAAATTAATTTGTTTAAAGGGTAAAGGATTTAGATGTTCATAATGTAAACACCATATAGCTTTCTGAAAGTGCAAACTAATCCAGGTTTGTCAGTCTTTCACTTGGCAATTTTAAAGGGAATGAAGAAAGTGACAAGCCTACAGTTACCAGGGATTTTGAATATTCTTGCTGAGACATGTTTTCCTGGATTACATTGCATATGAACAAAACAGATTAATCATATGAACTTGGGAAACATAGTAGCCTTTGGTGTCAAAGTCAACCAACAAAAGAGAAAATACTAGGTTTCCTCTATACACTATCAAAATTAAGTACCAGTATATACTCCTCCTGGGTTTGGTCAATTATTAAAAACAACTTAAAAAGTGGAACCTTTTGGTGGCAGAAAATGATTTGCAAAAGTTACTTTCATTACACAGAGACAGCAATATATATATATATTTTTTTTTATATATATATATTTTTTTTTTTAGAAGAGAATATTGAACACTATACCCTCACTGAAAATGAGCACATTACCTGATACATTCCACTCGATTAAAAGAAAAAAAAAACCCTTGAGATCTCTCTCTGGTCTCATTCTATAGTCTCCTTTGTCTATTTCATCTATGCCTTCCTTTGATGGCACAGTTAAAAGTGTATTTTTTTATCCAAAGGAAAAATTAATTCCAGCATGTCCTGGGTTTCATGCATTTACTGCTGTCCACACCATTTGCACATCATGCTATTGTAGACAATCAGTCACCAAAATCACCAACTCTTTAAGAAGTTTTCAGATGCACATGAAGGATATCTTCACATCAAGGCACTGGTCTCAGTAATAAAAAGATGAGAGACTAGGAAACAGGAGTGGGAATGGAAAGCCAGATGCTTATGGGGAGCTTTTGCCACACACTCGGTCATCTTATAATTCTAACCATTCAGTATAAAACAGGCAACAGGGATGATTGGTATTGTTTTACTGATTAGCCATTCTCTCTCCCTTTTTTCCCAAAAGGCCCCCTGCCCAACTCTACTTAGTAAATATTGACACCTGTAAACCAAGCTGGATGATGCCTTTGGCTCTTCAGCTCTCTTCCCATCTGTTGCCTGGGAATTTTAAGTGAAGTATTTTGGGACACTTGCTCACTTTTCATTGAAAATTGTAAAAAAAAAAAAAAAAATCACTACCCAACAGCTAATCCTAAAGCCACATGGCTCTAGAGTGGCCTGTAGTAACTAAAGGGAAAACGCAGCGTATGTAAAATGCATATCCCACTGGCCTCTTCTGACTACTCTTCTTTAGTTAACAGCATGCCAGGGTAATCTGCTTAGTTACCAAGTGGAGCTTTCTTCCCTTTTCCCCATGAGATCACCCTGGCCACGATCAAAGTCCAAACACATTCTCGGCTAACTCTATTGTTCCCAAGAGTGGGATTAATGACTAATTATGTCAGGTCACTCATCCAGATGGCCTCTCAGATGTTCCTTTGTCATTGCCTGACCTTCCATATGCCCCTTTGACCTTGAGGTTTATTTCCATGGCAACGTGAAGCCTCAGTTTCCTTGCTGAGATTGCCAAGAAGTGGCCAAAAGGGGGGATATGGGATAATCTACCCACACTTTGTATTCTGCTTCCATCTCATGCCTTGTTAAATCCAATGAATAGATAAAAAATACTATCTGATCCCAGCTGAGTGATGACCATGGTCATGATTCTATGTTACATGCTATGTTTTTTAAATTAGCAGACAGCTTTGTACATGGAAACGTGCATTTAATTTGAAGAACATCAATCGCCATAATGTGATCTTTTTATCTCATTAATGTTAAGCAAGGGTAATAGAATGGAATTACAAAATATCACTGTGAAAGGAATACAATTCAGAGAATTATAGATATCCCCCATTAAAGCCCTAGAGATGTTTAGATAAGTCTACTTGTTCAGTTTCATAAATTAAAGATTCTTTTACCTTTCCTGAGGTTTAAATTTAGCCTTGGATGTTGATCTTATTCTGAAGAAGGATTTTAATGTGGTTAACGTGATGGAGAATTTTCCAAAAGCTACCAAATAAGTAAATAAAAATATAAAAGGCCAGTGACTAGTGAACTCAATTAAAAAGGTTGAATGGTATTTCTGTGAGTTGAACTGTATTTACTTTTAACATTTAACATGAATATTGGACAAGATCTGAATTTACTACTATGTGCTGTCAGCTGTAGAAAAACTGGTTAACGCTCTTGCTGCCTGACCATAATGTGAAGTTATAATCTGATCCTTTTTTCAAGTTTCTTTAAATATGATTTATTAATTGGTGAAAAAAAATGTGTTTACAAGAATGAACATTTTTTTTTTACTGCTCACCATCCTAAAATAGCATCTTAATGGAGCAGTATCACTACATATGCTACATCACAATTTTTGCCACAGATTTTTTTTTTGCTTTCTTTTTTTGTTGTTGTTGTTTTTTATTATTATTACTATTTTTAAAGGAGCCACTTCTGTGAATTAAATGGAACATGAAATATGATAGTCAATTTGGAGGGTCATACTAGATGGGTTTTCTTCTCAGTTTTGAAGGATGTCAGTGAATAGTATTTTACAAATTGCTTTGCAAATGCATTCCAAAGATGTTATTTGGTTCTTATTTAGTGCAAATTCTTCTAAGACTCCGAAACATCTGCGAAGCAAAACAGAACATACTGCAGTGCCCTGAAACTATTTAGTCACTCTTCATTCCTAGGCTTTTGGAATGGGCACTAAAAGTGTCTCAGGGAAAGTTATCTGTATGTATGCACGTCTGCATAAAATTCTATAAAAACTACACTGGAATAATAGTATGACTTTTAAATATAAATGGGGACAGATTCAGTAAAAAAGGTGACATTTTTATGCTTCTATCTCTGCCCTGTGTATATATGCATTATCAACCATTTTTCACACAGATTACGCTTTCAGTTGTATAGTGGTACAGCTCCAATGTAGGGCCATGTTTTTAACAGAATGAGACTGACATCATTTACATAAAACAGTGCACATGATTTCTGTCTCATGCTCTCCCATTCTGGAAGGAGAAGAAAGGTGATGTAGCAATCCATCACTAAAGTTTTAATTGTTCTTTTCAAGATATCTCTCATAGTCTGTTCCCTGAACATAATCAGTCACTGAAGGAGGGGAGGAGAGCATCTCTGAGCTGCCACGTTCTTTCATAATTTTCCCTGAATCTGTGGACTGGACAAAACCAGTGATCCAGAGAAAGGGCTATACATCATCATAGCTTCAAAATCTTAACCCTGATATTTGTGTACAGAGGAAAGTAGTAAGATTGTGCTAATTTTTTCCACTTTGGTACTTACCTTTTAATTTCTGCACTCTCCAACCTTCTAGCATAACTAAAGGGTCATCACAGACCCTCTATCATCACTAAAGCTTGTCTCTTGACATACTTATGCATAAATAATGCAGGTAGTGCAATGGCAATCTACAATACAAAGAACAATTTAAAGTTTTCAGAAATGCAGAGAACATTTTTAACTACTACATCAGTGCCAAATCAACACACATATTTGTGCACATTGAAAGGCGCTGAACAAACAAATACATAAATACAGACATATATTGTAAAAAGAGGGTAACACGGAATAGGATAATTTTGGAGGCACTTCATTGTCCTACTCAGGTACTGTCAGAAGTCAAATTTGATTTGAGGAGGAAAAAACCCACCACACTCTGCTTTGTAAAATGGCTTCCTGTCAAGGGAATGAAAGCTATTTTCACATCTAAATGAGGTTTGATGTGTGCACATTCTATTGATTTCACCCAAATTGACAGGGTGCTGAAAGACCTGTAAAAATGATATGTCTATAAAACTTGCTTTCATACAAATGCAGAATCTACCAAGGACCACTGGAAACTTTGCAGCATGACTAATGTGCTCAGAATAAATTACTTAATCAGTTCAACTACTTGGAATAATGAGAACAGAATTATTAAACCTAACTGTTAAGACCATATATTCAATATATATTAATTTTTTAAAAATAGTTAATATGAATGAAGTGTCTAAAATATAGAAACTGATTGTTTAGAGCTCAGAATATCAAATTCTTTAGAAATTACATACATGCAGAAATGCCTTAGCACAGAAGTGCAGGCATGATATATTGAGAAATCCAGTTAGAAGATGGGAGGGTCAATTCTGTCTTCATAACATAATTAATTACTTATAAAGTAATGGTAGTGGCCAATCATTTATACTTTGAAAGTATCTATTTCATCAAAGTTTATTGGTGAGTGTTTTATCATTCTCCGAGAAGTGATTAAGTAGAATTCAATATGTCTTTTTAGGTCAGGCAGGATTTTCATGCAGTTGAGGAAAGATCTGGATGTTCTTCATTGTTTTCTCATTTACCTCAGGTAAGTCTTTGTACAAATTGCACAGATGTTCAATGTCTGTTTTCCTGCATAAGAAATTGAGATAATAATAATAATTGCTAACATTATAGATGTGCAGTGAAATTACATCATCTTGCAACAGTAAGGCACAGCAGAAAATAAGAGCTCACACTGTAATGTTCCTATTCAGTAAAGACAGTTTGGGGCGTCCAAGCACTTTAGGGATTTGCTTCCATCATTAAATAACTCCTTCATAATTGACATTAACTTCACAATCATAACCATTTTTTGCAGGATACCCCACACCACAAAAAGAATAGGAAATAGATATCTGAATGAAAGACTCTTATATGCAGTTTTATATCTAAGTTAATCAAAAAACCCTTGATGCAATGCTAACTACAATGGAGGGTAACCGTGCCACCAGCAAAATAGTTTCTGGATGTTAGCAGAATGAAACGTAGATGAAAACGTTTCCTAAAAATTTTCAAAGCAACTGAACTTTTGTCTTAGTACAATGCAATGCCAAGAGAAAAAACAGGATTGTTTCTATCTCAAAAATCTGTATGTGATTTTGAAGGTTAACTGTGCATTGGAATTACCAAAGCATGATTTTCCCGAATGTCAATGCATTAAGGCGTATTTTCCAGGTATTTGATCAAAGGAACAGGGGATTTTAAGTGAGCTGTTTTGAAATGTATAGGTGGTAAATCACTGCAGTGATTTTTCTGCAGCTAACAGCTTCGGAAAGCTGCTTGGTATGTTGATATATGTGCAAGAATATTCTGTATACTTTGATGTTTACTAATTCCATGAAATTTATTTTTTAATAAAGTACTAATAAGTATAAGAAATGCCACTGACTCTCGGAAATACCCATGCTATAGCACTTTTGCAGGTGTGCACCCCTGAAACTATGTTTATGGCACAAGTACCTTGCATTGAAGTGTTTTGTGATGAACAATTTAAAAAATGACAGGTCATCATCACACACAGGATACCTGTTTTTCTGCCTCTGGATATGTGTAGAGCCAATTTTACAAGTATTTTTTGAAGTTGCATGCAAAAAGTTCCAGGGAGTAAAGAAAGCAAATAAAACTTATTCTATGTTAATAGCTATTTATTTTAGCTTTTTTCCTACCCACAGCATACGCAAAATACTTTCATAGAAGTTTTTTTTAACATTATATAGTTTAAATTTATTATTTGGACAATGTAACAATACAATTGTTGTCTTCACTACTTTACAACTCAGAGGTCCTTATCCAAAAAGATGCTGTAGTGTATTGGAGAAGGTGGGAACCCTTTCACTTAGAGACACTTCAAAGAAAATCAGGACTTATGCTGTGAGCTGGGACTGAGCAAAACAAAGTTCCAGATCCTGCACTAATCAAATAGGTTTTTTTTAATCAGAATGACTTGAGAGAGGACATAAGTTGACAGGCACAGCACCCAGAGCACTCATCTGTGCCGCGGGAGACTCAGGCTTCATGCCTCTGAGCTGGATCATTGAAGGTTAGAAATCTTTGGGCAAGAGTGCTAACCAGAGCTCCAGAAAAGGCAATAGAATAAAAGACTCTCTTAATAACTCAGCAGATTCACAAGTGGGCCAGTCACACAAGGCAGGTATTTGGCTTTGTTGCTTAAACCAACAGGAAACACAATTAAATAAATTAAATAAAAAAAAAATAGTGCACAGAGAACTCTGATTCTGACCACTGGTTTCTGGATGGATATTTTGGTAAGGTTTTTCTTTAATCCTTGCCTATGTACTCTGGATTCACCTTGCAGCACCTCCTCCTTCCTCATCAATTTCCAAACTACTGGAAGAGTTGGCCAAGGGAGAAAGAAGAGTCACTTACCCTGCTCTAATGTTGAGTCTCAGAGCTGTGCTGCCCATGAGTATCTCTTAGCCTGGTTAACTTGATCCCCTTCTCTCATCAAGAGGTTTCCTTTTCTCTGAGGGTCCTCTGTGGTGAAGGTGTCTCTTGCATACCTTTTCCATGGCATATAACCTGACAAGTCAAAGTCAGCCTTCTTTGAACTCTCCCTGATAAGCAGCTGTCTGCATGGTGGTGATAGCCCCTCAAACTAGAAAAACTCTCAAGATTGCTCCTCAAGGAAGAGAGACCTTTCACCACCTGCAGATCTTTGGTAAGAGATCAACATTGACTATAACCTTGTATTATGGTAACTTTGGTAGTTTTGAGTCTTTGTTATATCCTTTGTGCACTAACAGAGTGAACCTTGCCATTAAAATTTGTTGTCACCCATTTACAGCATCGTGTTTCAATCAAAGCAATTTTGCTGTTACCTTTGACAGTGTTTCTTTATGCAGTTTAAATCACCCATTCACAACAAATTGGCATAGTAGGCAGGATCCTAACCAGGATTCACTATGCCTAGCCATTCTTGTTCAGTCATGGAATTATTGATTCTCAGTGCCAATGGTTAAAGCCTCTAAGTATAAATCAAGACTTACTGTGAATGAAACCCTAAAATGGTGTCATCAAAGAACCAGGATGAAATGGTCATAAAACAGGCTTAGGAACAGGTCTGATTAAAGCATATGTACTTTATGCCTAGGCTATGGTCTAAATTCCTGGCTTCATATAGTTATATCTCAATCTCAGCTTTCATTTCAAAACAAATTTCATCTTCTTGCTCTTCACATTTTTTAAGGAAGGGTTGAAATTCAAGCCAACTATAACAAATGCAGGGATGCCTGACTGAGTTTTGAAGCAATCCAAAAAAAGAAACTCTACCAAACTATCTCTCAGATCAGTGGGATTTTACTCTCAAGACCGCTCTCTTTCAAGATGGAAAATAGTGCTGTTAAAGTTAGGAATAACACGGTGTCAGGTGGATAAAAGAGGAAGGCTCTGGATGACATAATCTAAAGTGCTGACACAAACACAATATGAATCTTGTTTTTCCTTCCCATCAGAAGAGAACAGAACTGCTTCCTCAGTTTCCTAGGTTGTGATGGCTGTTTCTGCTCTTAGAAGAAGAAAGATATACCCATCCTGAGACACACAGTTATTATCACTCTAGATACAGACCAAGGCCTCAATGCTAAAGAGGGGTTATGGATTTTAAAATATGTGATTGGGAATCTACAGTTTTATCTACTTGCTTGTCTGAAGCATAATAGATTCAAAGGCTTCCAGTGTGTAAGTAAATGTATAAACCAGTCAGAAGGTTCCAATTCAATTTCTCTTTTAGCTTATCCATTGAGTGGTGCTGCTGAAATGGCCTAGCAGTATATTATTAATCTTCTCAGCCTGTTATACAGTATTTCCAGCCTGGTCTACAGCTAAGAAACTATTGAATTCTTTTTTTTCTCTGTGCCTCTCTTACTCATACTCATCTTCCTACTCCTCTCTCCTAGCTCAGACTCACCAACCAGCCACCACAAGGAACAAGGTCGGGGCAATACTTTTTCACTAAAGGATTTCATCAGATGTCCCTCACTGAGGAAGGCAGGGTTCATACCGTGCAGCTGCTCATTCTAGGAAGACACATCTCCAGCAGTCATTCCTAGAAGTACAATTAACCACATGTTGTATGCAATGAAGAGCAGTATTATGTTACAGCTTCACAAGAAGAGTGACTGGCTTTACAGAACTTTGTTAAGATGTAGGATTTTCTCTAACTGCTCGTTTTAAGCATTTGATAAACTTGTGGATGAGTTACGGAAGCTTATGAATTAAGTGGGATTTTACTGTTTGTTAAGAAAGATTATTCTCCACTGAAGACGTAATGATTAACTCCACTTTGTGGCTTCATTTCATAGTGCAAGTTGTGACTCGATGATACTCGTCTACAGTTGGCAATGATTTATAAATTGTCATTTAAAATGATCTTGATGCCATCCTGGCAAACTTTATCTTAGGAGCTAAAATTTTCCTTTTCACTGTTATTACTGGAAAGGAACCTGTTCCCTGTGAAGACTGAGAGAAGATTTGCTGGAGGGAAAAAGGTTAATATTTATTTTAACCTGGTAGGAAATATTCAGACTGCATAAATTGAACAACATTCCCAATTATCAGACATCTTAGTCTGTAATGACCTGACAACACTCGTGGAAAACTCAACTTATGATAGGAAATTGATTTTATCAAATACAGTTATCATAATTACTGTGGGAAAATACACAAACAATGGTAGTTTAAGCATCATATATCTATTTCTTATCAAAAAAGTCTCCCAAGGTGTTTTAGACCCTAAGTTTGGTATGGATAGGGACTATCTAAACTGAAAGTTATGTGTGACCACTCCCTTTCCCTCACACTCCAGGTAATAGGATCGCATTTATCTTTTTGACTTATGCATGGACAGCAAATTAAACTAGAAATGATAGCTGGTTCAGTACCTCAACATTGTTTTGAAATTATGCCATTTCTTTAACATCCTTGCTATCATCAACTTCAAAATGAAGTCTTAAATTTGGCAAGCAAGATTCTGGATGTGCTTGCTTAAGGGCAAAATGTTCATTTGAGTACTTTTTTCTTAGAGGCATAAAGTATAATGTATGTGCTGAAATTATGCTGAGTGACCTGACAACTTGAAGACCCATTGAGTAAGCTGTCCCGTCACAGAGCGAACCACAATGAGCAAACACTCCTCCTATCTGCACATGCACATGGAGAACCAGCCCACGATGGTGCTGGAGGTAACTTGCCTGGCCACACCCTTGCTGGACAAAACACTCTTCCTTACTCACTGGAGAAGCCAGAAACCCCTGACAAGCACCCATCAAAACCCACAGCGGCTCCACCAGGGATCACGTTTCCCCGCCGTGCATCCACATGCGTTGATTGACAGCGCTTCCTCTTCCGCGAGAGCGGGGCCCGTCAGGCAGAGGCCCAGCAGGTTGTTTTGTCAGCTGTGGCCGACCCTGGCCATCGACCCGGGCAGGGACCCTGAGCTCTGCGGGGGTCCTGGCCCAGGCCTCGCCCCTCGCTGGCAGCTGCAGCCGCTGCGGCCCTCGGCCCCTGCACCGTGGCAGAGCCCCCTGCCCGCCTCCAGACAACACCTCGCTGCCATCGCTTCAGCCTCCCCTCAGCAGGGAGGAAAGGCAAAGAGCAACCGTAGAGGGCAATGACAAAGCCTCAGAAATCCGAAATGGTGGCTAAAAATGTCTGTCTAGGTGAATACAGGGTCTGAGACTTCACAACTTCTTGTTTTCTTTGAGCACTCGTGTGCCTACTTGTCTATATCCCTGTATAGCAGGGATAATGCCTATAGGGAACAGAAATGAAACCACTCTGGGTTTTGCACTATAGAATGGAAACTTGAAAAACAACTAGAAAGTGACTGGAATTGTTTTGGGGTTTTTAAAAATATTTTTTCATAATTTTCCATGTAGCTGTGAGAATCAAATTCAGAAAAGTTTAGTCCTTTGTCTCAAGACCCATATTAGCCTAACTTTTAAACATGCTTATTTGCTCTTTACAAAAAACCTGAAAGATGCAGTACCCAGGCCACGTAACTCCAAGAAATGGATGCCTTATTCTGGTCTCACGGTAAACAAATCAAGATAGACTCCATAGAAAGAATGAGATTTCTGTTTTTACAATACCTTTTGCCTTAATTCTAAATTTAATACAGACTTTTCAGATTTAAACATTTGCTCAGCCCTATCTGCAGGCTTAGGTGCTTTTAAGCAATTTCTTCATCTGGCAGTCTGCACAATTGGTCCCCTGGACTGCCTTGTAATGCCCTCCCATCTCCCCAGGAGCTACATTCTTCCCCACTCTCCTCTCCAGTTATTTCCCAGCTTTTGTGGAGCTGGGAAAAGTGTTTTCATCTGTGTTTCTAGTGTGTTGCTACCTTTAGCTGCCCACTTAAAATACTGCTCCTTGCTCTCCCCTTTCTATCCCACCAGAAGGTATAAAATTGGTCTGAAAATTTGGGGAGAAAGCAAAATATGTGTACCTATTTCAACCATAAGGCTAAATGGTAGCTCACGGAGGGAAAGACTTTCTTTCTGAAATAATGTAGCATCACTCAAAGTACTTTTAGGCCTTTGGCTGTATAAATAACCTTTTGCACTTCAGGGGTCATTAGATCACGATAGTTTGTAATATAATTATAGTCAGCACTCTGCTCATATGGGCTGCCTGGTAATTTGCTTGTTAATATATTAGCACAAAGCATTGATCAAGTAGCTAATCCAATCACACGCTTGTTATTGATCTCCTATTGAGCATCCTGGCAGTGATCACTTTTTGCTCAGGCCCAGTCAATAGCAAATGCCAAAGAGGTTCTCCCACACCTAATAAGCTTACAAAATAAACCAAACATTTTCCTTTGCCCTCAAGGCTAGGATCAATTGAGAGCTTTTAGAGCAGAATTCAAATGATTTTTTCATCAGCTTTCCCTCTTTCTTTCTGCAAGCACACAGGTTTGCATTAAGACCCCTATCTAAGACTTTCATTCTAATTTTAAGACATCTGAAAAGCAGCTGCCATGTCTGAAATACTCAAACAGCTGTAAACAATAAATCACACGGGTGAGGAATTCTGGGCTGCACGTTGGCATGTGGTCTGTCAAGCCAAAAAAATAGAGACATACATAAGATCAAGAGGTCAGGGGTACCTGAAGTCTACAAAAAATGAACTTGTCCCATATTTCATCCCAGCTAGCCATATTCTGGAGGAAGGCCTACGTAACATTCTTTTACAGGAGGATCATGCCTTAGTACATAGAAGTGGGGGGAGGCTTAGGGATACTGCAATGAATTAGACATGAGCCTTTTCACATTGCTGCTATTACAGTAAGGCAATTCCAGTATCAGCTAATGGAATTTCACACTACAGACACAGATTTTTGCTGATGAAAAGCACACAAGAATTATGCAGGAAGAAACAATATTTCACTTACATGAATTAGGGCCAAATACTAGTTCCTTAACATATAACAGTTCCCAGTTCCTTACCATGCAGTATATGAATGTGACCCTAATGGATTTTCAGTTACTCAAGAAAGAAAAGAGTGAGAGGGAAAGGAGGAGAGAGGTTTTTTAGAAGAGGCAACTTTTACTTATTGCAGGAATTTTGTAACTTTTATCAGATGTCTTTTCAGCTAAAATAGCTTATTAAGTCTCCGAGAAAAATACTTTGGAAGGAACATTTTTCCATTTAGTTAGGGGCCTTATAGCAAAACAATGGTGCTGTAATAGTAGCTTCTATTAGATCATTAAAAAAGAATGCAAGAACCTGAGATCTTAAATATCCTTGCTTCAGCTATAACTATTAGCACTATTTTAAATAGCTAGGTTGTATTTTCACTTTAATCACTTTTATTCCATGATCTTGTTTTGATTATTGTGATTACTATTTTCCTCATTACCATACCAGATTTAAATTACAGAAAGAGACAATCTGAATATAAACCAGGTACTGATTTAAAATCTTTAAAAGCATTTGCAACATGTAAGCATGCAATTTAAAACCAGTACCAAAATCTGATTACTTGCCTGGGGAAGAAACAGTTTAGCTAGAAATCTCAGAAATATCTTTTCAGAAATTTTCTTTTGAATTACTCATAATTATGCAAAAATATTTGTTTGGCAGACTTTTTTATGTCAAATGAAAATAAATGCATATTGTGACTCTGGCAAATTTCCACTATTTCTGTGCAATCCTCTTAGCAGCTGTACAAATCTTTACTGATGAGACTGAACTTTTTTAAGAGGACTTTCATTTACATGGCAAGATCTTGTATTGGCCATTAGTAAGTCTTATAGCATCATACAGATACTGACAAATTCTTTACCTCTGTTTTGCCTCTATGTTTCACCTTCTTATTGTCTCACTGCCTATGCTTATTCTCAGGCTTTCTTTCAGAATGATCCAGACAGCTCCTTCAGGATCAAGCTGAGCGTGCTCCCTCAAGATGGTTTAACCCTGATATCATTTCTGGAAAAAATGTAAGAAGACTGAACTGAGTATGAGTGTGATCTACGTTCAGCTTGGACAAGGATCACATTCTCCAACACCTCCCTCCAAATTCATGTTGCAAAACCACCTTGTCTGCTGGCTGCAGCACTCACAGATACCTCACAAATAGCACCTAAACCCATGGGAGCACCACAGCAGGCACAGAGGACAACATAGACCACATGCTCTGTATGCTACTCACTCTGTTCCATAAAAGACAGGAGCCACATTTTAGTTTGAAGGCAAGGGATTGCTCTGTGGCTGGGATGCCCTTGGCTGCACAGTCAAAGCCATCCAGCTGATTTGCATCTTTCTTACTCAACCTTAAACCAGGACAAACTCTGCTAAAGCAGTGGCCACAGAGCAGTATACATGCTATTTGAGTTTTGTGTAAGATGAGTGAAGGCTCAAGCTAGCAGCCTGCAAAATTGAGGATTTAACTTGCTATGACAAAGTTTCTAAATATACAAGAATTTCTGAATTTCTTATGAAGACAACAATCTAATACTGCAGCTCTACCTTCATCTAAATCATTTCATGATCAGCTGTCTGCATAACCAATTAAGTTTGCACAAGTATTCTGATTTTGCAAGCAACTAAATATACCTGCCAAACTTAGACAGAAATGACACTAGATGTGAGCATACATCCTGTTGAACCCACAATTTAATTGAAAAACTGGTCTTTATGTATAACTGGACTGCTTTGCTTGTTTTGGTGTTTAAATGGTTATTTAGACTTTTTTTGGAAGTGTGGACTTTTTCTTCTTTTAAAAAATGCCTTCTAAGAGGCACCTCTCAAGACAGGAAGCAGTGCCCAAATTTGATATATCATTGTCCTTGCACTATTGCATCTCTCCAGACAGGAACAAGGTTTTCAGAACTACATATTTGCTTATGAGTTAACTATGGAGGTGCAGTCAGGAGCTTCTGACTAACTGCAAAAAAGACTCCAAGTTCCTTATGCTTATAAGGTTAGTTGTGTAAAGTGGAGAACATAATTTACATGGTGGCAGCAAAAATGGGAGGTATTTAATAGTTTAGAGAAAGGATAGTTTCTAAGTCCTAATTCCACTCTTTTCTCAAAATCTCAAAAGAAAGACTTCCAAGATTTTTTTCCCCAATACATTTCTTATCAGCCACCACAGTCTCTAGACTAACAACTAGCCAGTTTGTTTCAATTTTTTTTAAACAAATTTTCCTGCTGTACAACTCTCCTAAAAAAGGATCAAAATGTGGGACAGAAGAATTGACAGTTAATATTTTCCACTTTGAGATGAAACTCTTGTAGGCATCTGAAAAAATACTGTGAATTAACCATAAGAATGCGCTTATGGCAATAGTAGGTCTCCATCTTATTGAGCCAGTCACGTCCAAAAGAGTTATTGGAACTATCCATATGAAATCATTGCTGAGACACCGGGGAATAAACATTTTTTTGTTGCTGTGTTGTTTCTGTTTTTTTTTTTTTTTCAAATTATGCTTTGTACTCTCATGCTTTATGTTAAAGCATGGATAGTTAATTTGGATAGCATTTTATGCACTTCTGGGCCCTTCTTTGCCTCTTGGGGAAATAATTTTTTAGAAGCGTACATTTCATATTCTATCTCTACAAGAATACAAGCACGAATCACAAATAATAGCCAGATTCCTGTAATTCGGGAAAGAGAGATGAATCCATTTGGTTTTGTATTCTTGTGACCACCTGTGAAGAGCTGCTTTGTTCTCTGGATAGATCTTGATTTTAGGTGCACCCCAGTAGGCTTTACACTGTATGTAATCAGATATTTTAAGTTTGAGAAGATGAAAATCAAATACTAGAAATGTGGCCTTCTCCCATGATAATTTCCAAGAAAGAAACTGAACTGTTAGAAATAAAGATCCAACATCTAAAAGGTAATGATTTTTAGATGTATTCACCCAATGCGCTCCTTCAGCAACACCTGTCTGGGAGAGGGTTTTCTTGACATCCTGGCGAGTACCTGACAGTACCTTCTTTGAAGTACTGAATTACTGATGTACTTTGAGTACATAATTTTTGATGAAAATTAGAGCCATTCTGAGGTAGCTTGGAACAAAATTTTAACATAATATATTTAGTTATATCATGACTCAAGGCTGCATTGTTATTGGATGTTTCTTCATCACTGATGCAAGCCATTCTGAAGTTCTAAGGTGGCAGTGAAGTAGCTTATCTCTTTTGAAGCACAGTCTAATTTGCTACACAATGCAAGGTGAAACATTGTGAAATAATTTAGAAAAAAAGAAAAAGCAGTATGTTAGCATTTCCATGGTGAAATAACACTGATGAGACTGGAATGACAAATTTAATTCAGTAATATAAATATTATGTTAGAAGCACAAGCATCAGTGGAAATATTTATTCTTCTCATTCACCTATGAAAACTGACAATAATGTTAAGCTTATTCAAATACACCAAGGCATGTGTGTAGCAAGAAGCTATGAAAATGCCCCTTTTCCCAAAAACATTTAAATGAATTGTTTTCCTAAAACAGTGGATAAAGCAAGAAATTCCCTGCTTTGATCTGAGTAGCCACCAACATGCAGTAGACAACACTGTGTGTGATCGTTATCTGTTACTTTATGGTACTTCAAGAACAAAAAAATCAGAAAGCCAAGCTTAGCTCAGTTCCCTTCTGAAACAAAGGAATGAGACAGAATACCAGAGACAGACTCCAGAGGCAGCTGACATCTCCAGAATGTCAAGAAGGTTCAGGGAAATGATTATTCCAAACAGGAAAGCCTTCTCTTCATGTGATCTGATAGAGGTAAACATTAAAAATGTAGAAATGTTAATATGAAGCACTGTAATGTTTGAAATGTGTATATGAAAACACTTTCTGTAAGAACATCCTTAAGAGATTTGTTCTCTATCAGGTAAAGACACACATTTAAAGAGCTATGAAGATTTCTATCCTTTCAATAACATTATGAAAGAAACCAGTAAAATGTGTAGAACTAGTCCCTTCCGTGTTCCTTATCCACAGTATTTAAGAAAGCATTAATGTCTTTTAAAAACTTTTATATAGTCTCTTGAAATTATAGATAATAGTTTACAAAATAATCCCTTGCTTATCATACAAACACATCAAATCAGCTATAGGAACTTTAATTAATAGTTTTAGCAGACTGATTGGGATACCATCAAAAACCAGATAAACAAGTATTTCAGAAAGGTCAAAATGTCCACATTAGATATTCGGTTTAGATTTTAAGACATTGTCAAAAACAGGCTTCAGACTTACTAGACTGAGCTAGGGGCTATCATAGTCCCTATTCCAAGAAAAACAGCTTAAGAAAGCCTGAAGGTTTACAAAACAATTTCACCATCTTCTTAAGAGCTGTGACACAGAAAACATCTTAAAAAACTTCTGAAGTGTCTTCCTTCACCTGTGCTTCTGGATTTGTACAGAAGTACTCTGCTCTCAAAGTCTAGACTATACTTGGTATCTTGAACTAATTTAGAATTAAATGAAATTTGTATTTTAGCCAGTTGCTCCCTACAGAAAAAGAGCTCAGGGAGCAAGACAGGACCAAGAAATCTCTGGCAGCTCAGAATATCCTAAGCTTCACTTCACCAACAGTTGCAAGACCTGCACCCCTACAAAACTGACCCTCAGTTTCTGCCTGCCTAGGTAGTAGCTCAAACCACTGAGTCATTTTACAGAAACAGATCCACATTTTAACCCTTTCCTTTTCCCCTTCAGCAATTTTCCTTCCTTTTTATTAGTTTTTTGTGACTGAAATAGGGTTTGTGTTTTCTACGTTGGACACAGTATTACCAGAGTAGACTTTGGTGCTTCTCAGTGCTACTATACTCACGTGTTTTACTGCTTTCCAGATGGATCGTGATGAAGTTGAGGAGAAATTTGTTAAACCAGTTGTTCAAGTCAAAGCATGCCCTTATATGAGATATGAACATAAGACATCCATCAAAATCTCAAGACTGCCAGCAAATATCTAGGTAGCTGTAGGTGTCTCTAGAATTGGATAATGCTGAGGATAATCTCTCTAAATCACTTCAATGGTTTATGTGCCAGCATTATTGAAAAGCCCCAATCTAAGTTGGTTTTGCAAATTTTATCTCACGTTTTAAGTGAGCTTAAAGCCTAACCAAGGTTTTTTTTACCTTGAAGCAGAAGATAACATCTTTTTTCATGCTGAAAAATAATTTATTCTATAACTAATTCTTTTCTCATCAGTGGATCAAGCCTTGAAGGAAGCTGACACCTGACATCCATTAAAAGCATGAATAGCTGGCTCTGTCTAAAAAGGTTTTGTTCTCTCCTAATCATGTGAAATCACACAAAAGTCAATGTCAGTAAACAAGCCAAAGCTTTAGAATTCATTTGGTAATAACTTTAGTAACTAGGGGCATAGTGTTTATTTGATTTTGATTTTTTCTTTAAGGAAGAATGAAACTAGCATGGCTCTTTAAATGTGGTCTCACACTTTCCCATAAACTCCTAAAAAACTTTTTGTTTCTGCTCATTGATTCATCTGACATAGGAACAATTAGATTATTGCAGTAGCAAGGTCTAAGTATATTTCAAGTTGATGATTCTCTTTAAGTGAAATATATAAATATATTTGCCTTTTTGAAGACTTGGGAGACACACACAAGGAAGGTTGTAATAACACACTAATGCACAATTTTATGCCTCTATGGGATTGTGATTAATAACGATTTAAGAATTAGAAGGAACATCAAAAGGGCCCTGTCATTCATTGGCAGAGGAGAACTGTTATGCTTCTTTGGATATCTACTTATTATTCTAAAATTAAGATACAGATACAGAAGCTAGCCATCTAACAGTCATTTAACTGCAATTCCATACCATTCCAATCTCTTTGAATTTGGATATCACTGGATTTCCCATGTCTAAGCTTCATGTCCATCTTATGCAGCACAATCCCATGGGTTTTCTCCCTCTTAAATATGTCTACACTTATTCATCCTTGGCAGCATATACAGTTTATTATATAAATCGCAGTTACTGTAAAACATAGATCTCTCTCCTCCCCACATAGAAACAAAACAATTTCTGCCAAAAAAAAAAAAAAAGGGGGGGGGGGGGGGGGAGGAAAGAGGGAAGGGGAATCACCAGTCTCTTTGGTCATTAGCCCTATTTAAGAATCATAATCAGAAAACCTAGAGAATTTGGACCGTGTCCATTTTATGCACTGAACCAAGCAAAAATGGAAATTCCAGAGTCAAATCTCTTATTGAAACAGCCTTGCACTGAAATTCCCTGTCAAGTGCAACCAACACATCATTGTCTGAAGAAAAATCTGTCAGGACCTAAAACTACAGGGAGCAAAATGCATATTTTCCAAAATAAATTCATGGCTGATAAAGGCTACAAATCACAGCTCTAATGCGCTCACTGAAAGAAGTTGTATTTAGTGAATTCTCACCACAGTCTGCACCACTCAAATGTCGAGTCATCCATGAAGCAAAAACCCCAGAAACACACACGACTGCAGGCATGTCTCATAGGGTTCTCTGTAGGAAGATTAATATCTAATATTTTAAAATGTATCTTGGAAAGAACAGATGCACATTAAGATTCCGGCAACATTTTCGGAATATGGCTCCAGACAACAGAAAGCAGAGCTCCTTCTGCACACTGAGATGTTAGCAGCTCCACAGATAACATCCACAGTATTGATTCCCTTTGACACAGTCCCAGTGAATCTATTATCTAAGAAGGGGATATTCTTCATTGAATCCTTGCAATAAGCAATAACAAATACTGCGTGTTCTTGGTTTCCTGCTGGAGTGGTAAAAGGCAGAAAAAGCATTATTATTACCAGATGTCTCAACAGTCATATTGATTTAATTGGTTGTCATAAAAATCTGACAAGAGGAAAGCCAGTTCATAGCTGGTTATGGGCCAGAGAATACTGGTGAATGGACTACTTAGATCTCTCAAGAACATCTTTGTCTTCTACCAGTGTCATTGAACTGGTTGTCTTGTCCATAACCTAGACACAACCCATTTTATGCAGGCCATTTACTTTTTTGGTCCTGTTTGTCTTACAGTACTGCAGAAAATCTCATACTGTGTGGAAACTATCTGTATTAAAATACAAATTCCCTGAAACAGAAAGCATTTTCACTGAGAGCAGAAGATAGACTGCTTCATCGTTTGTCTCCATATCACCCATCCATAACTTTGTGCGCTATTTAAACTGCTGCAGTCTTTCCTTAACATCAAAAGACAACCACATGCAAGAACAACCATATTACATAATAGAATATTTAGCACTTGCATGAGAACTGTCATACAAGAAGCTTAATGCACTCCTACATATCTGTGGTTTACTGCAGGGTAGTGTTGCTACCCACATTTTGTGGTAAGCTATAGATATGATGAGACTTGGCTACAGTGTGAAGTAAAACCAGGAATGGAGCTTGGGAAATCCACTTTTGAGCTTTGGGCTTTAACAAACCTGTCCTCTTTTCCTGCCAACCTGGCTCTGGAGTGGCATGAAAACATTCACTCTGTTTGGAAGAATAAAACAAAACTGCAGTTACCTTCAATTATGTTGAAAATAACAGCCAAGAGATACTCTTGTTTGTGTCTTCATTTACAGCCTGCAGCTCATATCACTTAGGCTGAGGAAGTTAGGTACCCAGTATTTATCACCTATGGACACTATGTTCAGTGACCACAGTCAGTTTTTTCCAGTGTAAGATAAACATGTCAAATAATCAGAGACAATAGTCCTTGTGGGTTGAGAAGAGCATGTAAGCGTCAGCTAAGAAAGGATTTTGAACAATTTTGAAGCAGTCCAGTGCATTAACTTAATACACTACAGCTTTATGAACTTTTTCATATGCATCTGAACTGCCGCAGAGTCAATGCAGACTTTTTTTGGTGAAAATACAAATAAAAAGCTTCAATAGGCAACATGATATTCAATATATTACCTTATTCTATGAAAAGGAGAGACATGATCTTAATGTTGATCTTAGATTTTTATTATTGAACTTTCTTAATGATTGTTACTGATTTTTAAATGAAACTAAAAATGAATGTAGCAGTGATGTAACAATACTACATTAAGAAGTGTGCTGGAATTTTTTTACCTCCTGCAAAAGATTCATCATCCTATATCCATCAAAGTTGTCTATCCATAATATTTACTGTCTTTTTTTTGGCTCAAAGGTCTATCAATATAGGTAAGTTGTAAATTTAGAGCTTTATGTCCATGAAATTGTATTGCGTAATACATAAATTTTACAAGCTTAGTTGAAAAAAAAAAACCACAGTAAATTCTCTATTTTCATGCCCTAGTGAATGGTCAGCTAGGAATGAATTAATTTAAATATATAAATTAACATTAACCTATTCCTGAGAGATGATTACTGAAAACAGCATACCACATGGCAAGAGCTGTAAAGCAGAGGAACATTTCCATGCAGCAATTAAATTGATACCCATTAGCTAAGGACAACATATCCAAGCCATGAAATTGATTGAACAGGGTCTGCACAGTAAGTGACTCTATTTTCAAAATACTCAAGTGAACAATCCTCTGTCCAAATAAAACATTATTAAATTGAAGAGGCTGCAGCTGATTTTGGCTGCATAAACCTTGAGAAAATTCCATACTACTAATAAATTTAGACAGTTTTCACCACTAAACTTGAGACTGACTCACACTCCTAAGGGGTGTACAGCAGAAGTAAAGCAGTTACATCACCCTCTTGTGAATTACACCTGTGCAATTCTGCTCATGTCTGTTGATTTATTTCAGATGAAACCTGGTGCAAAGCAGAGTGTTGAACATTTGCCTGTTAAACGCCTAATGGGTTTTAAATTCTTAAGAACTTATCAAGCTCTAACACAAAAATCAATTGTATTAGGCAATATTAACAGTTTATTGAAGACCCCGTTTTTCCCTTGCAAAAGGTTTATCTGAAATTATTTGAGGTGGTGGCAATAAATTATTTGAAAAAAAGGTTTTTCCATTAGTCCAGGTAAAGAACTTTAGCTCTCAGCTATATTATCCAATAATACAGGCAGTGCATGCACCTTTTGCTGTTCTATGTAGCTAAAAGAGATGTTTCAGATATTCAAGCAGGAAAAATCTAAGATACTCTTTCACCTTGAAGATATGGAGTGAAATGCTGGGTTTGGACATACCAGTTCAGAGCACCTCCAAAGAAGCAGATGAAGTTATTACTTTCAAACAAATGCACAATAGATTTTGGGGCTTTCCTCTTCTAACCTTACACCACTATGGGTGTTAACTCATCTCATAATCACTCAAGAACAATCTTATGTTAAATTAAAAACATGAAGGTGAATCCTTAGGGTTTCAAGTTCACTACTAAATGATAGTCTCTACTAAATAACAGTGAGATGACCAAAACATGCAACTGACTGCTTCCTAATACACCATATGCCTTCAGTACATGTATTTTTTTCTTTCAAAATTGCAGCTAGTAAGAACTTTCCTTTTCAAACCCAATCAGCATTTCAACATCCCCAATTCACTTAGACTCATTTAGCCCTCAGGTACCACAACAGGCCAATTCAAACCTGTCTTCTCCCTGTGTTCAGTGCTACAGGGTAGTGCAAGAACATAGTCCCAGATCCAGTGGGAGCTAGGAGAGTTTGTAGGATATCACTGGCTACAACACATCCAAGGCAGTGGCTGTCAGTGCCTCAGCAATAAAGCTTAAGGTCAGCAATTCCCAGACTCATAAGCTCTCTTAGTTCCTGCTGAGTTCCTCCAAGCCCTGTGATGTCCCATGGAAAGCCCAAAGAGAATTTTTTGTATTTTTCCCTGTATGACTAAGTTCTTTATTAGTTATGCTCCCTGCTGAGCTGAAGTCCTATAAAAATTGAAGCTGGCCAGTTGCAGTGAAAGCTCTTCTATATTAAAAAAAAAAAAAAAAAAAAGAGTCAATGTGTTTCAGGAACCCAGCTGGAAGACAAACCAAAGCTAATTACTAAACCAGCTATGACCAAAAAAAAAATATTACCTTTTCACATATTACCACACTTATTTTGCTGCTTGTATTTTATCCTCTCTGTAAACAGAGGCAATTCATATGACCAGGGAAACAAACAAACAAACAAAAAAACAGACATTCATCACCTAGAGTATCCTTAGAGAGAAGAGCAATTAACCTTCTATAGAACTTAATATCCCTCAGTGGGGTAACCTCTCAGTTATGTTCTCTCTATTTGTCCTCTAAGCAATGCTGCTTTGTGCTGACCAGGCTGACATTGTTGCTCATCTGCATTGCTTTATTGCAAAATGAAATTAGAAACTGTGTTCAAAATATCACATGAATATTGAAACTGTTAATGTATTTTGACTTTTTTAGGTTTTACTCTCATCAGTAAATTTTCCTCTGCTTTGCTACTTTAGAAAGGGATAAATCATGCCAGCAATCAAATAAAAAGCCCAAGGGTCATATTTTGCATTACTGAGGCAAATCCAAAAGGACACAATAAATAACTTCTGTGGTGTCTGGATTGGTTTCAAACCAATCTTTTTAAAAGAGAAAAAAGTCACTGAAAAAATGTCAATTGCCCTTGCAATCTACCAGGCTCATGATTTAATGTTGGTTAATGCTAAGCTTAACAATTCCACCAGCTTTTGAAATCAGTTTATCATCATTAAGACTTCCACAAGCAGGTAAATGCTACATCCAGCTCCAGAGTGTATGCAGTAGTTAATAGTTCATGGCAAGAAAACACAACACTAAGAAAAGAAGCTAAGAAGGGTATTATCACTGTGTCAGAAACCACTATCATCACTTTTCTTAGTCTCACACCAATGCCCTCATACTGCCAGCAGGCACACATACTGGAGAGCTAGGGGAAAGAAATGTTTTGGAAAGTGGTCCATGGGCAAAAGAATACAGCTGCTCTCTAAAGATTTCACTGCTTCTCTGCCTAGAGGAGGCTGGACTTAGAGCAGGATGAGGCAGAAGTCTCCATGGATTCCCCTATCCCCATAACCCAGAGTATGCAGCCACACGTCCTCCATTTTACAAGTAGCATTTGATCTGGAAGCTTCAGTTCAATAGAGGAAGAGCTGCATTTGACTAAAACCTATGAACAGGTCAGTACTTCTTTATATAGCATAACCATTTGGGGAATTTAATTTGGAAAAATACCCTTCCATGCATAGCACAATGGTCAACATTGTTAGATTATCACACAAGAGCTGCACACTCTTTAGTCTCAGTGTTCATTTTTTTCTATTTCAGCTCTAAGATGGCACCTCCAACAGTAAAGAAGCCCAGTAACATGCTGACAAACCATAGATTCAGTGAGGTACAAAACTTAAGTGCCATCTACTGAATGACTAGAACCATGTCCTGCTCCTCTTGGGTCTAGCATCCAGGCATTGATCCTGTTTGCTGCTGATTAGGAAGCAAATTCAAAAGCCATAAAATACTGCAGTTCAGAGAGATCACCTCAGAAAACCTTTAGAATTAAATTAAAGAAACTCAGATTTGTTTGATGGGGTTTTTTTTCCAAAATTCGAGTAGTTCTTTCTTATAAACATCACAATATATACTCATGGTCTTTCCAGAGTTAAGAAATTCTATTCTGGCACACAAAAAAGATTCCTGTTTTAACTCAGTTAAAATGGTCATCTGCAGGTACATTAAAAGTTAAATGCCTTGTATACATTAGTCAAATTCAGAAGTAATTAACAAATGTCTCAAGTATGTTGACAAATGAGACAGTCATGTAAGTAACAGGCTATAATGGACAAAGAAAATAGGGGCTGTGCTTGTCAGCATGAGGGATTTCACTGCAGGAGAGTTGCTGTGGCTTTCATTATTTCCACGGTCAATTGATGTTGCTATAGAAACTACGTAGTTAGCAAGCCATGTAACTAAAAGAAATATGATAAAAATAAAACTAAAACAATGAAAGGATAAAACCCTAAGGATCTCATACCTGTCCAACAACTCAAATTAATCTGTTGATTTTATCTTTCAATCATATCATCAATTGATGAAATTCCTAGGAGCCCTATCAGCTACTCACATAGCACTTTTACGTGTCTCTTTATGTACTGTAGCACATAATAATCAAAATCAGCACCAAAACAAAATGCTTTCAATCTCAATTTGAATAATTAAATAATGGTGAGTTATTTAAATATATGAAAATAGTATTTGTCCTCCAGAAATACTAATGAGTAATTTTTAATATCTCTTCCATGATGTACTTGTTTTGCTTAGAGGAAAAATAACATTTTAAAACTTAAACTAGCATTTATTTGTGGCAGAAACTACTTGCAAAAACAGTTACCCACCTGAAGTCTTCAGACATTGGTGATCACTTATGTAACAGGTTGGCTTGAATTTTGTGCATGTCAGTTTATGCTGATTTAAATATTTTCACTAGTGAATGAAGTCAGAGATTATTCTTCTGTTTTGAATAATTAAGTAAATAGTCTATATAATATTTTAAAACAAGTAGGATTTGAGACTTAAAATATTATTATTCTAAAAAGGCAGATTTGTATGACAAGTGATTATATATAATTCTCAGTATATACAGAATCTGTGGGCTGTATTCTTTAAAAGTATTTTTGTTGATTTTTTCATAACCACATTTTCTACTAAATAGACTTCTGTTGTGTACCCTTTCAGTAACATGATAACATTATCTTTTTCCATCTCAATGTGAATATGATATATACATACAGAAAAAGAGGCAGACACCAGAACCTGTACATCCTCTTTTTTTCCTTTCCTACTGCTGTGATCAGGATTGAACGGCAGAGCCCTGAACCTTTCATTCCAACTGCTCCCTGGATGGAGGATTTTTTGATAGAGCAGTCCACAACATTTATCACCAAAAGACATGGATTAAATAGGCAAGAGCTAAGAGAATGAGAAAATCTGATCAAGATAAGAACTGTGCCAAGTAACCAAAAAGCAACACAAGCATTAGTGTCTTCAGTCAAAGAATAGCCACTTGAGGAACACAGCAAAGCCACACAACATTTGCCCCCTATTCACCTGCAGCTTGTTCACCTAGCCATCACAAATAGACCTTTCATTATCAGACTGCTTTCCAGGTCTATGGAGAAAAAAATGCCAACATATAGAAATGATTGCTTGCATTTCCACTGAAAGCCTCGGTACTTTTAACTCCAAAGTCTCCTGAGAAATGTTGCTAAGCTTTTGCTACTAGGTCACATTAGAAAAGTGAATACCAAGTGTTTCATAAATGTTTGCACAAATACCATAGAAAAACATTTGGCTTTTTGTTTTGTTTGGAGGTTTTTGTTTGGGGTGGGTTTTTTGGGGGGTTGTGGTTTTTGGTTTTGCTTTTGTTTCTAGTTTTTGGGTTGTTTTTTTTTTGTTTTTAATAGAGAAAGCAAAAAACAAGAAATAACAATTTAAATGGAGCATTTCTGGTTTACACTGGTCCATGGTTTAGTCAGTTTGGTCATTTTAACAGGACTATTAAAAGTCATTCTCAGAATACACATAAGCCTTCAAGGGTCTCATTTCCTTATCATCCCAGAGGGCTGAGATTAATGTCTACTATGGGACTGTGCCAGGAACATGTTCTTTTCTTGTTAACTTTGCTCCTGGAAAAAAGAGAACCGTTGTAAACCTCTTAACACACTTTCCTCTTGCCGTGTCTCTCAACCCTGTCACACAATTTGAAAGTATATTAGAACAGACAAGAGAGTGCAGAGTTGAAATCAAGCATAAGTCCTTATTCCATGAAAGCTTTGCATATCACAGGGACTGTGTTATGAAATGGTCAACCATGTGCCCCTGAGTCCTTATCCATTACATCCACATAAAAAAGATCATCTTGCAGTCAGAGCTGTGCAAACTGTTGGATGCTGCCTCAATCTGGCAGGAAGGAAGAAGTTCACTGCCCAAGCCCAGCAACTCAGTATATTCTGGGGGATTCAAGCTAAGCCAAGGCAGCTGAAAGACAGACATAAAACTGATTTATTTCTCTGCAGAAGAAAACATCTGAAACTGTTATTGGGGTGTCTAACCTTTGAATCAGGGGTCTCTCAGGTAGAGAGACTCTAGAGAGACTCTAAATTGGGGCACAGTCTACTACTGTGGCTGGTGAAGATCACCTGCCAAGACAGAAATTCCTTGGGAATTTGGCAAAAGGAAATTATCTGCATGTGATTCAATTACCTTTGTTTGGTGTTAATACTGTCTACACTTTATTAAGTATATTAATTTCATCAGAGTATAATTTGAATAATTGACTGAAATCTACCAATACAAAATGGGACCACTGCAAAGCCACAAAGCACACACTATTATTGTGTAACAAACATATATTCAGCAGCTGTGCAAGATTTGTCATGGAAAATTCTCTGAGTCTGGAAAATTGTACTTACTTTTTCTCATCTCCTCAGGAAGGTAACTGTTTTTTTGGGTTTTTTTTGGACCCATCTTAGTTGGTTCACATCCCTTATTGAAGAACCTCACCCACGTTTGCAGACTAGCCACCAGAGGAGCAGGATCATCCTAGGAAAAGCTAGAACACTTCATATCTAGATCAGGTAGGGACAGTCTGGTGAAACAACTTAGTTAAGTAGTCCAAAGCCATGCATCAATTTAACCCCAAACCTCAGAACAGAACACCGTCCTTAGCCATTTTGATGGTGGTTTTGGTCAACCATTAGCACAAGTTGGTTCCAAGTGTAGGAATACATCAATAGTGAACAGGGAAAAGTAGAAGGGAATTTTGTGTGACTACAGTGACTACCCTTGTTCTACCAGGAAGCTTGCTCAGGGCCCTACTTTTCCATATTGTTTAATTATTATTTTGTTCCTTGCCAAAGCTTTAGTGAATGCCCCCTAGCTCCAAGCACTGTAGTGGCAGATTCAGAAGAGGACACAAGTTTTGGTTTCCTCCCAATAGGATTAAAAGGTGTGTGTGGGAAAAGGGGTGTAGATGAGGTTAGGTTTATCAACATAATTTTCCTGTAATACTTGCTGTTGATTTTAGGGATTAGTCCTGTCTATGTCTAGTCTCCAAGCAAAGTTATGCTTGTTATGTTTGTCCCTATTTTAAAGACAACATTTCAAGCCATATTAATATCTTTTTAGCTTTGCTCTGTTTGAGCGAATTAAATATTGGGGGAAAAAATGGTTCCAGCCATCCAATAGATATTCAATCTCAGAATGTGTCACTCTGGAAGCTTAATATGTTTTGTTTACCCAAAAGAACACATAAGAAATGGCCTAACCATAACCTTCATATCTGTAGTGTTTCAAACTTCCAATATTTCTGGTGACTTTTCTTAAATTTCTGTAGTTTTTCAATTTGTTTTTTGTACAATAGATTATGCAACTTAAAGCAATGCTGCCAGTTGTGTTCTCTTCTAATCAAATCTTCTTCAAATTGATAATCCTCATTCATATTCTAGCTGTTTCATTACTGTGGCTCTGGATTCTTTTCAATGTCACCTAATTCCAGATCAATGCTGCCCATCTGGTATGCATGACCTACTTTGTAGTCCTTCATTACCAGGACTAATTGGAGAAAAAATGACTGACTCATATTCCATCTGAATATGCACTTCTATCAGAATCATAAAAATTTTCCTGGAGTTACATTCTGGAAGAAAGATGTTAGAGGCACTGCTGAGATTTAGAGTTTGAGAGCAATGTACTTGGTTTTCTGACTGGGAGGTAATTTTTGACTTAAAAAAGCAACTAATGTTAAAAGGAAATATTGAATTAAATGTAGTGAACTAATTTATTTTTTTAAAATGCCGAATATTGAGGTTCATAGTTTAAGTTCATGAAAGGAAATTCTGAGATCTTAGTTTGTTCCACACTCCATGCAAAGGCAGTTCATTGTCAGGCAATCTTTTCCTCAAAGTTTTACTGCCATTCATTTTTCTCTATCATCATAATTTCCTAAACTATGATTTTATCCTTTACTCTAGATCACAAGAGAAAATGGATATGTATCATTCATAAACATGATCTAACAGAGCCTAACTAGGCTTTTTGCCCCCTTTTTTGAATATAGATTTTCCTTTTGAAAAAATGTTTGCAGATGAGTTTAATTTCTTTCATATGGGCTCATAGATATTTTTATTAAACTATTTTTGATCAGAACATAATGCAGTACTGAGCCCTTACATTGTATAAGATGTTAATACAGTTAAATTAATTAGCTGATATAGGTTATGTAAACATGTTTTAATTTGTTACTTGACTATGCATTCATGCCTATGAAGAAATTCTTCACTATGAGGATAGTGAGAGACTGGCACAGGCTGGCTAGAGAACTTTAGGAATTCCTCCTCCCTGGAGTGTTCAAGGCCAGGTTGGATGGGCTTTTGAGCAATCTGGTCTAGTGGGAGATGACCCTGCCCATGCAGGACAGGAGGGATGGAATTAAATGATCTTCAGGGTTCCTTCCAACCCAAACCATTCCGTATTTCTATGATAAGAATGTTTCCTTGGCTTTGGTCAGAAGACTAACCAGCTTGAACACTCAAATTACACTGTTTAACTTTGCATATCAGATCAGCATTTCCATGTTTCTTAAAAATCAGCAATAGTAACCAAGAAATACATGAGAGCAAACTTTGATTTATGGTTAATTCAAATTGTTTTGTCATGTTAGATTTGGCTTAGTATTTTTGCAAGTTGAAGGTCATTTTTGCACTGTATTTGATAGATGTTCCTCTCTTTTCTCTTACTGGAACTCTATGAACAGTAGGACTGATTTTTTTTCTCTTATTTTGTATGCTTTGATTCTAAAATGTCTGAGATCTAACCATGTCTGTTATCAGTCAATGATGCCATTTATTGTTAATGAAATGTTCATGTATCTATATATGCATGAACACATGTTTCTATGGCTTGTCTCCATTCACATTATGCAAAACATTCTCATGTCTTTTTCTAACTGGAATGAGTTTCTAATAATAGAACTTCAGAACTGCTACTCATTCCTCCAGAAAGAAGTGTTCGACAATTCTCAGCTAATAAATTTAAGCCAGTCCTGCTGCAATGGATATGTAAAGCAAAATACTGAAAAACATTGTGAAAGAAGAGCATTAAGATTTTGCAGAACATCAGTTTTCAGTGTTTTTCTTGCAACACCCAAGGCTTGAATGTTAGGGATACATATTGCTGGCAGTTCACAGTGACTTCAAGAGCAGTAGTAGGACTGCACTTTCTTTTGCTTATTAAATATTAACACAGTCACACATGAGACACTACAAGGGTGGTCTAATACATTGTATAGCTAACAAATATTAAACATTGGTTGCTTGGGTTTTAAGAAATGGAACCACACAGAGGTTTATCTTATTTCTGCTTTTAGCAAGGCAAGTTGAAAGCAGTGCAGAGCAATTTTTAGGTTGCCTGTGTCTTGGAAACACAATGCCAGGTTTCCTAGATGAAAAATAGGATGCTAAAAGAATGAACGAATCTTAAAGGGCAAAAATCTCTTCAGACATCACCTACTTTAACAGTTGCTAATAGAAAAGGCTGTATTAAGCAGCAATCTTAAGTGCCAGCAGGAGCTGCTGTGAGAAAACATCAGGCTACTCAGCATTTTCCAAGGCTCAGAGCCTGGACCCTCCTCCATGCCAGTCAGACTGAGCATCCCCTGTGAAAGGGACATTTGCATGGAGTTCTGACTCCATCAATTCATTACACACTCAAATCTTATTATTCTAACAAGGCTCCTCACTGTGCCAGTTCCAAATGGACATTAAGGCTGAGCACCAGAGTAAACACTGGGGGCAATGAACTTCATCACCAAAAACACCTGATGACTGCTTCCACCAGCCCTCTCCTTTCTCTTTCTCTTGCAGGCTGCCCATTATGTTGGTTATCCTGGCAGCAATTAGCTGTCATCAGACTCTCTCTCTTAGGCACCCATTCTACTGGAAACTAGTCCTCTTCGACACAGTCCATTCTTCTGTTGCCATTCTTTGTTGGTAACCCCGTGTGTACAAATTAATTAGGGCTCGATTTAAGGGCTGACTCAGCTGGTTCATAGCACAAATGAGTGCAGCTGGTTTTTCTGCAGGTTTTCAGATTTTTTTTTTTTCTTTTCTTTTCTTTTTTTTTTTTCCCTCTTGGTTTAGAAATTTACTCTGTGTGTGTATGTGTGTGTGCATGCATGTCAATTGTACATGAGATTTTTGGCAGATGCAATTGGCTAAGGAAGTTGACAACACAGATGTGTTTAGCCCATCTGCCCCTGAGGATCCAATTCAGTTTCTTGCAGAGCAAGAGGGTTAGGACTACTAAGTTTCCAGTGTCAAAAGGTGGCTTCTCTACCTCAGACATGCTGGCACTCTGATCCTGGGAGGTCCTCTGCCCTCAAAAAACAGAAACATCTGGAATCACATGGGCAGCTGGTCTGCTGAGTTCAGCAACAGGGATCCCTGTAGCTACAGCTCCACCCCACTGTTAGGGGACCTAGAAGGCACTTACCAATTACTGTCTTTACTATAGGATTACAAATGCATTTGATATGATATGTATAGTACAGTCCTTCAGATTTTACACAAAAATAGTCTTAGGGTATAGTTCACGCTGAAATATACCCTCAGAGAGATAAGCATCATGATGTTTTAATTTAATTTCATAAATATTCCTGAAATAAAAGGATATTTTACTTAAGTAACCATGTTATGTTTATATCCTCTTACATATGCTGGAATTTTAAAATTCTGAGTCATGATTCACCAGAGCAACAAAGCACCTCAAGTGATTGGAGAAAGTATATTCTGAACATGCAGATATTATTCTCCACTGTTCACTTCAACTGGAAGAATTTAGCCTTTGATCATGAAACTGGAATGTCTGATTCTGTTCTCACTGAAATCAAATGACAGTATTGCTGTTTACTTCTACAGATGCTTGCAAAATAAGATATTTGTATTTGAGACTTCAACCAATATGTTTACGACTTTAGACTTAGTTTGACTGCCACTGGGCTTTAAAGATGACAGCAACATAGAAATGCTGCTAATTATGAGAACAAAACCTTGTTAATAATTTCTTCTCAATTGTTTCAGAGAATTTTGTATTCCCTGTGGTCAGATGAGGTCTTATTTTATTGGGACATATAATTTTAGAGTCTAACTGTGTAAATATTTCTGGAAAACAAGTACAGGCATAAGCATCAGAGCCTCTGCAACAGCAAGTTTGTCTTTTATATCTATATATATATATGCATGTACATATACAAATATAGACAGACCTTTTTTTTGTTGAGATTTATATACACAGTGTAAGCATTGTTCTTGACGGAAGAGTACAATACCATTCAAGTGGGACTTAAAGATGAATTTGGTGCTTTCATACCACCATGGTCCAAACAGTGACAAAAGCAACATACTTACAGTTCAACAGCTGCTGGAGTGTTTTATTAAACTGGAGTAATCAGCTCCTCCCCAGAACATACTGTCATGTTAGTAAATGAAGTTCTGTACTCATATTTACTAAAGCAAAAGACTAAAATGTTTTTTACAATAAGAAGGAAATGAATATATATTATTTAGTCTGCATTGTCAGCAGTTCAGATGTGAGCTAGTACCTTGAATGTCAAATACAAATCTTGCATAAATTATATGTTTGAATCACTCATGGAATAGATATGGAAATGTTAGACATACAGTACATAAACACCAGGGCAAAAGTCTCTGAACTGACCTTTGAAGGAAAGTTATTTATATCAATAGAGTGAAAACAAGAGGTAAGAAAGGTGTAATTCAGAAGACAAAACAGATTCATAATTTCCTAAAACAAACATGCAATTTTAAACTCATCTCTGCTAAAAAAAAAAAAAAAAATAAAAAAAGCAAATATTTACATGAGCAGAACCTCACCCAGCCCAGTTCCAGCACTTGTATACATGAATAACTTTACACACTTTAGCAGTAAGACTGTCTCACATGGCTTTCCTAGCGTAAGAAATGTCCTATATTTTCAGAGTCTGTCTATTAACACACAATAGTTATACACCATAAAATAAACTTACCAGTCTAAAGACATTATTTAGTCAATCCAAGATAAACATTTTTTTAATATAATAAAAAAATTTACATTTACCTGTAGACTTTGTTATTACAGCCACTGATTTTTAGGCCATACCTCATAAAGAGCTTCTGTACCAATGAAACCTCTTTCTAGACTGACAGGTGGCTGGTTTAATAAAAGAAAAAAAATAAATCTTATTTTGAAGGTTTTTATCATGAAAACCCCTCTCAAACGACCCAGTGCATTGTGATTTCCTTGGTTCTTTTTCTTCTGAGCTGTTCAATTAGTTGGAAATCTCTCTCTGATGGACTGAAGCAGCTTGAGCGAACGCCTGAGCGCACAACCAATTAGGCTCATTTGAAGTTGCAGAATTGCCTTCTTTGGTGTTAAAACCCCATGTCAAACACTGGGTCTAAGATCATTTGTACGACAAAATGAGATTGACAGAGCAGCTGCAACAGGGGGCATGCCTGCTGGACGACTTAATTGTGGAGACTGAAGGGCCATCATGAACTGGCGTGTGGAGATTGTATTGCCACTGCTGCATTACAAATGCTCTTTATTAACAGTGATCTGTAATCAATGAGCTCAGGCTTTTTGCCAGAGCTCCAAAACCAGACAGGCAGCTCTCCTCCCAAGGAATAGGAGGAGCCAGAGGGGCAGGGTGTTCTGCTGAGGAAGGGAGTTGGAATCCACTCCCTGGCATCTCCACAGAGTTGTGAAGTTGTGAAGATGGAAATAACCATCCAATGATACTCAGATTTCCTCGTTCAGTAGATTATGCACTAGCTGGGTAGAGCATGCAGCCAGATACAGGTGATTGCACTTCTATTGCCATGAATGAAATATGGCTACAGCAGTATTTTATTAGTCAAAGACACTACACCAACTCACATTGGTTTGAACAAGCAGTTTCAACAGTGGTGTAAGGTCTGTAATTCAGGTCCATGATCCAAATGCTGAAGTAAATCCAGTAGGCTTAGTCTCAGCAAATTAATGAAAAAAACACAGTATAGTCTAATCTTTTGAGTAAGAAACCTTTTTTTATTTGTTAATAAGACACATCGCTTTTAAAAAGAGTGGTTGCTTTTCATTGACATTTCCAAGCCAACAATTGTGTTGATTCCTTTATTATAAAAACAATATCCTCTTACTATAACCTACTAGGCCAGGTTCCTGGAAAGAAATCAGTATATCTGTATTCAGAGATTACTTTATTATGAGACAGAAGAAAAAACAATGTTGAAGTCCACAGTTACGTTATCCAAAATCACCAACAACTGATTAAAATTATCTGCCCAGTGCCTTTTGCTATGAGAATAACTTCACTGTTTTTTTTCACAGGAATTTTGTTCTTGCCTGCTTCACTCTGAAACAATCACAAAGAAAGAAATAAGATACTTGAGTGAACAATACAGGAACATCCGCACTAGTATGGCAAATCACATGCAGATGATCTCTAATATCAGTGCCTGAAGCTTGTGCTCCTCAGTTTTATGTGCCATTCTTTCTTAGATGCGTAGTCTAAATGTTTAGCTTTTCATATCAGTCAGTGAAAGAATTTACTTCTGTTTACAGGGACCCCCCTGCCCCCATTTATTTATTTGTTATTTATTCTCGTTTATATCACAAAGTTTATCTGGTCAGGTGTTTATTACAGATATTGTTTTATTTCCCAAAGGGATCATTGTGCTACTGCCAGTATCTCCCACATGTTTAGAAACTCTGAACAAGTTTAAAAGATCAACACTGCATCATTCTGCATCAATGCAGCAGGCAACGGAAATCGTATGATTTTTGGAAAAACTTCTGAGGTAAGGACCTGCACATGTAATCATGTTTTAAATTATCTTTAGGAACTCTCTTTTACCAGAATACATACAGGAAACTTAACAATAAACTTGATCTTGTTTAGGCTGCAGATTATCTCATGGCTACCTCATGGCCCCCATATGACTCCATCCATCTGCTGTCTCTTTCCTCACAACTTCGGCCAGAAGGGTTGGACCAGATGATCCTTGAGCTCCCTTCAAACCTAACAGTCTATGATTCTATGAACTTCAGGTGAGCTCTGAGGTGGGAATTATATTTTTGTTCTTTGTACACAGTCTATCTCAGTGCCATGGCCATTGCCTGTAACTAGCACCCTAAGAAGCTACAGAGAAATCACTTACTGCTATTGTTACCAACAATTTTAAGAAAAATCCAAGTTTGCAGCTAGTTTAATGATGGAAAGAAAATGTCATTGTATTTTATTGGTTTAGTAGTGTTTATTTATCAGTTGCCAGATCCTGTGAAATGTTTCTCCTGTGCCAGCAATTCCTGATAGTAGGAAGATGAAAGGTGCAGAAGGTGGATATACAGGTAAGGAATACAACCAAGATATTAAAAAAAATTAAAAGCAGGATCCTTTCTCAAGTAAATGAGTTCTTATTCAGTGCATCTCTTAGTTCTACTTGGCCACCCTATCCCATCCCATCCTATCCTATCCCATCCCATTCCATATTTTCTACTATTTTTGCATTTATTTCTGAACTAATGCACTCAAAAAAAAAACAACAAACAAGTGTCTAATCTGATATGATACCTTAATATAAGGAAATAATTAACCAATAAATATGTGATTGAAAGTAAATGGCTATGTGTTTGCTCATATTAGTGTTGTTGGAACTAAACTAATACCTTAGTCATTCAGTGAGATATGAAATGTGAAAGTTTTCTCCAGCTATACTGGTAAATCAGTCCATAACGTGCTGTCTGCATCCAGAAAGGACTCTACAGTTCTCCATATCAGTGTAGGGAGATTTCACAATGCTGGAAGGAGACCACAGCCTCTCTGAATAGATAGGTGGTTGTTCTATCTCTTGGAAGATTACATTTCTTTTCTATTTCTCTTCATTATGGGACACTGTAAATATACAGGAAGAAACTTTTGAAACTAGAAACTAAACTTCTGTTAAAACCATACACAGAAAATGTTTTCTTGTCATATTTAGTTGAAGTCCCAGCACTTTCCCTTTTCCCACTCATTGTTGTGAGAGATGTAACTGTGACCTGATTATCATCCTGTTGTAATTTTGTTGAACAGTGTTGTTCCATGCATATGTGGCAGAGCACCAAATTCAGGATTCATATAATTAAAGCAGGTCAGTTTTGAATTATAAAATATATGAAATATGATAAAATGAGAAGAACAAAATTAAAAAAATATGGTTTAGCCTGGAAATCTATCAGGACTTCTAATATAATCCATTTTTATTTAATTGATCTATACAAAGAGCTACAAAAGCAAAAATAGAGAAGAGAATTAAAAAGAAAAAGCAAAGCATGATCACCATACAGTTCTTAAAGTAAAAATAAAAATAGGTAACTGTTAGTTTTATTTGTAAAAACTCAAAATTACTTCCAGTTAGTTGTCCAGGACTGAATAGTTACAATATATAGTTCTAATATCCAGAAAGCAGAGCAGGGCACATTCTGCATCCAGAGAGTCAATAGCATAGTTTCCGATTACCTGCAATAAAAGTGTGAAAGTCCATCTCTTCAACTTTTTTCTTTTAATTAAAGTAATTTCATATAATGACAGTATTGGGATCTTTTTTTTCTTGAAAACTTAGTTTTTTTTCCTAAAAAACCCTATCTTGTAAACTCAAAAGATATCCTTATAAAGTTATTGAGGCATTGTAGTCAATAAATAACTGGGTGTAAAAGAAATCATGCTATGAGAGTACGCTTTGAAAATATACATTCCACCTTCTGAAGGCAACATCTGCATCCTCTTTAATCTAGAATCAATAGCAAAAAAATTTCACTGTATAAACACTTTAAAAATTGTGTCTTACTACTTTAAATCTGTGGAAATTCTTCAGAGATTATTGTCATTAAATAATGTCACAGATATAAAAGGAATTAGTGTTGATGCTTCCAAATTTTCATGCTCATTTGTATGCTATGGAGAAATAAATTTGCTCACATCTGTGGAAATACCACATACTGCACTTACTGGGACTTCCATGTAAGGAAGTCAAAGTTTTTTCTGCAAGCCATGTTTTTTCTTAAAAAAACACCCAAAACAACAAAAAAAAGAAGAAAATTAAAGCACATATGAAATGTATTGGTATTATTAATCCATAATCTGTGTCTTTATGCCTGTTTGTAGAAGGAAGTTTCATGCAACTGTCACTGGTATTCTCAAGAAGAATCTTTTAAAGAAGGATCAAATATTAGAAGATGTCATGAATATACAGGACCACAATACCAAGCATTGTATCTGGGACATGCAAACATATCTCTGAGTTTTTAAAACCATTTCTAATCATTAGGTAGTTGCCAGACTTCCTAGAAGAGGCCTTATTATTTATCTAGCAGCCAAGGATATTTTGTACATTTCTCTTTGGTGGCACTGTTAAACAAGCTTGAACCGAACAGACTGTTTAATTCTACCATTCTGAGGATAACAGTGTTTGGCTAATAACAAACTTCAATCTAGCTTTGAAATATTTATTTCATTTCTTATCTCTTCCATCTTTTTTAAGTTATCGGAATGTAAAGAATGTCTCAAAAATGTTCTGCTTCTGAAGTTATATATAAAATTCTAAATATGTAGATTCTAAATGTGCAGAAAAAAATCTAAATGTGCAGTACAAAAATAATAAAATATTAGTTTTTAATTCTGCTGCAAGGTTCTTTTTTCCTTCCCACCAAAACAGGGAAATAAAGTTGACAGACTCATATACCAATTGATTGTAGCAACATACTCAGATTGGGATTCAATTTCTGTAATCCAAGATTCCTCATTTTAGTAGTCCAAGCCACACAGGTCTTCTATATATATAGTCAATAGAAGAAAGCACATAACTTCAGAAAACAATTCAGGTTGCCCATCGTAATACAAGAAGTTTAAGATTAAATTAATTGCTTTTTCTCTCATTGACTGCACACAGTCCCTAAGGAGACTAACCTGAATTTAAACAAGTAACTTTCAATGCTTAAATTAGGGAAGATCAATTTTCTCTCAGTATTTAAAATATTTTCACTTAGAAGTATGTCAGAAATAACATTTAACATTAGAAACAATTATTACCTCTCTTTGTAAACAGGCAGGATTAGAACTTGAAAAAAATTCTTCCTCGCTTATGGTTTACCTGCTCATTTTTCAGGAGCCAACCTGCTATTCATATTAAAAACAAACAAACAAACAAACAAAATTATTAGCTGATGAATGAAACCCAGGAAGAGATAATGTTGTACAAGCAGTAGAACACACACAAAGAAAAGATTCAGAATCTGAACAGGCTGCAGATAATCTTCAAAGTACCATTGTCTGAGCCTGTTTTGTTCATTTTATAGTTCTATCAGCCTATTAATAGCTATTTGCTGTGATAAAAACGTCAAAAATAGTTAGGAAGTCAATGATTCCATGACAGAACAGTAATAATATATATCTTATGAGCAGTCTAAATTAGGTTGTTTTAAGATGTGGAGTGTTTACTTGCAAATTATTTTCCATTTGGATTAAACGTGAAGGTGATTTGGCACTGTTCCTCTGGTTAAAAGTGATCAGCTGACAAAGATTTTGTCATTTACATTTAGGTAAAGATAGAACCTTTTTTCCAAGAAGAAAATAATCTAAGAAATCAGCGATTCATCTTATTTCAACTATCAGGTGCTTTACTTGTTGTTTGATTATTAAATCTGTTAACAAACAAATTTTATTTTATTTATCCAAGTGGAAGCCTGTTGTGCATGTTATGTATCACTCACCTATGTTGTGTCACACATTATAATCAAAACCGATGTGATATTTAAGAGTGCATCCACAAGACTTCTGTTTCTTGTCCAAACTTCTTGTCATGCCTAAATACTCTGAATCAATCTCCAAGTGCTTATAAAGAGATTATACAATGTCACTACACAAATTCTCATAGGATATGACTGGCTCATATAGTAGCACATTAACTGGTAATATCACTCTACAGTGACAGTGAGTTCTACCTGGTTTCTACTATCAAAAAATGTTTCCAGAATAAGTTCCTTACTTGGTTGATAATGCACATAATGACTCAAAGATGGGGCTGCAAACTTTCAGACACTTCTCCATAGATGTTTTCCTGATCAATATGGAAAATTCAGTTGCCATGGAATGCTTTTCAGAGCCTGAATCGGTAGAATTGTGAACTCAATATGCAGAGATATCAGCAATGTTCTGCATCCTTTTTAATATCTTCTGCTTCTTCCTCCTGGTTTATTCTTTTTATTTGTATTTGTTATTGGGTTTTTTAACTATCACCTTCCTTCACACTTTACAGTTCCTCTGCTTTTTCCTACCTCTTCATTACCTCTCTTTCTTCATATTTTGCTGATATGATAGTACTGAGAGGATTCATTTCACCTAACGACAGACACAGAAATGTTAGGTATTTTGACTAAGGCAGCTATCTCAACTCCTCTATAGTCAAAAGAGAATAAGTAGATTGACCAAAGTTATTTATACTGTGCACTTTACACTTCATCCTCAGGTAATGTCATACAAGGCCTTGTAGCAGCCTCCACAGATGTCAACTAGACAACTAATTTAGACTGAATGCTGAACTGTGATGTAGTTGTAGTCTGGAAGCATAAGTCCCAGCTGTTATCACTCTCTCATCACCATGTCCTGCTGGTAGCTTTAAACGCCTTAGTTTCACTTTGCTAACCCTAGTTATTGATATTAGTCTAGTCAAGACTCTCTCTACTGCTCCTGCTGCAACTTTAAGAAAAAAACTCACTAAGGGTCTCAAATCTTATTACTGTTGCCTTCCTATATCCTTTATTTACATTTTCTCCTTCTACATGCATACTCTTTGTGTGTGAGATTAGACTCTCAGTGCTACAAGTATATATGAACCATAGGTTTATTGGGGGGTTTTGTGACTCAGGTAGTACATTTTAGCTACTCTTTTTTTAATAGGCATCTGCCTAGGTGCTGGTGGGATACAGTGTGGACCTGAGACACAGATTTTCACCTGAAACAGCAGATAGCCAACTTTTCCTGGGAAGGCCAAGGGACAATCCATGGGTTCTGTGTCAAGCGTTTTAGATGTTCAATCTGATGATGGAAAAATTATGTTTACCTTCTAAGAGAATGCTAAAGACATTTCTTCTCCCTGTGATTTTTTTGCAGTTGTTCCTCTCTCTCTCTCTCACACACACACCCCATAGAAAAAAATAAATCAAATTGATCAAACAAGCTGTACTTAGCTGGGGAAAAAAACAAGCAAAAAAAAAAATCTAACTTGTTTATTTTAGACCTTTTTTAATAGATTGTCTGCCCAGATGATTTATAAGAAAAGCCCATTTTAGTCAACTACAAAATGATTGACGATTATAAATGATGCTTTATTGAGAAGCAACATAAATATTTCTCCCTAGTCATACAATTTTTCTAAGCAAATTAAACCTGTCATGCAAACTTGCTTATCTTTTACATCTTATAAAATACAGCTTAGGTGTTTCCAAGAAACTTTTATCTACTTGTTCCAGGACTAAATAGAAAACTTTCATGCATATTAAACACCTTTATTTCAGTATTTCCCAGACACTTCAGAACACGGATGTTCCAAAACCGATCTGTCAGTTAAGTGAAACATTTCTCTGAAGGTTAAATACTTCAGAAATGGCTGTTAAACATCACATAATCACTCATTAAACGAGCAGTTTTTAACTAAGTCTTCTACCCTTGCCTAAATTAGAGAAAGAATCCACAACTACGTTGAGAAATTCAAGAATGTGTTAAGGCTGATGAAAAGAAAAGCAGAACATGCTGGCTAGGGAAGACAAGGGAGGACAGCAGATAAGCAGAAAAACCTCCTCATTTGCAATAGCTGGGGCACCCTAACTTAAAGCTTTGCAGCTTTGAAAAGTCATGCGAGGCTTTGATGACATTGAGAGGTCGGTCTTACTTTTGAAGGAGAGAGTATTTTCCAATGTTTTCTGTCCTGAATTATACTGTCATAGCTGTATTGACAGTTCCACAGTAAAATTTTGTCTAAAAATAGAATCATAGTTCAAAAATCTCATTTATTATGTTCGAAGCAGTCTCCTCTGAGTGTTCCTCCAGCCAGGCAAAAGTTATTTCAGAATTTTACATCATCTTGCAATGCACATATTAAAAAGTGTAAAAAACAGTCCTGACTTTTCTATGCCACTCCACTTCCTAAAAAATAAAAAACAAAACAAAAAAACCAAACAAAAAACCAGATGACTTTTTGTTTTACTTATTAGTAGGAGAAGTAGGAATAATCTAATGTTGTATACATCCTTAGCCCATTATTTCTGTGTCAGCTTGAGTTTTATAATTTAATTCAATTCCAGTAGGGCAGAGCACAGCAATACATTTCATAAAACAGTAAACTATGCAAACATGACATCGAAGTTATAATGCAGTATTCATATGCATGCTGAGTTGTCATTTTTATAAAACAGCATTTTCAGCAGAAGGACACTTAATTAAAAACATATTCCTTGTATCTGGTATCAAACTAGTACCAGCAATTAATTCATTCTCCTCTATTTTTCTATCAGGAACTAGTCTTTAATTGTGTTGAAAAACAGGGAATGCACATTTGATTTGAATTAAAGAAATCATACTAAGGCTCAGCAAGAAGCAAAAAGTGGATAACTCTTTTGTAAGAGGGAAAAAAAAACTTGTACACACTACAGGAGACCATTGTTTGCTAAACAGAACAGGGCTGTAAACATTACACAATATAGAAGATAGACAGGTGTAAAAGTGATCTCTTAGCATTATTGTCTGTAAGATATTTATATTAATACTATCCTTATCTAAAACAAGAAACAATAAACAAAGATGTTCCTTGCTACTAGTCTCTGACTCAGATAAGCAGAAGATTGGACCTATTTGAAAACACAAAGGATGGCAATATGTCCAATTGAACTCAAGTGGAAAATTTTTCACTATACAGACAGTGAGATATTGGAATGGTCTCTCAGGGGAAATGGTGGATTTCCCCCTTTGGAAAGTTTTATGTCTCATCTTGATAGGGTGCTGAGACATCTCACAGAATCAATAATATTCAAAGGGTTGAGCCACATGATCCTTAAGGATTCCAGCCTGACATTCCATCATTCTATGAATTCTGGGTTTAAGGTTTTCTCTTCTCTTAAATTCCCTTCTGTGTGTTTAAAGAGCAGCAGTGTCTTAGAAAGCATTTTAAGGAGGACAAGGTGATGGGTTTGTAAATAAAGGTGGTAAAAATTATGCATGCATTACAAGAGTTGTGGGAAAATACCCTATATATGGCTACTACTAGTGAAAAGATAAGATGAGTAAAAGTAGGAAATTAATGTTTTTAGGAAGTTTGGTTCAGAAAAGCTTTCATTGGCATTGGTAAGATTTGGACAAAACTCCTTTGCAAGAGATTTCTGTGACCAAGTGTTGCCAGATATAATTTGGGATTTCACAAACAGATTATTGCCCAAACATGAGCCAAAGATTTTGGCTGAGAAAGACTCTCTCTTAGTGTCAAGGCCTCCTGCCTCAGTGTCCTACATCACATTCTTGGCACAATACATAGAGAAGATATGTGGGTTAAGGACTTAGAAAAATGGTCTTCTAGAACCTGAAAATGGACAGAACTATTCTGTCCCATCTGCCTTCTGTTTTGTTTTGATGGTTCTCAAGATTATTTACATTGGTGCCTCCTTAGTCTGTACATAGCTCTCATTCGTGTCTAGAAAGTCTAACAACCAAATTCTTCTTCTCATAGCCATTTCCACAATCAGCATTGCAACCATTTCTCACCAGTCTATGATATGTTGTGTGTTCCCTCTCTTTTCAGTGATTTTCTCTAAAGATTTAAGTACCTGTGTCAAAAAGAATGGCCTTAGTCTGCTTGCCTCTTTCTGCCATCTCCTTTAGGTCCCTCGTTCCCTGGCATCTGGGTTTTTGACAAGAAATTTACTTTGCTAAATACCAGTCTTTCCATTTTTACTGACCTTGGTGTGACCCTGTTTATATACCAACAGACCTATGCTTGGATTTTTTTCTCCCAGGTCTATTCTGAACATGCCCAAAACAGAAAGAAATTAAGTGCAGCAGGAAGTACAGGAGCTCATGGTGCTACCATAGTCTTTAATCAGCAGTACTTTAAATACTACAGACATGAGTGAAGCCTATTTCAAGAATCATGACAGATCAGACTGCTTTCACACTGAGCCAGAAGAATTATTCCTTTTGGACATTATAAGCCTTTATCATTGAGGTTTTTTTTTTTATGGGGGGTTTTATCATTATAAACCTTTTTGATGACCCAACGTGGTTTTTTTTGACAATCACTTTTGTCAGCTAAATGTGAAGTTATACAAGGCAAATAGTTAAAATTTTTTTATAGATGTTTTACTTGAGCAGTTCATATAATTCATTTTCATCTGTTTTAATTTTCAGGCTGCCTATAGTAGTTTACTTATGCCCATGGTAATTTCTGTCTAATGCTTTTGGACAGAAATATATCTCAAAATAACACTCTCATGTCAGCTACAGGTTGAATAGTTGATTAAAACATTTCATTTCTCATAGTGCTCTAATAAACACTGGTGGTTAATCAACTGGAAAACAGTTCTGCAAAGGTCCTGAGGACCTAATTTTGGGCTCCTCAGTAGAAGACAGCCATGAACTTAGAGATGGGCAACAAAGATGACACATTGATGGAGTATCTGCCATTTGAGACAAGGCTGAGAGAGGTGAGATTGTTCAGCCTGGAGTACAGAAGGTTCAGGAGGTTTTGAGTAATGTGTGCAAATGCCTGACTGGAGGTGGGGAACAAGAAAGACAGAACCAGGATCTTCCCAGTGTAGCCCAGTGACAGGTGAAGAGTCAATGGGAACAGACTGAGAGAGGCTGTGGAGTCTCCAACTGTGAACATATTAAAAAACTTACTGGACACATCTCTGGACAAGCTGCTGTAATTGGCCCTGCTTTGAGCAGGGGGCTTGGATTAGAAAACTCTAGGGGAAACTTCCAACCTCAGATCGTATGCGATTCCATGAATCTATAATTTCTTTTTTCAGCGAAGAAGAAACATTTTTAGAAAAGCCAAACTTGTCAATAAAAATGATAATAAAAAATAAGCAACTTCACATGAAAATTCTGATAGAAATTACTAGTACCTAGTTTTCATATAATTTTTAGGGTCTTCTGTGTTGCTATGTAGAGGGAATAGATATAAATCTAGTCTATTTTTGTTACCCAGAGAACTTAATACAACAAGGTTGAATTTATTATAAGGAAAGGCAGAGTAAATTTGCAGTCTGTGTAGGCAAACATGCACAGAAGAGCATAAGCAAGTAATTATATAATGCTCTGATTTGACATGCAAGTAAGTATAAACTAATACTGAGTTGAGCCTCCTAATCATGTTCACACTGATTCAAATGAAAATGTGTGTTTTCTATTACAATGATTTTACCACTGATTTAATGGAATTTCTCTCTAGCTAGGAGTGATTATTAGTCACAGAAGTGCTGTAATGCTCTGACCTATTCAAACTTTTGGTATGAAACAGTTGTTATTGCATTTCTAATGTCCAAAGAGTTTCAGTTGTATTCACATACTCTAACAATTATCTTGCAATTACCTTGGCCAAATACAATTTAGAGCTTTCTTACGATGTTTGTTTCCAGAATTTCCACATATAGAACCTTGTCTACTGATTGGAGTGAGTAGTTTCTGATTTAGAAATATTTTTGTCCACAGATTTGACAGGATCTTTTACAATAATATTCACCAAGACAAACAAGCAAAGCTAAACCATTTCAAAACTAACTGTTATTCTTAAACATTTCATACCCTCCATCCAACTGTAGCACCGATAAAATATTTTATAACAGATAATACTGTATAAATGCTTCTTGACACTGCACTCCCAGCAAGTGATTGAAGGACTTCCTTTTCTCTTATTTATAATTAGTCTTGCTGGCTCTGCAAGTCTTGTTGCTCTGTAGTCTATGTCTTTTACATGGGAAAAGCTCTAAGTAAAATACATGCTAGCAGCCCTATATATGATCTCTACTATTATGTATCTTTGCCATCAATATCAGTGATAAAGTTCAGGTGCAAACATATAATATAAGTAGTCTTTTACAGTCTCAGAAATTAAGTGTGACAGATTGTTAAGAAATATGCTAATAGATTTGCCTGAATGATCTTATATTCACAATGAAATATTGTAAAAAAACCAGAAGATGTTCTCAGACATAGTAATATTCTCGAGTGACTCCTGACTGATTTTCCTATTCCTACTTGAAAACACACTATTGCACATATTTAGATATTCAGGGCTACAAAAGGGCTGGAGATTCTGTTTCGCTCACAAGAGCTTGCTTTACTGTAATTTTCTTCATCTTCCTCTGTCAGATATCCTGGACATAATAAATCCAAAGCACAGGTGAGTAGAGACAGGTGTAAATAAAATACACAAAATCTTTGGTTAAGTGAGCATTCATTGATGACTGAAACTAGTAGCAATAAGTAGTAAATGGATTGCAGATATTGGCTCATGAGTTATTATATTGCTTTCAACACACTGGAGCCCTAATACCAATAGTGAAGGAACTGCAGTCAAAATTGCCACGGCATATCCCTGTGTTCCCAGTGAAGAAAGATTTTTTTCATAATCCTTCATAATCCTGTAGACTTATATTATTTTGTTAGCAAAGTTTGCATGGATAGATTTGCTACATTCAGCCCAATAATGAAATGTGGAGGTAGCTTTGTGCCCTGAAGACACTCAAGTGCATCAATTGTATGTCCAGCAGCAGCTGATCTGACTTTTGTGACTGTTATTAGATCTTTGGCTTTTTTAGTACTTAGCAAATAATAATATTTAAATTACATAGACATAATGAAGATAAGTCTTTTTTTTAATTATTTATTTTATTTTTAGTACAAAGAAGTGTTTAGGGAAGTTGGTCAACTGCCAGTCAACTGCCAGTTCAGGAGAAATACTACATATGAGATATACTTTAGGCATACATTAGCTAGATAGATTAAATAGCTTGAAAGCTCCTTTCCTCACTGTAGGATAATCAAGGAACTTGGTCAGCCTCCAATTCAAGATATTTATTTGGCTTGCTGCAAGCTGCAAAAGGATATAAAATACCCCATAGCATTTGGGAATACAGAACTAAAACAGCCAAGCCTGAAGAAAAAGTACACTTGTGAATACAAGCAGTCAGGAGCCATCCATCACTGATGCAGAACCCCAGAATCCCTACAGCCTGAATTGATTTGGTTGGATGTTTGTAGTCAGACCTTGCTCCTGCAGCAGTGAAACAGTCCTCTATGATGCCACAGACAAAATTACTTTGTCTTCTAGAGGTGAGACTTAACAGACATACTGAATTCTAAAAGTACCCTAAAAATATACATTTCTGTAAACCATATAGAGGGTTTAAAATTCACCTAGGCAAATATACATTCTGAATTTTGCATATTTTGTCATAATATTTCCCATGATCATTGTTTTTTCAATTCTACTCTGAGGCATTTGAGAGCAGACTACTAAGGGACTGCAAATGACCTGGCTCGTATCCACTCATGAGACTTTAAATGACCTTGGAAGACTAGTTGGTGTTAGCCTTTGTTTTATCATTTGTGTTCTGCATTTATTGTCCCTGCCAAACTGTGTCACATCACATATAATGCCTTAAAAGCCTTTTAAGCCTTAAGTCATGTTGGTTTATGGGTTTTATTAACTTGGTTTTAGATTAAATTTTAGATGCTTTAATGAAAGACACATGTCTAGTTATAGACTCACCAAAACTGTATTTTGTCCCTTTCAGTATCCTGACATTGTTTCAGGAGCTCTGGAGAGCATTCAGGCCTTTGCTTCCAGCATTCTGCTTCTTGCTGAGAGGGAAACACATTATCTCTCCTTTGATTTCCCTTGGAAATATCCACAAGGTAAACCATCACCTCCTTAGAGCTGAACATTTGAGGGACCTGAAGGGAAGCCTGCACCATGGAATGCACCTGCTCCACAGTCTAGATATCCAAACAGTCTTCTACTGAAAAACTCTTTGGCTTGAGAGGAAGCACTCAGTATATTGAGACCGAACTCAGTCCAAGTGTGATAGGATTTGCTCTATGCAATGTTTAATTTTGGCTCTTTGGTCAGACACAGTCAGGGTATTTCATGGTATCAGCATAATAACTTTCCATGGTTTCTTAAAAGATATTTTCTGCTTTTAACCCTCAGCTGAATTATGTAGCTGTAGATTTTGTAGCTCAAAAAAGCCTGACATGTAGGTGAATAAGGAGGCTAATCATTTTGCTGTAACGAAGAAAAATATGTGTATTTTCTTGTGCTTAGTAGAGTGTAATAGATATCCTAGATGATAAAGGCTCACAGTCTTAGAGTGGTTAAACCAGGGCTGGTCAGTTTAAATGAATTAAAACCCTTTTAATTCCTTTGAGGCCTCTCAATTTCTGTTCCGATTTAAACTGTAGTCACAGTCTTCTGTTAACTAATATGCATGCTGTGGATTTTCCATCCTATTCATCACAAATTCCTGCAGTAGTGGGAATGGGGCAGGCAGGGAGGGGGCTGGTAAAGGAAGGACTTCAACTTGGTTATAAATTGCCAAGAAATGACTGACAAATACCAAAGCAGACCTTTGCACAGCCCTGTGCTGGAGATGGCACATTGCCAGGCAGGCAGAAGATACACATGGTGTTATCTCTGAGCAATTGTAGGGAAATGATCTGTTTATTCTAAAGTAAATTGGGGATTAAAATGGAGCTCTTGCGATTTCAGTTGTATGACAAAGGAAAAACTATTTGAAGTACATTTTAGTTTCATATGCAAATAACAAAAGGGTACAGGGGGAAAAAAAAAAAGAAGGAAAAAAAAAAAAGAAAAAAGAAAAAACAACCACCAAGAAAATTCATCCCAAAAAGTAAAAAAGGTAATGAAATTTATTTAGTTTATTCTAAATGTGTTGTGCATTTAATGTTTCTTCTCCAGGTTCCAGTCACATTTTGAAATTTTCTTATGTGATAGTTTTGAATTCCAGATTATTCTATATTTCTGAAGCAAGCATTTTTGTCTGAAGTAAAAAAGTAATTTCCAAACCACTTGCATCTAATTCATGATATATGTTGTATATTTATTTAATAAGATCTCTATAAATTGAGTAATTTATCTGATTTATGTACACAGATGTCTGATCACAGTTGGTACTTGCCATATAGCTAAAGCTATGCAACATGAAACTTAAATTATAATTCCTCTAGTCTGTGTCATTTTTTGTTGGTAGTTACAAGAGGACAGGATGATCATACTTTAACATAGACACTAATATATGTAGTCAGTATGTGTACTTTGCGTTGATTTATGTAATTGACCACAATAATGCATAAAATCTTAATACAGGAGGGAAGAATTCAAGAAACAATTCAAGAAGAAACACAGTCTGGCTCTGCACAGTGCTCACTTAAGATACACATGCAATAGTGGCACATAAAATGTGCAGATCACATTTACATATCAGAAATATCATGTTGATTACACTTCCATGAACATATTAATCTTGGTTTTTCCTATGAATCAGTGTAATTTATTACACTGTGATCAGTTTTTTGGAAGATACTGTAATTTTTTCCAATTGATTCTATTTATGCTGATAGCAGAAAAATGGTTGAATGAAAAAGTATATGGAACTATTCTCAGGGTTCAAAAAATACAGAAAGTAAGCATTCAAGTCACAATCCCTTTCATCTCTTGCAGTTTACTGATCACAGACAGAAAGGAAAAATGTGGAACGTATTCCAGATTTCCTACTTGACTCTGTTGTTTCAGTGCCAAGAGGAAAATAAGTAAAATATTATGTAAAATATTAAACATTATGAGCCAAATATTCTTTAGGGGGCTGGAGGAAAGATAGCCAAACGAAAATGTTTTTCAATAGGGGTAATGGTATTAACTTCCTTTCCAAAACACTTTGGAATACATAGCTCAAAGTGACAAGTATCTTTAGCATAAAAAAATCCATTCAGTGTTTTTACAAAATTGACTATGCAGCAGAAATTAAAAACGTAAAGGAAGCCAACTTCCAATTTCCAAAGAATTAAACACACTGAGTTTCAGAGGTGATGAAGGTGAATTGATGACTACTAACCAGATTGCTAAGTGTTCTCTTCATAGAATCATAGAATGGTTTATGTCAGAAGAGACTTTAAAGATCACCCAATTCCACCTCCCCTGAATAGACAGGGACACCTCCCACTAAATCAGGTTGCTCAAAGATCCCTCCAACCTGCCCCTGTCCAATTCCAGGGAGAGTGCAACCACAGCTTCCCTGGTCAACCTGTGTCAGTGTCTCACCACTCCCTCAGTGAAGAATTTCTTCCAAGATATGTCTCTTGGACTTGACCAGGCAGAAACTTGCTATCAGTGGTATACCAAATAAGCCAAGCATAAGTATCTTAATGGGAAGTTTAGTAACACATAGCTAAGGATAAATAGCCTTAAGTTAAGGATAGAGAGATTGCTGGAACAAAAATGTCTTGCATTTTAACAGTCAACAACAAATACAAGAACTGAAATACCAGAAGTGAGGAGGAAAAGCAAACCACAAGTTAATACAAATCTTATTTATATAGTTAGTCAAGGTAAGTTAGTCAAGGTATTTGTATGATATTTGTTTATATCATACAAATCAAATTCAAAATAGACATAGTGATCCCACTTAACTTGATGCCAGGAAAGCCTACTGGCTCAAGAAAAGAGAGGAAGAGGAGTTATCAGGGTGTTTTCATTTAACATTTTTCTTTTGGAAATTAGCAAGTCACAACTGCAATTCTGCTGATTACTTGTAGCATCCAGCAGAGATCATCAGAAATGTATCTGCATGAAAGTAGCTTAGCAGCTTTGCAGTTTTATTTATGGAAGAAAGCCTGGGTGACTTACACCATGATATCAGCTGTGGAGATGATCAAGAGTAGATAAATTAATCTTCAGCATATTTAAGACAGGAGGACAGATACCTTAAAAACCAACCTTGGGTTACGGCTTTGAAGAGGAATACAAAAAGGACTTGATACTATTGAAACTCCTAGGAAAAGATTCAGAAAAGCATTATCTCCTCAATAGAAGGGACAAGGAAGTTCACTTTACATGCTAAGATCTACATGGATTATTTGGGTATGATAAGAAGAGTGGCAGAAACAAAGTTCAACATCACTACAAGACAGGTCAAAAGAAGGAATAATTTATTCAAAGAATGAAATATGAATGTCTAACATCCATCAAGAGAAACTGACTTTGATGTATGCTTGAATATCCAGACAGATCCTTTTTTGTTTATTCTCTTTAGTCATGATCAGAGATGTGCAGTTGCATCTGCCTTTTAAAGTGAGGTGGGGTTTAAGCTCACCTACATATTTTCAATACACATATATCACACAGACCTCCTGAAGAGTTTAACACAATGTGGAAGTCAAAGTTTTAATATGCATTACCATACATACTTAATCTTGGCAAGCACTGTCCACTTTTTTAAGGACTATCAAAGTCATTGGATATTTTGACTGTGTATATTCAAATCAATAATTTAGAAAAATGAGAGTAGTGTAGCTGCAGTCATTACACAGCAGAATCAGGCATGTATAATGCACATAGGAAACTTGAGGGCTCTCTGTGTGCTTCTGACAATGTCTCCTAGGCTAAACACAGAAGGTCAAGCTGCAAGGAGATTTGGTGAAGTGGAAAATCCCCTGGCCTTCAAGATCAGGTCAGAAAATGTATTGTTGCTTGTTGATAAACTATGAGCCCTGATTTTGAGTCAGATCTCTTGAAACTGAGATTTATCCAACACATGACATGTTTATTCACCCAGGCTAACCCATAAAGCAAAGCCCTAAAGATTTATTTCACTTTAGGCTGTATTTACATTCAACAAAATGCATCACAGAAAATTGCCACTTGTCTTTGTGTCAATGGAGCGACCCAAACCAGTGGAGTTTTATTTATGTTACTATTATTTAAGCTTGTTTGGGAGAAAAGACCACTGTATCTTAACAATTTGTCAATTGACCAATTTCTACTCAGGCTAATAAATATTTCTGAAAAAGTCATCTGATCATCCCTGAGGTCTTTTGACTATTTTAAGAGTCAAAATGTGAGAAAATACATGAAAAAGTAGACTGACTAACATCAGTCAGCTTCATTTTTCAAATTCAAGCAAAGGTAAAATCAGGCACATTGGTTTCTCAAGGTGCTTCCAGACGGAAAATGTTCGTAGTTCTGTAGTAATCTGCAATCATATTTCTGGCTGAATTTTTTCCATAATAGATTCTAAAATCTCAGAAAGTTAACACTGGGGAACTGAAAAGACTTTCTGGGGAACTGAAAATCACTTTCTAGAGGTGTCATTCTAGATTTCTTAGATTTCTAAAAATGACATTATAATCATTATATCAAAAGTGTATGACTACGAAAAAAATACTAGGACAAAGAAATCGGAGGTAGTGTTTTTTACTTTATTTTTTTCTTAATTTTTCCCCCCCAAAAAGTGACATTAAAAAAACCCCATATTCTCTCATGAATACAGTACTTTGGTATAAGGTGATGAATACTATTATTAATTTTTAAGTAGGTTTCATATACTCAAGACAAGACTCCTTTCTCATCTGCAAAGCTGTATGCTTTGTTGTAGGTACATAAGCAAGCAGATAGATAAGTAGATATACAGCAGACAGACATGTTGTGCTTGTAAGTCATCAGAGTTTGCTTTTTTTTCCCAAAGTAGCACAAAAAAAAAAAAAAAAAAAATAAAAAAAAATCCTGAGGTGAAAAATACTGTATGTGTTTAACAAAGGATGAAAGGAGGTATACAAAAATGTTATGAACTAGCAAAGTAGGATATCATTACTCATTTCCTTCAGAGTGCTGCAGCACTCAGTTTACATATGTAATCTTAACCTGTTAATCTTTAAAGTTTACTTTTAAACACAGAAATGTCTGGTTGCATCACAGCATGTTTGCTAACATGCCAGTTCATGCTAGTTTAGAGAGATAAGCAGCATGATTTCATGCATAATGTTTTTTAGAATGTTCCACAACCCAGCCAACCTTCTTTTGATGGGCTAAGAGGAAATCCTCTTCTCTCTTCTGTGCCATTTGTTCATTTAAACCCTAATTACACTCTCAAAAACCTAAAATTCTCAGATAAAGACACACACACACACAAAAATGTCTAAAATAATTTTTTATTCAACTAGATGGAATCAAGCACCTTTCAGAAATGTAGCAGCAAGTTTGATCAGAGAGACTGAAAGCACCTGGAGTGTTATAAAGAAAATTAATAAAGAGAAAACAGGAACAAGTTGGGCCATCAGGAGACTACATTCTAACTGAGTGACACTCAGAAAGCACTACACAGCTGTGTGCTGCTTATTTGCAGAATCAAGAGTTTGGTCTTTTTCAAGGAAGCAGCTGTTAAATGTTCCATAATGTGGGAAACTGACCATGCTATGCCAGCTCCTATTAAGAACCTGGCAATGTATGCATATGCAAAATCAATAGATATTCCCAGTGTCCTTTCTTTTAATGGTGCCTTAATGAGACATGGAATTTTCTTCTCTTAGAAAATCTTATAAATATGAAGAAAGAGAAAACATACTATGCAGGTAATTCTACTGACTTACCAGTTGTTTTTTTCCTCCTAGCTTAGGTTTTGGATGCTAAACATGTGACTAATGTTTCTGTTCTGTATTTGCGCTAAAATTACAGTGCTGGGACAATTGAGGCTCTTTTTTTTTGCCTTCAGCAAATCAAAACCTTTTGTCTTAATCACAAGAAACAGCAACGTGTCACACAGCAGGTAATAATTTAGCATGGGGGGAAAATGAGATATTTAAAATTATGCAGGCAGCATTAAATATTTACTCTAAATTAAAAGTGTATTTAAAAAAAATTATTCCTGTTTTTCATTATTTATGTTCTCATTTTCTGTTGAACTTCTAGTCAAAAAAAAAAACCAGAAGAGACTGTCTCACTGAAGAGGTCCAATAGCTCTCTCTGGCTTCTTGCTCTTACTTCACGTAGAAATTTGAGAGAACTTTGGAGCAGCTTTGCTCAAATGATGGAAAGACTGACAGCAGCTCCCTTCCCTTGTAAAAACCCTCAGCCAGCATGAAGCCTACTTAGTACAATAAACAACACAGTGTGAACTATTTTTGCAGGTGAGATATCCTGCTGGTGGCCCACCCATAAATCAAGGACACTGTCTAACAGCAAGGGAAACAGCCAGAGCAAAAGAAGGGGAAATGAAGTGTTGCACATAACCCCCTACTGATTGAAGGTCACAGACCCGTTGAGACTGACAATTTATTATAATTTATTAGTGTTGCATTTCTTCTTTAAGCCAGCAGGAGCATCAGAATCCAGGCATATGAATTCTGAAAACCTGAGGAAAAATAAGAGGTCTTTAGACAATGTAGAGTGTGTATATGAAGGGAAACAAGGTAAGGGTAGCTAGTTCAGCCAATTTGTTTTTTGAGAAAATTTAAGCTCGATGAGATGTGGAAAGCAGTATTTGTAAACTTCTTGGTATGGACATAAAATGTGCCAGAAATTACTAATAATGTGGTTGCTAATAGAAAATGTGCAGAAATTTGTCTTTTAGCAATTCCAGGCACATAATATTTAGACCTGATATCAAGGACTTCCTGGAGTTATGACTGTAAACACTAATGAAATTAATCCAGTCTCTGGTTGTCCTTAGGCAAAGGATTAAGTACATGTGAAGTCACTGGCAACCAATATTTTTTAAAGACTATTTGGACCCAATGTTGAAGTCCTTCATCAAAGAAGGACTTGAATTCCAGAAATAACCGAACTTCTCTGATCACATGATAAAATATTTTAGCCTGCATAGCCCCACAGAAGCTGTTAATTCACAACGCAGAGACAACTGGTAACATAAGCATTATTTCGTTAACAGATGAGATGAGTGGGGAAAACATGAACTGGCTTTCATATATATATATTTATTAAAAAAAAAGTTCCTAATGAAGGGAAAACTATTTTTTTACCTACCTTAATTTTTTTCCCCTCATTTAGATTAACATTGAATAGTAAGTAGCAATACTTATGATGTATTTAAAAGTAGGGATCTCCACATTTATGATCAAAAAATACGCAATTTTTGGAGTTCAAGTAGACCCTATGTAGTCACAGAATCGTTCAAAATAATTATTTTTTTTTTTAAATTACCACGTGAAAATTCACTAGCTTCACAGTGCTAGACTGATAAATCCCGAAGATTTCCTGGGAATGAAACATGAATATCAAAGTCATGTGTTGGAGAACATTTTTTTAATCAGTCATACCGTTTAAAAAAACTTTTAAACCAGAACAATACAGTACCCCTCAGGAAACGGAATGATCAAAAGAAAAAACCCTCTGGCAGATATAAATCACCCCACTTAATGCATTACTGGAGGGTTCTTATATTCAGGCGATGAGGGCAGTTTAAGATACAGTTTGACCATATGGTACAATGTCTCATAATTTGGATGGTAAAATGCCAGCTTCATCTCTTGTGCTGCGAAACCTGAATTCAGCTTGTTCCCACTTTCACCAGCATTCAAATGACCTTTTGTTGTAACTTTAAATGCTTTAATAGTGAATTACCACTTTCTGTCTCTTTGTTCTGTCTTACTGAAACTTGGATCTGTAACAGGTATTTCCCTCCTACATTCTTACTTATCAAAGTGTTCTTACCCTACTTTTTTCCCTACTTGAAGTGATCAGTTCTGAACTTGGAAATGCCACTTCTTACAGCACAGGGGTGAAAGCATGATCCTTTAAGAAGCAGGTACAGATGGCAAGTCCATCAGCTAAGATCAAACTTGAGGTCAAGAGAGGAAAAGGAAATTACCCCTAGTATTCACCTCAGACTCTGCCCTCTTCCACAGTCTTCTCTGACTGCTGGTAAATTTAGCTCATCATTTCCCCAACTAGCACCCAGCTCTGGCAGCAACAGTGGGAAATCAATATATCCACCACATTTGCCCTTATCACCTTTAAACCAGTATCTTACAAATCACTCAGGACAAACAGTCATGATCACAGAGTTAGTAGGGAGGTCAGCTAGTCTAAAGCAAGAATCAACTGTACTTAAACCATTCCTGGCAGATGTTTGTCTACTGCTTTCTTAAAAACTTCCAGCAATTAAAACTCCTTAGCTCCTGTCAGAAATCTCTTTCACCATGTAATTATCCTTATTGATAGAAAATCTTTTCTTGTGTCTAACCTAAAATTCCCTGCTGCATTCTAACATGCTATTTCTCACCCTAAAGATCAATGGATCAATTTTCTAAATAATACCTGGAGAACATTCTGTAAATCTCACCTTTGCAGCAGCCTTTTACATATTTGAAGACTTATATCTAACCCTCCAGTTTTCTGTTCCTTGTATTCCATCATCCAAATTCTTTCTTTAGAGACACATTTTCTAGGCTTCTGATCAGTCTTTTTACTCTACTTTGCCCTTCCCTTCTTCTGGTCCACAAACTTCTGGAAATATGGTGCCTCTAATTGGATTCAGTAATGCTCCAGCTGAGGCCAGTATTCAGCAGAGCAGCTGGTTTACATATAGTACTCATGTTTATACATCCTGATACAGTGTTTGCTTTTTTAAAAATATTTTTGGCAGAAGTTTAATACTGAGAATACATGCTCAGTTTGGGGTCCATTCGAGTTCCTAGGCAATTTTCTGCAGTACTGCAGCCATATGGAGATCCATCTTCATAAAATGACACAAAACCAGAGGATCCCTCCCTTCTATGCTGGACAACTCTGGTGTGAGGAAATACTTGTATGGTTTGACAATTTATGCTAGTTGTTTCTTAACAGATTATTTGTCTTCAAGGTGCTTACAAATGATGTGTTTTATTATTTGCTCCCTTCTTTCTCTGGGACTCTATTTGTACCAGCTCTTCAGTAACTCCTTCATCTAGCAAAAACACCAGAATGAACTTCCTCACCAGCCTTAAGACATGGTTGCTGTATGCCTCTAAAGACAAAGGGAGACATTTTCTAAAAGAGGTCTAGGTGGCCTAGGAACTCAGGTCCTAGTAATTAGATCTTGGAGCTAAGCAGTAGGTCCTTGTTCAAGTAGTCCCCTGATTTAAACTAGTTGTGGGGTAGAGCTAAAGAAAGTGGCCCAGAGCCATTTTATGTGCATATAACAGAGTCTGCAGTGATAATCCAAAAAAACCAAAATAATTTACTCAGGCATGTTCCCAAAAAGAAACACATTAAGCTGTTTCCAATGAATCAAAAATTGTTTTAACTTTCAGGTATGCAAAAGAGTGCTGTTTGATTGTGTTTATTGCTTAGACTGCATTTCCTTGTAGCATCAGTCAGGGCACCAGGAGCAGTAACGAACCCCACACAGGGTGCACAGTGTAGAGAGAATAAAGATAAGAAGTTACACAGATCAGATAAGAAGCACTTGAAGTTACAGAGCACACTGCTTTCAAAGGCTTTTTTACTTCATATTCTGGGTACTTGGACACATGTTTATCCTGCCCAGCTTTAATTCATTTGAACTGTTCAGGCTAGGCATTTGTACTCTTGTCATTTAAGAAAGGTCAAAAGAATAATTCAAAGTCTCTGAGATCCAAATGGTGTCCTGGAGGTACTAATCTTTATTAGTTATGCATCTGTCTTATAAATTAGTAGTCTTTGTGGTCTCAGTCTCTTCAAGAGACCTGAAACATAGATAGATTAGTAAACATCAAAATGATGTAAAATGTGTGTGTGTGTGAAACTTACTGTTAATGAAAAAACAAAGGACTTGAGTTTTTTTCTAACTTTTGACCCTATCAACTAAGCCAAAAAGGTGCTTTGTAGCAGAAAAACTATCACCTAGCTACTTGGTTTTAATAGCCACTGTATTCCCCAGGTGATGCACACCTACTAACTTGTGACACTGAGCTGCACCAATGCAGGAGGTCATTATAGATCTCCTGCTAGAATGATTGGCCAAGTTAAGGAGCTCTACACCAGCTCATCCTCCTTCCAAGTGCTTCAGTGTTACCTGGTCAAGAATCATGACAACACAACATATTCAGGGATTAAAAGGCATTAATGAAAGTACGCTGATCAGAGGGGCAATGTTTTTTTTGATTGTGCAAGCTTACAAAAAGATGGATTCAGAGTTGCCAAAGTTTCTTTTAACAAGTATCATTAAAAATCTTTTTTTCACATGAATAGCTCTCTTGTCATGAGGTTTCAGGGTGTTTTTAAAGGATTAAAATTATTACACTGACTGTATTTGATTTCTCTTTTTCTAGCCAGTTTACAGAGGTCTTGCAGGTTGATTGAGTCAAAGTCAGGAAGGTTTCAATGTTACTGTAAGGATCAGGAAAAAAAAAAAAACCAAACAATTGGCCCATACCTGCTTTTTGAGAACTTCTGATTATTTTGTATTCTTTTGTCCACTTTTTTTTTCCATACGCCAACTTTTTGTTACATAATTCCTCCATTTTTCAATATGTGCATCCATCACTTAAGCAGCTATAAAAAACCACACTCTTTTCATACCAAAATGCTGCTTTGAAGGCGCCATTATGTCATGCATGCAGCTTAGTTTGCAGCTGAAGAGAGAATTCTTAATGCAACCAGGGCCACTCATCTGTGTTTAACATCGAGTGAATTCTTAGAAGGAGCTTCTGAAGTGTTATTGATTGGTCTGCTCTTCCTACCACTAATTCAAGACTGAGCATAGTCAGCACAGTACTGAATGATTTTGAAGATTAACCTCACAAGAAATTTTTCCAGTAAAATATAACAAACTAAATTCTTGTACAGCCACTGGAAATGGGAATGTTTGCATTTTTGCTTGGCCTCTGCTCAGAGAAGGGCAGTTATGATTACCCATATTCACCAGTGTATTGGGGAAGATCTAAACTTACAAACCACAAATATGGAGATACTTCCAAATAAATTCAACCTCCCTAAAAATGTCACTCAGAAATATTAACAAGCCTGTTTGACTCCAAGTGTGAAAATCCAGCCGCCAAACATCCTGCACAGTAAACTTAGTTTTCATTCATACAACAGCAAACAAAGCATGTATTGTAATGACTTTTGATCCTATAATCCACACCAGAGCTCAGAGGTGAGCTAGCAATTTGCAGAGCTTTCTGCCTGAGCCTTGCTGGCACTTTCCTGTTATTCAAGAACACACTATCCTGGTGGCTGATCCAAATTATAGATATGGTAGAAAGCGAGAGAGCTCACAAAGTATATCCTGAACATTTCAATTGCCATATTTTTTTACCAGTTTTGCTAACATTTTTTTTCTCTCCTAAGGAAAATTTCTCATCTTACTCTTAAAATTGTCATGTGACTCGGCATAGCATTATGCCAGCCAACAAGCCAGCAGAGAAGCGGAAGAGAATGAATAAAGCAACTGTTTCACATGCCTTTTGTCTTTATGTCAGAAAAAAAAGGTTTCTTTGCTACTGTTAGAATTTACAGTTCCCAAAATTGCAGCATCTGCACTCTAGCACAGGACAAAACAAGCTCTTAAATTGCAGTATATTTCAACTTGTGAGTTTCTGTGCAAATCTGCTTTCTAGAATTTCACTGCAATATTTATTAAAAATTTTAGTAGTACTTGATTTAAATTTTTTACTGGTTGACTGCAAGAAGAAAGCATCTCTTATGGGAACTCTGGATTGCAAAGAAGGCATTTTGTTGTGGTGGATTTCCTGGGTGTGTTACCAAAGGACTCCCTGAAAGGTAAATTCAGATTTGGAATGAGAAGAATAATGTCCTATCAAAAATGTCCTAAGTGCCAGAGGGGAAGCGTGAACAGCCAGAGAGGATGTTGCATTAAAAGGCCGAGCCAGAGCTATCTTCAGACCAAGCTAAACCTACCCAGGTACCCAGGGTAGGGTAACAGAGGAGAAGCAGATCTCTGCTCAGTCATCTGGTTCCTACATAAAGCAAGTAATTTTTCTACTTTTGATCTCAGCCCTTCATTAGTAGCAAAAAGAACAGACACTGCTCTCTGTGCCATTTATGCTATTGCATTTTTATTCTATGCTACATATTTTTTATTCTCCATCAGAAATTAACCACAAGTCAGGCATATATAGAGACTTCATGTATCAAGGTTTTACAACAATCTGTTGGGAGCACTATTATGAGTATAACACTAATTTAGAAACATAGAAATTCTGACTGAGTTAAAGAGGAATTCCTGCATCCTGCTCTAACTGTAGCCAGTTCCAGGTATCTCACAAAAGGGCACAAGGTCTTCTGAAAGGTGCAAAAAATGGGTTATTATGGAAGAAAATACCTCCTATCTTTATAGGAAGTAATTTACTTACATTCTGATAAAGAACCCTTACTCCTGATAAAGAACCTATTTTGTTTAATTCTGTTTCTTGTTGTCTAAATTAATATAAACCTTTTAAAATTATGATGAGATTTTTCAAGAAATAATATTCTTTAGCAATCCATTCCAGAATGAGATTATACATTGTAGAATGCTTTTCTTTTGAAAATTTTCAACTTTTAAATTATTTAAACGAACCCTCCTCTCATAAGCAGAAGCATGTTAACTTATGTTGTCCTTGCCTTTTCATTCTGCTGTACACCAACCTTCGAACACCATTCCTTCAATAATTTTGTTTCCAGTTTCAAAATTTTTGATATATGTATCAAAATATTTTATATAAATCAGAAGTGTTTTTAATAGGATTCAAAATGAAGCACAACTGAGGCCATACTGCCAGTTGCTACTGTTAGCACTAAAAGAGCATTGTGATTTTTCCCCGTTCCTTTTTGTGACAAAAAGGTTTCACAGTAGCTGCAGAGTGATATGAGACTGCCATTAACGCAAATGATGCCTAGGTTTGCTTTCTTGAATGCCAGCACTGAACTTAAAATAGGAAGAATTCATTCAGATTCTTCCATGCCAGGATTAGGAGCAGTTAAATAGGCACTGTGCTTTCTTTTCCATATGTTTTGGGGTTTTTTTCATGATTCTTATCAAATCTTGATTAGTCTAAGTATTATTAGTCAAATTAATATTTTTATATTTGCCTCTCCTCCAACTGTATCTTTTTTCTTGATCATTAATAAAAGAGGATCAATAGCTTTGGCTATTCTACTCATACAAGTGGTTGCACAAAGCTGGTAACGTACTCTTAGTCTCACAGTTGCAAGGATTCTGAGTATAACAAGATCACTGCTTATTCAATGCTTTCTGTCACGTGGGTCCTGATATTATTACCTGCATGAAGGAAAAATTTCAGTGCCACACATATCAAACTAATATACCTGAACCAAGAGCTTGCTTCTGGAGTCTTTGCCTCTGTAAGAAATAGAAAGCAACATTCAGCCAGTTTCATATATATGTGAACATCTTGCCTCTCAGTGAGTGGGTGAATTAATTATATTAATAATCCCACTGCAGAGCTTTGAAAATCAATGTCTTCAGGTACTTATTGGAGCAAGGACCCCTCCAACAATCTGTACTAACCACTAACCACAAGACAGGAGGGATTTGAAAACCAAGGCTTATTTCTGCCACCACTGAGCAGGAAACAAGACATGATGACACTCTTTATCTCTGATGAGCACATTATCACTGTCTTAGACAAAGCATCCTGTGATTCTCACCCACAAATGACATGGGAAAAGAACAGGCAACATTTTCCTGCATTGGAAAAGAGGCATATTGTATCTTACCTACTTGGAAATATGCACCAAAAAAATAACAATCAGCTTCACACTGTTAGGTCTCTGAGATGTAAAAAACAGATTGCATTGAGATGAGCACCTTCGGTGATGGCTTCCTAGTTAACTATATCCTCTTAATAATACTTTTGGCCAGATCCATCAAGGAATCTCCAAGAAGTACAAAAGCCACTCTGTCCTTTCAGCCTGGATGAAGGGCTGTCTGTTCAGACACCTCAGTTCGACAGAGAACAACTCACCCTCTAGTGGGAAAAATGTAAAGAAAAAATGTTCACCCAAATATTTTCATGGATCTTTTAATAGCCTGGGCTTCTACTTTTGCCCGTTAATTTTGTAGCTCATCTCAGGGTGAGTCTAACCAAGAGCTGGTTTTATAAACAACCCCAGGCTGCCTCGGAAGTTTGTTTCAAAGACAAACGCCTCCACCAAATCCAAATAAGCAAACAGTTAAAACATTCACATGAGTCAGAAGAAAATTGCCAGAAAACACTTCAAGCACTTCTCCAAATCCAGTGACTAGCCAGGAGTAGGAGAAAATAACATATAAGATCATCAAGTACTTCAGCAGCGTGTCACCATGCCACCAACTGGCAGCACATAAATCATGAGGAAAAAGCAGAATGTTGAGTTTCCTGTGGGGTTTCTATCCCTAAGAAAGAGCAAAAACTTCCTAGAATAATCCCTGCTGCCCTGAACTGGCTCAAGATGTGTGTTTCCAGACTATACTACGTGAACCCTGTGTATCTCTGATATCAAGATAGTTTTCCCCTCTGCCTCATGCTGGCATTTCAGCTGCAGAGAATGGGATGGGGAAATGGGAAAGATGAAATAGAGTCTCTGCAGCAAACACTTTTTTTCTTGTTTGGTTTGTTTTTAAAAATAAAGCTTATAACTGTTTTCTTGTCTGCTTGCACACACTAGAGATAGGGGACACCGATACCTGCTGAAAACAGCTTTGCCAGGGCAATACCAATCAAACAGGGACCATGGTTTTGTACAGTAAGTGGTCAAGACACAGAGTTGTCATTAAGTTGTGATTAGCTTGTGTCATCCAGATACATGCAGTAGGCAGATTTGGAATGTATAAACTGCACAGACCAACTCTTCAGGCAGAGAGACCTGAGAAATGTAGCTTTTCATAGTGTGGGGGTTCTTGTGTGTTCTCAGTAGTGAGCCCAGATTTCTCATTCCTCAAATGGGAAATCTGGGGGAGAGTGGGATTTCCTAAAACAACATGAAGTTGTGTGCAAGAGGGTGCTGCAAGGCCAGATCTGAAGTTCCCACCTCTACAGGATTCCCACACCCCACTCATAATACACATGGGTCAAGGCCACAACAGAAGGTTAGGCAGCCTACCCTTGAGGGAACCATGTGGGGCTCGTTAGTAAGACAATATAGATGCTGTCTAGAAGAAAAGAGCAAGAAGCATCTTGCACCACTGCAGTTGGTGGGGGGAGCACACATAACATATTGATCCCTTATGGGTGGTTTGGGAACACTTAGCTGACGAAGCCCCTCAGGAATGAATCCTGTGAATCACAGTGGGGTTTGGCTAGTAATTAGGCTTCAAGCTGCTCAGTGCTCTTGATACTAAGATCCTCCCAGGTCCACAGAGAAACAAAATATGAGAGCTGGAAAACTCCAAAAGCAGCCTCCCCTCAGTTTTATGCTGCCTCTCACGTTAGGCAGGGTTTGAATAGGACTTTTGCAGCTTTCCACAACTGCAAGTAAGCAGCTGAACCCTATGTCCTTTAGTAGGATTTTTTAAATGTCAATTGGGTAGTACAATTATGTTCTTGTAGTTTATTACTTCATGAAGTGTCAGAATGTTCTAGCACCTTTTTATGTTTTCACCCCATCAAAAAGCCTTTACCTTTCTTTTATTATTATAGAAAGAGTTATCTAATGTTCTTTACACTGGAAGTGTCCTCTTGGTGGTTATGAGTAATGTCTAGTCCTGTCCTCAGTGGGGATGACCAATAATTAAGGAACCTATAAGAAAGGAAGGGCATTAAAATAAGTTTCTGAACAATGACATAAGAAGCCAGTAATTCTCTGGAGTCAATTTTAATTCTGAGCACTAAGCATTTTCTCATGCTACTCACACTTCCTTAAAACTCCAGCAAGTAGTATGCAGACTCTACAAGACAAACTTCTTACCCTGTTTTATATGGATGAAATATTGCTCTGTTAGCTAGAAGCAGTAATTCTGCTCACCAGACATACTTCTGTGTCATCAATAACTGCTAAGTTTACTGTACCAGAAATGGTATCTTCAGAAAGGTAAACCAGGATTCTTAAAGAAAGTGGGCTTTCTTTTGAATTTCTGGACTTTGAGTGTTCTCTCTTATTATATTTCATATTACTGTCCTATGCTAGTAACAGGATAATTTCATTCCTAATCTTTATTATTAACTACTTTATTTAAAATATAATTTGTAACACCCTTTTAAAATTTTGAATAAAACTTTCCTCATACTTTCATTGTGTTTGGGATTTAGCTGAACTTCCCCAACCTTTAGTTTAGTCTACTACCCTAGCAGTTTACAAAGTAGGTTCCATTTTTTCTTCTTCACTGAAGGCAGAGCATAAGTAGAGGGTTTAGTTACTAGAGCATTTCTGTTGTGTGTGCATCCTACTTCCTATCTTCAGATCCTACCTGATCCTGGTAACTGGCATTTTGCTAATTTTCTTGTGCTTGTAAAACAAAAAATGTGTGACTGAAGTAATTCCTGAAATACTCTGTAGTCAACAAATGAAGTATACAAATATGTAACTGATTTTACAAACTAGATTTGTACTATTGCAAATGGCAGCAGCATGTTCAAATCAATTGTTATTCTAGTCAGGTCTTTTGTAATATTAATTGATTATTTTTGTATAGCTTTGACTCAATAAAGTCATCTGCTTTAGCTTTCAAACTTTTATTCATCCTTTAACTTCCACTCAGCAGTATCATGGTGCCAATAAATATTAATAGACACAAGCCCCAGCTACAGAATGCTAAGGAATTTTGGACACGAATGGCACAACTGGACTCCCTTAAACCATACCTTAGAATAATTAGCATAAATTTTAATGTAAACTGCAGAATTTTTTTTCTTCAGACCTTTAATCACATCAAGCTAATTCTAACTTAATGTATTAATAGTACTGAAAATTTTGAGCACGAATGAGTCAGGTCCTTAGCTATTTCTGTGTTTTCTCTCTTATAGCTGTAGTTTCCTTAAACTAAGGTAAAAGAGAAAATCAAGTTGCCAGTTGGCACTGTGGGGTCTTTTTCCATACCCAAGTGTTTATATGAATACTCAAAAAAATTACTAACTCAAAGCATTAATCCAGCTGTAGTTCTAGCAAAACTTTGCAAGGAAATACATCTTTTCATATTTTCGCAGGGGAAAAATATTTTGTTAACACAGCACTACTAGAATAAATGATTGTAAAATATATTGTTACACTCTTCTACTGGAATAATTTTATGTATTAGAAGTATGACTCAAAAAAAAAAAAATAGTCCTTTGTGTAATATTAAAAAGTAAGAATCACGTTGGTTTTCATATTTTTCCTCTGCTGTCAATCTCCCATTTCCACTGTTCCTTGCAGTCTTGCTATAATGGAAAATATCCAAGAAATGCTGCATAGCTGTGCTGAATCCGTTTGTCTCAAGTACACCAAGCTTTTGGTAAAACTCCCACATCTATCACTGCTTACAGCAGAGTCAACTTTCACTTAATACAGTAGGAGAGGAAGTGGAAATAGTAGAATCATGGAATCATTTTGATTAGAAAAGATTTGATTAGAAAAGACCTTTAAAATCATCAAGTCCAACGCTTAGATCCTCTACCATGAAGCAGATGTGTACTTTCAAAAGTACACAGTTTCAAATCTTTAGAAAGATAAGCAGTGTCACCCTGAAATAGGCATTATTTACAGCTTAGAGCCTTTTTCCCATTTAAATACTTCAAAAACTTTAATTTTTAACCTAAGAGAGCCAGTTCACCTCATGTAGATAAGTTTTGTGCCTGACCCTCACTAGTACACAGTGAAAGACCTCTTGACATGCCAAAACATGCGGAGGTCAAACAGCAGTTGCACAATGATCATTTTATTGTCCACTCTTGCATACTGACTCCCATCCTCAAGGAGATCACAGGTTACAGCAAGAGGTGAAATAAGCTTCTCTGGCTGTGATTCTGCACTGAATTATTAATGCTTGGGATGCTGCTCAGGAAGGTTCCTTTCCCTGAGTTCACAGTTCACAGTTCACAAGATCACCACCTCGCTAGAGTGATCTTTGCTGTGCTACACCAATAGCTCATACACTGGCTCTCATGGGTCAAAGCACTGGCTCTGGCTCTAAAGGGCTCTGCAGAGGGACCTGGACAGACTGGAGAGTTGGGCTGATTCCAACGGGATGAGGTTCAACACGGCCAAGTGCCGGGTCCTGCACTTTGGGCACAACAACCCCATGGGGAGCTCCAGGCTGGGCACAGAGTGGCTGAGAGCAGCCAGGCAGAGAGGGACCTGGGAGTCTGGATTGACAGGAAGCTGAACAGGAGCCAGCAGTGTGCCCAGGTGGCCAAGAAGGCCAATGGCATCCTGGCCTGGATCAGGAACAGCGTGGCCAGGAGGTCCAGGGAAGTGATTCTGCCCCTGTACTCAGCCCTGGTGAGGCCACAGCTTGAGTCCTGTGTCCAGTTCTGGGCCCCTCAGTTCAGGAAGGAGATTGAGGTCCTGGAGCAAGTCCAAAGCAGGGCAACCAGGCTGGTGAAGGGACTCCAGCACAAGTCCTGTGAGGAGAGGCTGAGGGAGCTGGGGGTGTTCAGCCTGGAGAAGAGGAGGCTCAGGGGAGACCTCATCGCTCTCTACAACTCCCTGAAAGGAGGCTGGAGCCAGGGGGGGTTGGGCTCTTTTCCCAGGCAACTTTCAACAAGACAAGAGGGCATGGACTTAAGTTGTGCCAGGGGAAGTTTAGGTTACATATTAGAAATAATTTCTTCACAGAGAGGGTGATCAGACATTGGAATGGGCTGCCCAGGGAAGTAGTGGATTCTCCATCCCTGGAGATACTTAAAAAGAGCCTGGATGTGGCACTCAGTGCCATGGGCTGGTAACCACAGCGGTAGTGGTCAAGGGTTGGACTTGATGATCTCTGAGGTCCCTTCCAACCCAGCCAATTTTATGATTCTATGATTCTATGAAAGTTAAATAGTGGTACAAACCTTCACCTTGTAAACACGTGTGTGGGGATGTGAATGTGTGTAAGGGAGGTAGGGAGGGGGGGAGGGGGAGTCTTTCTGATTCTTACATATTCACATCTGTCTTCAAGGTGTGCAGTCCTTCAGGGTGGAAGACCTGAGCCTGGAAAATGGTAAAAGCTAAAGAGCCACTCTAACTGCTAGAAAAAAGTAGCAAGCAAGAAAACAGATGGTTGTGCATGTGGGGTTTCTCCCAGGAGTTCTACTTGAAGGCTTTTTTGTTTTGTTTTCACAGCAAAATGGAAAAATGTGAATGCATACAGAAAAAACCACAGATTTATTTTCTGATTTTGGTTGCAGTATTCTTATAAAAATGAAAAACTTACAGATCTGGAAACAATCTTACTGTCACATAGCTAATTTCAAAAAAGGAGTATAGCCTGTAAAATAAGCATGCAATTTCCCACAACTGATTCTGTGTTCACAAACAGTAAGATTTTATGTGTAATCTATTTACACATGTGAAATTATGTGGTCATTTAGTGATGCAAATCTTCAAGCATAAAATAAAATCACAACTTCTGCACATTGACAGCAGTCACAAAAATCTCCATGTGAGCGGCAACTAGAGTTTATCATGCAACTCTTACACCAGCTCAGGAATAAAAATGTTTGTAATAGTAATTTATTTATTTATTTTTAAACCAAGTTAATGGGGAAAATGGCTGTGTCTTTGTTCACTGACACATAGCAGTTTGGATTACTGACCATGAGTCATACAGGGTGTGTGGTTCAGGTGGATTACTTAAATAATATATTAGTTCTGTATTGGTTTGTCTGCCTTCATTCCAGTGTTCTTGTGCTGACATAAGGCAAACACAACACGTGACAACTAGACTGAACGAGGGAAAGGGAGCAAGAAGGGAGTATAAAACTGACATGATTAATAGAGCTGCCACAATTTGTTTACCCGGATGACTTTGATGAACATGCACTTTTTTCAAGACTGTTAGTTCACCACCATTTGTCTGTTGCTTCACATTAAGGGTAAAATCAGGTCATCAAACTGTCTGGGGAAAAAAAATATCCCACCCTAGCAAGCTGGCTGATGTAGATGAAGGTATTACAGGAATGTTCAAATACTCAGTGATGATTGCATGGCTGTTTGAGGGGTTTTTTTTAAGAACAAAAATAGGCTAAGAACACGAGATACTTTGCATTACCTTCTATAAAATTTCCGGTACATTCACAAATAATAGTCCTCATTGATAAAAATTACATGGAGTGAAGTGAGTTGTTTGAATAAAGCAGAAACTGACCTGTTCTGGTAACTAAAAATATTAAGAGTAGAGTATGTTTGAACCAAGCACTTCAGATGAGTATTCTAATCTTATGCACAAACTGGAAAAAATCTAACTTAAGATGCTTTTCCACTTGTAGCCATACCAATGTCTTTCCTTGATGTGAATGATTAGCCAAATTTAAGAGATTTGCAGACTGCTGTGCAGAAGGAGACACTGATTCTGTCAATATGTTTCTCTAGATAAAATCCTATTTATAGACACAGAAAATCTGATGTCCCAGAAGTATTCAGATAGGAGACAGTTGATTTGCCCACTAATTCAAGCTTCCTTTTCAGGCAAAAACTTGACCTAAAATTATATCTCAGGCTTTTTCCAAGGTTACGCTCACAGAACATCTAAGTTCTTCCTCTTTGTATAGCCATTCTGTTTCTACAACTTCTCTGCACTCCATGGTCCATCCATAACCTCTCTAGCCAGTTAATTTATCTTACCGAGGCGTTTTACACATAGGTGAGATTTCAGATGAAACTACAGACCAACCAGATAGCTCTACAGACAGATTTATTTCTTCCTCTTCAACAAATAAAAACAGTATTTTTCCAGAAAAATTTCTCCCAGTCCTTTCCATGCTTATTTTATCTTTTAAAACCTCCCATGTAACTAAAGTTATACCAAGTCTTCAGGTTTTCAAAAGGGGAAGAGAAGGATTGCTAGAGTCAATGGGTGACTAAACTGTATTTGTAACTCCCACTCTCTCCCAGATGGCAGATGCTTGGATTTTTTATTAAATCACTGACTAGGGGAAATGAAGCTAAGTGGCCAAGTATTTACAGTTTTCTCTTGTTGGCTTTTCTTCTACATCTCTCATCAAATATGTGAACTTCACAGTGATCCAAATGGCCTTTGCATGGCCCACAGGTGTTGCCTCTCAGACTATGAATTTAAGTGCCCAAAATAAGGCATCTCAATTTAGGAAGTTCTGAACACGTTTTTGAAATATGAGGCTTCTGTTTCTCTTGATAACATTACTGACCACATTTTCAACACCTGTAACTGTGAAGAAAAAACAAAGCAAAAGCCCATAAAGTGTTAAAACGGAAAAAAGGACAGAAAACTTGAATCAGTTATATTAAAGACTGAAGTAGTCAGTGTCTCTTAAAACATTTAGAGATTTAAATTCTCAATTTATGCCTTCAGTCTTAGATCTCTCTCATGTATTTTATGCACCTGGACTCATGGAGCATTACTGAGTCTTTCAGTCCTGGGAGCAGTCACCCAGGCAAGACAGACATATACATATTTCAGTAGATTGCTTCATAAGCAATACTCTGAGAGTGAATCTTCATATAACCTACTAAAAAATGGCTCATGAAATCTTTTATTTTATCATAATAATTCTGTTATTATAAACAGATGCCAATTTCACATTGTATTTCAAATATTTTTTTTTTTAATCTTTCTAGTACTCCATTTTTTGGAAGCCATTTATCCAGAATGGGAAGTGCTGCACTCCTAAATAATATACAGTTTAAGAAATGTAAGGATAAAAATTTAATCCACTACACGAACAGTAGAAATAGTAAATAAACAAACAAACTGGGTTTGTTCATAAAAATTTATTTTGGCAAGTTTAAATTCATAAAATAATAAAGATCAGAGCTTATAGTACATGATATGCTCCACTTTCTCCTTAGTGTATAAATTAACAAACTCAAAGCATTATCTCTAACAGAAAAAACAGGGTTAATTTTCTAATGTGTAGTAGTTAATTTCTGGTAGCAAATAAGAAAACTGTTCATTATTTCATAGAGAATTATTTTTAAAACTTACATAAGGATTTTATAATGCTTTTGTAAAAATTATTTCAAAAAACCAGAGTTCATCAAGTTAGAATATTTCTCCCTTCATAAGCCTAGAAATCCATATTAAAATATTTCCTTTACATTATGGCTGAACTGAAGCAGCACCTAACCTGTTTTTACATAGTCAAAGTTGACATGGACGAATATGAAACTAAGTACTCCATTTCAAAATTTTACAGAGCATCATTTTCATTGAACAGACTTTTAGAATATTGGAAGATGAGTTGAGGGGAGTGGACATTTTTTTTCTCCCTCAAGAAAAGGAATTTTGATGCAATGTTGATTTGCCCTTTTTTAGCAGAGTGCTGAGGTACATCTGAAAACAGAAAAAAAAAACCAAACCCAACTTTTTCTCAATCTGTGGTGTCAGAATGCCAGATCACTGTATCAAACTGATACCAGTAGCTGTTTTTTATTACGATGCAACAATTGGCAGTGGTAGTCTAATTATTCTTCTACAGAACCTTCATAAAAAAATTATGACAGCAAAGAATCTAAATACAATGACAGTGAATATCTGGGATAATTCACTGTCAGAAACAATCTGATAGCCATGGAAGAAATCTCACATTACAAACTCATAGTTTGTAGTGAGAAATCTATGAACAAATTACGATTTCAGAGAAAACTCCTCAAGGAACATCATGCTTTCAGAAGCAACTGCAGACCTATTAGAAAAAAACCCCACGTTTTTCTAGTATGAATTTGAAAAGAAATTGGTCTCCCTTCATCCAGTTCTTCTTATCTTCTTGGCATGAAATATAATCCTTACAAACAACTTTAGCATTTATATGCACAGGACTAGAACAAACTGTGCATTAAATACAGCAGTCTGAAAATCCAGCACAGCAATACACAAAATCAAATATTTTAAAATCCAATCCAACCCAACCCATATTTTAAAACAAGATAGCTAAATAAGAGTAAACCATCAAAAGTTAACTGAAAGTAAATAATATATAATGTTAAAATTCAAATATTTCTACGTGAACACTTTGCAATATAGTGTCTAAACAAAACATCAAGGCCTGCTAAGGAAATAGCTTTTAATTCTTTCTCTGCCTTTTGAAGTATATTATAATGAGCCTCTAAAAATAAGTTTAAAAGGCACATGTAATGAGACTGCAGATATATCAGAAGAAGGCCACATGCCAGTAAAGCATTTGGATTCCCTTCTTCTCAACATCTTTATGAAATGCAGTACCTTCTATTGCTTATCTGAATAAAGACACATTTTCTTACTGCAAATGCTAATATATATTATATCATCTTCACTCCAGGTCTGAAATATTTTCTCCTTATAATTTTTGCCTCATGAATTTTAAGAAGATTTAATACAATACCTAGGTTAAAATCAGATATTTTTAAATTTTTTGTCAGAGATGATACAAGTGTAATCACTGCTGGCATGTCATCTGGAATTGTCATACTGAGATCTTCTTGTTATTTAGTTGGGATGGCAGGGGTTAAGATACATTTTGTGGCACTGTATGTTGATCCCACATGGAGTAAAGATCTGTTACTAGAGAGGTATGAATAAATCAGGCATTCTGTTCAATTTTTTTAAAAAAATTTTTTTTCTATTTTTCTGTATTGCAATCTTTAAAAGGTATTGTTAATAACCACATGATATAAAACTGAGGGGGGGAAAAAAAAGAAGAAAAAGAAAAGAAAGCTTCTTATTGTAGCTAATGATCTAATTGTTCTAATATTCCATGTCTCTTGAAAACTCTTATAGCCAATGGTAGAGAAGCCCAAATGAAACACATCTGCAGAACAGAGACACTGTTACCCACATCCTTCTTCTCTATGCAGCAGAACTATAGTTCTGCTAAGTTTTATTGCTTACAAAGTCTTTCAGACACAGTAAGTCTGACCAACTTCTTAATTTCACTATTTTGTTGCAAAGCAGAGGGCTGATGGTCAAATCAGGAAAAATTTTCAAGCCAAATTCAAGCAATCATAGAGGTGGATGAGAAACAAACAGAAAAAATCTTATGAAATATTTATTCAAACTAGTCATGCTAGTTTTGTTTTCATTTTCATGTCTTTGTGTGCCTCAAGAAAAAATTCTGTTTTAAGGAATGTTTACAAAAATAATTTCAGGGAAGAGGCACAAAAGTTTTCAGCAGTCTTTTGGACTGTTTCCTGTGACAAAAAGAAGAACAGAAATGGTATACCACTGAGAGAATTAGTCATACACACCAAGTAGTGTGACCAAATTGGCTTTATGTATCAAACAACTAAAGTTATGCTCAAGTTTTACATAGACAGTTCAATGAAATGTATACAAATAAAGTAGTATTCCAACAAACTATGATTAAATTGTTTGTATTTTTTCCTTCACTGAAGAGCGCTTCACCTAGAAATAGCTATTTAATCAAGGAATACTGTTCACACCAAAAAGATAAATTGCCCCACATTGTATTAATTAGCAAGGTATTGCCTTTGAAGCTATTTCCCTACACCTGAATAAAAGCATTAGGAATCCAGGCTTCTTATCAGAAACTATCTAGTTAAAAAAAGGTGTAAGTGCCAAGATAACTATCTATCTTAGATGTTTATGCAAGCAATATCACGCATGTAAAGGTATTGTAGAAAGTGTCCAGGAGAAATTAAAAATATGGTCTAAGCATTTCTGAGCAGTACCTTTAACCCATAGAATATGAGACCAACATCATAAGAAAATAATTTTTTCTCTTCCTGGAATTAGCACGGCAAGTTTCTGTGATTACAAGTTATCAAAGACTCTTTATATTAAATGTAACAGTTTTATAAAGCAAAAGAAAATACAACAGTATCTTCACAAATCTACCTTTAGTTGAGGTCATTTAGAGCTCCAGCTGATCAAGATAGGATATGATTTTGCTCTGAAAGAAAGAAGAAAAAGCCAAAACCCTAATTATTTTCCTGATTATTAGACCTAACTGTAGATGCAGCAGCTTCCACTGTAAGCTCTTCATCAGTAGCTTTTCACAAACCTGTATTTCTCTCTCTGGTCAGCCATCAATACTTTCTTTTAATTATTCTAAGGATTGTTTCTGTCCTCATATACAATTTAAGAATTTCATTGATTAGCAAAAAACTCCATTTTTCCTCAGAAATAATTCCAAAAAATTATTCACATTTTTAGATATCATGAGATATCAAGAAATAAAAAAATGTTTCTGCAGTGCCAAATCCTAAAAAGTACAATTCTCCTTTGTTAATATCACTGCTTTCCTGAAATTTGCACTGCTCTCCTGAAATTTTACCCCGAATTAACCACTGACCTTTAGAAAACAGCACAAACAGAAGCTTGCGAATGTATGGAAAATTAAATAGTAAACATTTTTTTCTTATCAATCAGCTGTGATTTTTTGGTTAAAAAACCTGTTGAAAAAATTAGCATGTAGTACACAGAGTGCCTCTGCTTTTTCTCCATATATTTTCTATTTCCATTTTTTAAGTTCCAGATGCAATATTCAAGCCAGCAAAGGATCTTGTATTCATCTTCACCGTAACACTATGCTGTATCCAAACTGTAAGTCACGTTGCTTTTAAGAATTCTAACAGCATGAGCTATACTTCATACATTACCTCTATTTTCCTCTTGCCCTTTCAGCCTTGTTTATAGTTTTGCATAATTTGTAATCTTCATGGGAGGGTGCGATGATTGCCTACTTAAAGTGGACAATATTGAGGCAGAACTTTAACCTGAAAATCCTTTCTTGGGGTAAGCAGTCATTACTCAAATAGGTATTAGCCAAGATATTCAACAGATTTTACATAAATGCCATTTGTAAGTGTCTATTCTGGGAAGATATTGGATGCTGTGTCTGTGGTTTCTCTACAGAAATGGATCTCAGCTTTTTTTTTCAGTACAGTTTTTATTTTCAGTACAACTGGAAATGAATTAGTTCATTAGACCATGATGGATCATCCTGCACTTAGCTTTCTAAATTACTGCAATTTTTAGGGCCAGACAAAACTAGTGCACCTCCTGAGACTTCAGCAGAACTGAACTGCTTTTCATGAACAAACTCCCACTCCCATTTTACAATAGATCTTATAATTTCCAAGTAATATTGTATTCCACAGAAAAAAACAGAAACAGAAAGAAGCATAACGCAGTTTTATAAAGCACTGAACAAACTTGAGTTCCAAAAGAAACTATAGATTAAACAATAATAGTACTTTTTAATTTTTATTTATTAGATTAATTAGGAAAAAGAAAAATATATAGATATGAAATATTTCTTGGATTCTGATTTCTGTCATACAGCCTTAAAGTTGGAAGCAGGCAGGGAAAAGAGGATGTCTACCAAATTACAATGTGAATAAGATAAATCAGATCCATGTAATTTATTTTTTTTTCAGTCAATGGAAATGTTTCTATTTTGTTTCCAAAGGGAAAGGGGTAAAAGAGTTTTAATTAGTATTCTGTAAGCAATTCCAATACCTTCATTAGATGATAATAAACAAATTACAAAGAATGTAGATCTTAAAAAGTGGCAAAGAATTTGGAGAAAATCTGTGGAAGCAGTGGGAAAAAAATTAAAGAGTCTGAAAGATGAGTTATAATCTGTAAGAAGGAAAAGATGCACAGAGGACAGGCGAGAACATAGGTTAGTTGGGGTTGTTGGAACTGACATGTCTAATCCAAAAAGTAAACTAAACACAGAACCTTTGTATTTCAAAATCATCTTAGGTAGCAGACTTTTGTGTACCTTCTACCTTTTCAGTTTAGAAAGGAAAGTTATAAAAAACCACAAACCTTTTGATGGAGAATAAATGGCATACTTTAGAATCTTACTAAAACATGATTCCTTTGCTGTTTGATTAGGGATGCATTTGAGAGTCTGGACAGTTTCTTTCAAACTTGTTTGCTTTTCTTCCTCCCTTCTTCTCTTTACTCAACATTGTCTGTCTGTGGAGCCGAGATTTTAGAACTCTCTTTACTCTTTAAACTGTTGCTGTCAAAGAGTACGATAAAAGGGAGATTCATAAGAAGCGCATTCTGCCAAGACTCTTCTCCAATATATATTTCCATTCTGTATCTTGACAGACCTTTGTGATTAATATTGTCCTTCTAAGCCAATTAAATTGGTCCTGTCATCACCTTCAGAAGAGAAGACAACCAAAAGAAAAAGTTCATTTCTGGGGTTTACACAGGAGATGCAAAAAAAACGCTTTCAAATAGTCGTCACGCAAAAGCCAAATTCATTCCTTGTATGTGTTCAACACTGACTGCTACCAACCATGCTGCAGACAACAAAACCCCTTGGACTTTATCACTATCTAAATCTAGTGTTCCTGATACACTTTCATTAGCTGCCTTCTCCAGCAGCACAGAGAGCATTTTCACACAACTTGGAACGAACCATATGTTGTTAGCAATTTATCATCCTTGTCTTAAATTCTTCTGCTCCTATAGACACACAGTAAAATTCTCAGGCCAAATAAAAGGTGTCAGGGAAAAACACAAATCAGTCTTACAAAGTGGTAATGGGACAATGTCACTGATCAAAAATCATTTACAATATAAGCAATAAAGTCATAAACACTGCACCTTTATCAAATTCCTTTTCTCCTTCAGCTCACCTTCCTTTTTTTTCCTACATCATCTTTGAGTATGGACGATCTTCTTGATAATAACTTGCTGCTTTCTTCCTTTTCCTTTTGGCTGCTTGAATGAAAAATTCCTCAGCAAAAATGCATTTTTGTCTGAATTGATTGCCTGAACCTTTATTTCTAATGTTTCAATACATTGACTCCTGGAGATTATATATGTGTCTAGTATTGCATAGAATTTTAGTTGTGACAATTTAGGCTTAGATTGCTGATAATGTTAGACCATTAGAGAATATATAGTCTGACAGCAGTCATAAAACAGGCATTTGTTACTGCATTGTGTTTTATGTTGGTTAATGGTGTGTCCACAAATGTTTGCAAAACATAAAAGATACCAATATTTTAATGATGCAATAAGACCAAATCAAATAAAAAGCCATATCTTTGTGACAAGAAAATTTATTCCTAAACAATGGAACCAGAATTTAAATGAAAAGTTTTATAGAAAATAATAGTATGCTTGTCAGAGGTTTATATATGTATGCATTTATCGGTGTGGTAAATTGATTATATACAGTAAACGGCATTGCTGCTATAACACCATATTCTGATCATTTCCATATGCTCAAAGCTTTTATTTTGACTTAGCAATTATGAATATATAATAACAGTTATTTGAGTAGGTTACATTCTGCAGGGAGAAAAAGTGATGGATTGAGTAACAGAACAGCACATGAACACAAGAAAGTTGAGTCGCCATACTGGTCAGATGGAAAACCAAAGTGCTGAGTGGTTGCAGGCTTCAGAATATATATGCTACAAGTTTGTTAACTTGAATTTCACCATGAGTCAAGTTTGCCAGATAAACAACCTTCAGTTACACGTGAAAGGGCTAAGATTTTAAAGTAGCATACCTATACTGACAGCAATGTTTTTTTGTTATACCAAAAGATTTTACAGGCATTTTACAGGTAAGAAACTGAGACAGAAGAGGGACTGAATCACTTGCCCAGATCAGAATTTAATTCTTAAATTCTACCTACCTCAAATGGTCTTTGTGATGACACAATACTGCTCTTTTCTGTTCTAAACAGATGCAGAGGAGAAGACAAAGAGCTGCTGAGTGCTGCCATAGAAGCATTTGCCAGTCTACAATGTGTAAAGTTTTATCCTTTTTCTCTTTGTGTTTTTTTCCTCTTGTGTGAGCCCTGGGGCTGCAGCTCTGGAACAAGGGAGCTCACTAACCTCACCATGAGGTTCCTCCAGGCAGTGGAATGGCTCACTGGGGAGATTCACTCCAAAGAAAGAGTGGAGATTGAGATACAGGGTGTTTAAAAACAGATGGGCATCATTCTGTTGAAACTGCAGCTCCACTGCCATGAAGGGTAATAGGATCCCCTGCAAAGGCAGAAGAACCTGAAGTGAAGCACTACTCTCAGACCTAAAGCCCAGATCTAAAATGAGAGGCAATAGTATGGGAAGAGGAATTGCTCAAGAAAGAGACATAAAAATGGGTCCTTTTTTTCCAGAAGGATATCACCTTAAATAACACCCTCCCTTCTCCAAAGGCAGGGGCAGCAGAGAAGCCAACAAACTCTAGGTAAACCTCTCAGCTCACTCAGCGTGCAGCGGGGGAGACATCAGTGCCCCTTCCCTACTTTCAAGAAGGACTGCTGCAATTAATTTAGATAATTTGAGCCTGTGACATCTTACATGAAGTATCCCATGGGAATCAGCAGGAAACTCCTGTGAGCAGAGGAAGGCCTTAAAGGACAATCCCTGTTTCCTGTGCTGCCTGGCAGCCACATCTCGCTGAAGAAGTCAGTGGGGTGAGACACAGGTGTGACCAGAGCTGTACCACAGAATCAAAGATGAAAGACTGAAGGAATTTCACGGGCCATATCACTAAGAAAAACAGCATAAGATAAAATGATGTGTTTTCTACCTAAACTATGTTCTCCGCATGCTTTCTTCTATGTCAGCATACACTTTTGCCTCCTCTGTGGTAAATCCCTCCACTTTATCACTTCTGGCAGTACTTTGTGCAGTAGTAAATTTGGCTTAGTTTACAGAATAACTGCAAGATTTTAGAAAAATAATTTCCCCAGTATTTGAGTATACTCTGAAAAGATTTTGTTGTATCATCAGTGTCAACAGCTCCTCAGAGACTCTTAATATCTTATGAATAATTTCTTGAGGATTCTGGATGAGAAGATGCTTTGGCTGAGAAGATTTGAGGCTGAGAAAACTGGGTTTGTTCAGCCTTGAGAAGAGAAGGCTTAGGGGAGATGTTATTACCATGTTCTTAAAAGTGTGTTACAAAGAAGATGGAGACTTCCTATTTACAAGGAGTCACATGGAGAAGACAAGGGGTAATGGTTTAACATTTAATAACAAGTTTCTCCTGGCAAGATTGCAATTGAACATGAGGAAAATTTTTCATTATGAACAAAGTCAAATATTGGAATGGTCTCCCAGAGGAAGTGGTGGATTTCCCCACTTTGGAAAGCTTTAAGTCTCAGCTTGATAGGCTGCTGAGACATATCATATAAGCAATAATTTTAGAAGGTTTGGACCAGATGATACATGAGGTCCCTTCCAACCTGACATTCTATGATTCTGTTATATTCAAGTACATTCTATTTTTCAAATCAAACAAAGAGTGAGTAACACATAAATGTGTACTGATTTTAATTAGTGGAACCATTTCTGGTGAAATCTTAAAAAAAAAAAAAAAAAAAAAGCTTAGCTTATTGGAAAGTTTTCGCTTTTTTATTTATTGATTTTTTCAGTGGCAAGACTGGCTACTTACCAAGAGAGATTTCTTTATCTTGCAGTCTATTTTCCCAAAAATAAGATTGTACCCATTATATCCTGATTAAGCAAGAGGAGTTTGGCTTGTGGGAAAAATTATTCAGACAGAAAAGTTTATCTGCAAGGACCCAAGATGTTTTAGTGTTTGGCACTACCTGCGTCCAAAGTATGTAAGTGTGAGAGGAATGCATGTGATATGTAGAAATTTGCTGCTTAAAACTATTAAGAGAGCTATTATGTGCACTAAAACAATAAGCAACCAACTGTATACTTAAGGTTGTATGTCCAGAAAGCTGAAAACATTGCCTCTAACTAGAATTGACGGCAAGGTGATATTTGGCATTCTGAAAAAGTAAAAACATTTTAAATTAGCACACACAATCCTGGTTGTACCAGAAAGTGTTCATCCGGTTTTTATGAAGGGAGGTAAATAAACCAGAAACTTCTCTAAATGCAGCAAAGGCATTCATGTTTGATGGGGAGGAAAAAGCACATCTTCGGTTCATAAATCAGTCACAGTAACTTCCTGACAACAGAGAGAAAAGAAACTCCGAGACTTTATTTTATGTTATAACAAATGGAAGTAAGATAGAGCAATGCAAGCCATTCATGGGTTTTATTTGTATTGCAAGTCTGATCCTATGATTTTACAAAAAATGGAAATTTTTGGTGGGACTGGGTCCTCATTGAGGTATGGTGTGTTCAGGAATTTGTAAGGTCTGCATCACATCTTTGAGGAACCTTTTGAGAGGAACAGAGACCTACTTTGCCTTCTTCAAAAATCCAAGAAGCTGACAGAAAATTACCTCTTCTTTCAATACTACTATCCCTCATAGCATAACAATGGGTATGGAATAAATACTTCAAGATTAAAAGGTTGTAGACTAAAATGTCTTAAATAGAGGAGATACCACAAAACATGTTACTGCCAATAGAGCAAACTAGATCTGCCTACAGAAAAAAAACAAAACAAAACAAAAAAAACCCCACATATGTTTTTTATTCAAGAATCTACAGTCATCATTTACACAGGTTTATTCAGATATCTGCAACTTGTTTTTCAGTCTCTGGTTGTTAGGAGTGACATGTTGGTAAATACCAGTTTAAAGCGTGTTATCCAGTAATGGAAGCAATTTTTTTCCACTGAATTTGCATTAAAGTTAACTTCCTGTTTGGAAATAAAGCACTATAAAGTAGGAGCCTCAGGTAGCTACCAGGTCGCTCTACTAAAACAGCAACTATCAGGCACCCCACTCATGCTGCACAGGTAATAAACTTGGCCAATGGTGCCCATGAGGACACTAATGACAAAAAGTACAACAATCTCCCTAAAGCACATCTATAGCTCTGCAGCTACTTGCAAAAATGTACAGTTCAGTTTTAACATCATCTTCTCTCTTCAACAATAGTTCTCCCCTCCCTGGTTCAAAAAAGCAGCTGTGGTGTCAACAGGCAGATTATGTAAAAATAAACCACTTGATAAGTGGATAGAGAAGAACACACTTTGATCAGCAGAATACACAGACGTCTGTGAGTGCAAGGGGCACTGGAGGAATGCCTAAGAAGTTCCAACAAGGGTGAATTTTCTGGAAGGGTAATTGTGTGAGAATCTGTCAGGCAGCAAGAGCTGTAAACTTCCAAACCATATGATTCAAACCAAGTTAAAAAAGAAAAAAAAAAAAGCACTTTTTCTTTCAAAAGTTTCCCAAAAGACTAAAAATAGACCATGAGGAGATGAATCAAATAATAATTTATTCAAAAAATGAACTTGCAGACAGAATACACAATCCTTTGATGTTTGAAAACCACTGAAGAAGGTCGATTTCAAAATATAGCTGTTTGAAAGTTTTCTGTCTTCTTCATATTTTAGTGAGGTTTGCAATGCGAGTAAACTTTGCTGCTGCTGCAGCTATTATATATTCAGGCATCCAAAAAAGAGTAAAAGACAAATCCCTTGGTTCTGAGTATGTAATAGATTTCTGTCTGCTGCAAAATGGAAAGTAGCTCCTATTCCAGCAGAATATACCCATGGTTATCCATGGTAAACAACCACCTCAAGGGTTCTCCACGATTACTTTATGTTCAGCCTCTAGATAAAGGTCAGGTCTTCCAAGTAACTAATTTTTCTTTTTTTCCTTGGATCTCCAACTTACAAGTTTTCATGGAAAAAAAGCACATGAGCTTTTATTCTGTAAGATGTCCTACTTGTAATGAAAAGTGAAGGTTTTAAATGCATTCCTTTACAAAGGAACTCTTCAGACTGCTTTTAAAGTGATGAAATCTGATGATCCGTATTTTCTATAGGAATTTGAAGACAGCACCTTGGGCAGGCAGAATGAACCCACTGGCAAGAAAACCTGGCAACTGACAGCATGTTTAAGTCTCAAGTTGCTATATTGATAATCTCCTTGTACATTTTCAGACTGGAAATGTGGAACTGATTTAGTCAATCAAGCAGCAAAAAATTTAGTGAGCTATTTTTCCGCTCTTACTTTTTAGGGGTATTTTTATCCTGCAACAAGAATATAGTATATCAGGAGGTAAGCTTTCTGGGAAAATCACAGATTGCTGGTTTTAAAGACTATGAGCAATTACCGAGGATACCAAACTTCACTGGGGCTGGCAAATCCAACACCTGCAGAAAGATAACAGAGAAACCAGCACCGTTCCAGCAACACCAGCAGTATCACAGTCACAGCTAGATAAATATCACATGACAAGAAGCGATAACAAACATGCTGCCATAACCCCTGGAAGATCTAAGTTTACAAAGATTAAGGGGGAAAACATGAGAAAATGCAGTTAAACAAAGAACCCAAAAGATACTTGTATTTCACATCAGTTGTGGAAAAATCAATAGAAAAATACAAAGAATGAACTCGATGTGTTGAAATCCTTATAAAAATAACTCAGAGCAAATGCAAGCAAGCTGGAAAATCAGACCCATGCCTGCGGCTGTTAAAGTGCTACCAGGAGGATTTAAGCCCTGCACTGCTTTGGTTTCATATGCATGCAGTTTGCTTTACAACAGGGGGGTGTTTTGCAGCTGAATGTGTCAGTTTCTATTAACTGGTGACAAAAATGCAAGGCACACAAGGAGTTGCCCAGGTCAACCTGACCGACTCCATATCATAAGATAGAAAATGACATCACCCACCCCTGCCCCTTAGTTCACATCCAGTGCTGAGATAAATAATGCTTCCTTTGCTGAATTGTGCTGCCTTGGCTGTTCAGGAAACACCAGACACTGCATTAATATTGACATGGCCAGTTCCATCCAAACTGGATGTAATACATATTCAGAAAGAGAATTCATATGGAGAAGGCCCATTTATTTTTCAGTGACTTGCTCTGTATTTTGTATTCCTAATATATTACCTTTATATTATTCTCTGGTTCTTGTGTGAAAAAAATATGCAACTAAAACATCTTTCTTCAGATTGTTGGACATATGACTAGAAAATCTTAATAGTAGTAAAAATGTTGAAGTCTTAGAAGAAATTAGTATAATTTTCTTCATTTTTTTATCTAGATCTTCTACCTGATTTTTTTTTAACATTATGTCTTCAAGCTTAGATATATTTTTCCTACACAGAAAACAGTTCCAGCTTAGATATTGTAGTCCTTGCTGTCATTACTGGATGAAAAAGTTATGATTTACTTGTTACATGCAATAAGCTCTAGAGATGGGGCACTCATCTGCAAATAATGACTTTGCATTTTACACTCTATTCAACAAAGGTGGAGACAAAATATAGCAATAGCCACTGGTTGATTTTGATTAACAATTATGAGCCTGTAAAGCACTGACCATACAAACTCACACTCATTTATCTGAGGCAACAGGCTACTTTTCAGATCCTGACAAGTGTGAACGTGTAAGCAACCTGGTAGGTCTTTGAGGCTTTTCTTCATTTTTCCCAAACAAATTAAATCAGACATTTGACTGAGAAGTCTTTCACAGTTACCTTCAATGACAGGCATGTAACACAGTAGAGGCAAATGTTTTCTTCTTAGCCATGGTTGACAGAATAGGGGTGGGCTTTCTTAACTGACTCTATCCTAAGAAAAAGCTGTTGTGCCCCTTACTACTACTGACAGAACCTCAGTCTATATATAAAGCTGGATACATGTCTCAGGATTTGTATTCTCCCTCTTCGGACCAAGGAAGCCTGCTGCAGGCCAAAGTAAAGCTGTTATGGACCTGTTCTAGTAGATGGGTTCAATAACAAAAGGTTATCGAGTATGGCTGCATGTCTTGTACACACATTTCCCTTTCTCTTGTGTTTCAAAGGCCAGCTGAGAAGTAAGGAGGTGTGTTACTAACAATCTTTTAGCTAACCATAGCTCCTAGGTATCAATCATAACCTGTGTGATGATTTACTGCCAAACAGGGTTAGTGAAAGAGTTTTAAAGATTTCTCTTAACAATGTTTTTGGTTGTGTGAACTATCTGACAAGTGATAAACACCTGCCCACATCCCCAGTCAAAACAGGGAAAACATTGTGTGCAAGCCTACTAATGTAATGTTTGTTTTATAAGGTATCTACTTCTGAAGATTGCCATTAACCCATACTCTGGTGCTGCTGAGATTGCAACCTGGTTAACATCAGTGCCAGGTACTGCTGAGGTAAACAATATATTCAAGTATTTTTAATGACTTACTGATGAAGCTGTTTTGAATGTTTTTCTTATGACTTCACCCAGAAAATATCTCCTAACACTCGGTGGTCCATTGCCCCCCAAAGTCATTGAAATACTCAGAAGTTTTATGACCAGTCTTCTGGCAGGAAGCTCCACACTAACAGAGCTTCAGGCATGTGAACCATCCCATTGAAGTTAGCTGCAGATTTCAAGTTTATGCCCATGTGTCTGTAGGATGACAGTACCTCAGCATCTTCATGCCTCTCGATTAAAAGCTGGTAATTGGAGCCAGCTTCTGGTAGTACGGGCAACATTTCCTTCTGCAGCTCTGAGGACTCAGGATAGGGCTGCTCCTGTAATAAAACTTGAAAAAAAAAGGACAGCCTTGGGGAGCCAGACTTGCTATTTCTGGAAGGGGCCATCTCCTGCATTTCTTTTCCCAGGACTCCAGCTCTGGCAAAGAGATGGCTGCAATTGCAGTCATCTCAGCATTGTCATAGGAATGATGTTGTGAGCCCAGAGGTGCAAGTAGGGAGACAAAAGATAACTTGACATCCTACACAATAAAAGGAAGCCAGGGGTATTAAGCCTCACACTGAAGAAACAGACATATTTCTCTTTTGTTCTGGAGCCAAAGGTTGCTCAGCATTTTGAAGGCCTCTTGAGAGTCCAGTTTTTGGGGCTGCTTCCACATGTCTGTATATGAGGCACTAATTTCTAGCATATTTCATCTCAACGCAAGCACTGAAAAAAATGACAGAAGAGAAAAGGAAGAAAAAGATGATGGAAACACCTGACTACTTGGAAGACAGAATTAGAGAAAGTTAAGGTATTTTTCATAAACGAACTCTGAGACCACCAGCTACCTCTGTGAAGAGAAATATTTTCTTTGACCCATTCTCAGTAGTGAAGAAATTTGGACTATATTAAACTGCAGAGTGGTAGAAGGCTTAAAGCAAATTTCCACTGCCAAATATTGTGTATAAGATTGCTGTAAGAAGTTTTTGGGTTTTTTTAATGGTAATCTTTAGTATCATTCCTCACTTATTTGTTAGCTTTTATTTCAAATATATCTTAGGTAATTTGAAATATTTTTATTCTAAGTATGTTGCTTTTTCAAGAGTTACCAATATGAGTATTTTGCAAGGCCAGGTTAGTGTAGCTACTTTGCACATTTAGTGACAATTTTTATTTAATGTTTAAAAAAGTTCAGGTTCTGGGGTTTTTTTGTCCACTGATCTGATACTGAAAGGCTCTGTGTGTGCAGCTTAGCCTCAGTTCATCTGAGGTGCTAAGCATCTTGCAGAATTTTTAGCTATTGTTTTCTAACTGAGATTCAAAAAATTCAGGTACTGATGATTTGTGTACAAGCTGAACCTGATACAGAGATTTTTTTCACAGATAGGTTAGTTTACATTACCATATTCTTGTTTTTTCTAATTTATGCAATGTATTTTCATTTGTAGTTAACTATTTCAGTTTTGGTTAAGTGTTTTTATTCTGCACGTTTTGTAAATTACCAATTAAAGGTTTTAAAATTTAGAAAATCAACTGATATACCAATAGGTTCAGCAATACATGGATGGTATCCCTGTCACATACACTTTTAATACACAACACAGCAGATAAGTTCCAATGCAAGGCCTATGTTGAAGATTTGCTATGACTGAAGATTTAGTATTAATTGGATACAAATTGCCATAACAGAATTATCCTGAGTAAGTATTTTCAGCTATTGAATATAAGTAACTTGATATATTTCTAAACCGATTATAAGCTGCAGGGAGTTTAGGGGAGGGGGGAGAGATGGTGAAGGATAACTGGAGAAGGAGAGAAGAAATAGAGAAAAGAATTTGTTGGACATGAGCAGATGTTTTCAATGAGGGGAAACATATCTATAATGTTACCTATAAGACCTAAAGAACACATGACAGCCTACCTGCTATTTTTGCTAACAATTTATAGACCCAGGATTACTTGAAAGTCTTGCCACATCGTGCATGTAAGAAAAATCTATGTAACTCTAAAGAAGCTGGTTCAGTGATTCTGAATACCTGTGCTTCACAAAAAGCAATGGGGAGAGGTAATAGGTAGATTAGTGGGATATTTCATTCCTAAAACAGTTACCATGGTTATATTTTTCTCCCTGCCACAACAATCATTCTCTTGCATAACTATCCCCAAACACTGACATATCTGACAGCTATAAACAAGGATCCTACACAGCAGAACTACATCGCAGAGCATCTTTACCATACATCTGGTGTTATTAGGTTGTCCTTAACCAATCTAGCAGAGAGGAAACACCACAAAGTTGAGAGCAGTTTATGCAGGTGTCCACTAATTTGTCACTTGTTCAGGTGTATGACATTTCCTCTATAAAAGTTTTGCTGGTTTTGGTTTTTACTTATTCCTTAATCTTATCTGGTGTTGACTGCTTAATGCTATTCTTGTGCAGAATGTTTTGACAGATGGCAGATGGCAAGCCTGGGGCATATCTTACACGCAAAATTCCAGGGGGAAAAAAAGAAAAGAAAGAAAAACAAGTTTTCAATGTTTTGTATACCCTTTCTGAACAAGTAGACTCATATCAAATCACCAGAAAAGTAGAAAAGAAGCAACAGGACTGTGACAAAAAATAAGAGTCAACTATTTAAAGTTGGTTTTAAACAGCAAAAGTGGCAGCCTGTTGCCACAATTCAGCATAGAGGCAGGAAGAGGAGGAGCATGGTATGTGAAGATGTGAACTTTCTATGCCAATTGTTTGGCACAGTTCTGTTAATACAGAAAAAATTACCATCATCCAAAATGTTTGGAGAACTTCACATGCAAGGGACTTTTTTGCAAGATGCTTCCTACAACTCAGGGATTCTTTACTTGTAGGATAGAAATTCCACGAGTAAGATTGGCTTAAAAACACAAAATTTCCTAAAATGAAAGATAAAGATTTCAGGAGCACTTAATACAAATCAAGAAAGCTAAGCTTTTAACTTCAGACAGTCCCAATTTCTGATTAAATTCTTTAGCACTCTGATTTCCTTTCCCAGAATATGAAATCAGATCACAGAAAGGGAAAAAAAAGATCCTAGAGAAGAAACCATTACCGACGGAAGCCATGTGTCATTAATTCAGTTATAAATTATTAGCTGAAAGCAGCCTCTCAGCATTTGTATTTGATGAACAAAAATTGATTGCTTCAAGGGCATTTCAATCCTTTTGATGTTACCATCTTTTAGTCCACCACAAATCTGAATCCTTAACAGAATGATTATAGCATTATAGTAATCCTAAGAGCCAATACTAAAGGATTTGGAAGAGCAACAGAGATCAATAGTTTGAAAAAAAAGCATGTCTTTTTCAGTTGACAGAGCTGTCTAGCCTAATAGTGAACCTGAAAAAAATAAGTGGGGACTGAGTAAACAAGTAATCATGCAGACTGAGCTAAACTCAAATGATGAGCCATTTTCCTGAATTGCTGAATACACTAGGAAGCTCTGAATATTTCCATGGGATTTAAGCAAAACTAATGGCAACCAAGGGATATTCCCCTCCCCCCCCCAAAAAAGTATAGTTTCAGAAATAGGTTTGCAAGTGTTTTCAGGGCTTTGTGAACTATTCTGGAGGTTGGAAAGTTCTGTAAGGTCAACATTTGTGCTTTGCATAGACTTTGAGATTATTTGAACTGGGATTTGAGGGAACATTGTCTTAATGATTGTCTTCCTTTTAGTTGCTTTGAAATCCAGAATCTGGGCCATATTCCAACACAGAGATGAAAGTTCAGTCCTCTCAGCAATTGAATTGTGAGATATACAGTAGACAGAAGGACCATGCTTTCATATTGTGTAATCTCTACCAAATTAAAAAAATATATTTAAACTATAGAACCAATAGGTAATGTTTGTGGAAAGTTCAGGTTGTGCTGGGTTGAAAGTAATAAAGTTCCCCTAGCACAACAAAATGAGCTGAAAGCAAATGCTCTTCCTCTTCAGCAGCTCAAGGATTAGCATAAAATTATACTTTGAAGGAGGAAAAAGAACAGCATTGCAACAGTGGTGTATTGTTAGAGATCACTAGAATGGAGAGAAAGAATAAAGAGCAGAAAAAAGTCCTTACACCAGAACACTGCAAACTGGTATAATGTTTAGCAGATATGTAACGATTCTTTTGGTGTGCTAAACAACAGATTAACTTTGTAGTACCCAAGTGAAAATTCAGAGAAATTCAGATGCAACACATCTGGAGAGCATCCTGTGGCAAATGGTGAATGGCTAAGTAATCTATTTCAATATCAGGACATGTACTGATAATTTATTGTTTTTAACAAGGGCTATGAGCTTCCCATTAATTCTAATGCAAAAAGTTCTAAAACTTCTTGAAGGATAAATCCAGGATTCCCAAGAATCTCATTTCTTTCATGAGACATTGTCACCGATGCACACTATTATTAAAAGATATTGTCATAAAAGTAATTTTTAAAAGGGTGTGGTTTTCAGTTCTGTGTCATCTTGCATATGAAGGCCAATGAAAAAAGTGTGGCATGTACCTTTTATGCTACTGCAGATGATTTTCTTTATGGGCCATAGCTTTTTCGTTTGGTTCATGTTTTCACATTTCTTACATCTGAAAGAGTGGCACAAATTAAATGCACATTAAAGACATGATTTCAGAACATTGTGTTGAAGCAGGTTTAACCCATTATTTTGAAGCTGTGCATGGTAACACGTGATCTTTAAGCTTAACTTTATCTCAAGCTGTTTAAAATGTTTTGTAGCTGTTCTCGTCTGAACGAATAAAAAGGATGTTAAGCAGGGACTGGGATAAATAATGGCTGCTTTTAAACAGGCAAAGAAATTGATAGCTCTACAAATGGTAGCCACCTGTAACAGGAAACTAAAGAAGGAGTGAATATTCAGTGGAGAAGAATGACTGGAAACCTGAGAGCGAAGAATAGAAATGGCAAGGGGAGAAGTCTTTAAAAAATACTCTGTTCTTGAGTCATTCAGTGCCAACTTCAGGCCATGAATATAGACTTTTTATATCACTGGTGGTCTGATGATTTTCCATCCACTCCTAACTTCAGTGAGTTACAGGATTTCACCAGTGCTGGAAGGTAGCTTGTCTGATGAATACACCAACATTCATTTTTCCTTTATATGGGAACAGTGTTTGGACCACGGTCTGTACTCCTTCCATCACACCACACAATCTCTTGCACAGAACTGGAAATTATAAGCATGATAGAGGAAAAGACTGCCTATGATGGGGCAAGATCTTATGGAAAATGTGCAAGCACTGATGACTTTTCACAAAAGTTTACAGAAGCAGAGGAGATTAGCAAAGTGCAGCTGGCTGACAAAAGACAAGGACAGTTTTCATGAACAACAGCAGATGAGCAGAAAAAAGGAAAGTATAACTGCTGTAAATCACAGGATGTTGTGACATACAGGTGGTCTCACAGGAGAAAAAAAGGGAACTTTGAGAGGCCTGAGGCAAAATCTGAACCGTTGCTTCCAGTAGTGAAAGACGAAAAGGCAAGGCTTTGTTTAATGTCACGTTACAGTTTCTGGAAGACCATAATATCCAACTTGCAAGGCTAAGTTCCTTGAAAATCATTACATATTTTTCCTTCTGTGACCCACATTCACAAATCAGTGAACTTCTGCAACAGGACAGGGGCTTCAGCTGTCCTAAGAAGCCAGAACATCTGTCTCTGGCTGCATGGCATAAACCCCATACTTAGCTCCCAGACAGGAGAAAAGTCTAATCTTCCTAAATAAAGCTTTTCTTTCTCTCTGTCATCATAATTTTCTGCTTTTATGCAATTTTAAAAGAGCAGTAGATCTTTGAAGATGAAGCTACTGAAAAACTGCTTATTAATGATCAGATTTCTGCATTTCTGTTCAGCATCAACTTGGACATGCAGAAAATTTATTTACTATCTTTAGTCTTCAAGAAAAAAAGTAGTACAGAGTCATTGCAGAAAAAGAACTTTACTTCCCTTTGTTAAGGTCTGACACATTCATCTCACCCTATACTTCTACAAGAAACTTGTGGAGATGATTCTACAGATTGATGCCAGGATGGATTTGAAATTTGAATGTATGCATTAAAATAGAATAATTCTATATAACTTTTTTAGTAATTTTTGACGGGTTTCCGATGTGGGACCAATTCAATGATTTTGGAAAATAATTTCCTGCATTGTTCTATTATTTCAAATAAAGGCAAAATTCTGATCACAAGAGGCTGATGAATTGTAGCATGTATTTATCACTATTTCTGTTTTAGCATAGTCACAGTCCTTGTATCAGGCCTCTGGAGCCTATAGAAGGTGATAAAAATCTAAACAGCCCCCCTGAAATATTGAAAGACACAGTCAGTGACCTCTTGAGCTGCTTAGATCCCCACAAGTCTATGGGACCGGATGGGATCCACCCAAGAGTGATGAGGGAGCTGGCAGAAGTGGTTGCCCAGCCTCTCTCTATCATCTACCAACAGTCCTGGCTCACTGGGGACATCCCGGATGATTGGAAGTTGGCGAATGTCACGCCAATCCACAAAAAGGGCCGGAAGGAGGATCCGGGAAACTACAGGCCCGTCAGCCTGACCTCAGTGCCTGGTAGGGTTATGGAACAGATCATCCTGGAGGCAATCGCACAGCACCTGCAGGATGGGCAAGGGATCAGACCCAGCCAGCACGGGTTTAGAAAGGGAAGGTCCTGCCTGACCAACCTGATCTCCTTTTATGATCAGGTGACCCGTCTGGTGGATGAGGGGAAGGCGGTGGATGTGGTCTGCCTGGACTTCAGCAAGGCCTTTGACACCGTCCCCCACAGCATTCTTCTAAAAAAGTTGTCGGCCCACAGCTTGGACAGGAGCACCCTGTGCTGGGTTAGGAACTGGCTGGAGGGCCGGGCCCAAAGAGTGGTGGTGAACGGGGCTGTATCCAGTTGGCGGCCGGTCACTAGTGGTGTCCCCCAGGGATCGGTGTTGGGCCCAGTTCTGTTCAATATCTTTATCGACGACCTAGATGAAGGGATTGAGTCCATCATCAGCAAATTCGCAGATGACACCAAGCTGGGAGGAAGTGTGGACCAACTGGAAGGCAGGAGGGCTCTGCAGAGGGACCTGGACAGGCTGGAGAGCTGGGCGGATTCCAACGGGATGAGGTTCAACACGGCCAAGTGCCGGGTCCTGCACTTTGGCCACAACAACCCCATGCAGCGCTACAGGCTGGGCACAGAGTGGTTGGAGAGCAGCCAGGCAGAGAGGGACCTGGGAGTCTGGATCGACAAGAAGCTGAACAGGAGCCAGCAGTGTGCCCAGGCAGCCAAGAAGGCCAATGGCATCCTGGCCTGTATCAGAAACAGCGTCGCCAGCAGGTCCAGGGAGGTGATCGTGCCCCTGTACTCAGCGCTAGTTAGGCCACACCTCGAGTACTGTGTCCAGTTCCGGGCCCCTCAGTTTAAGAAGGATGTCGAGGTCCTGGAGCAGGTCCAAAGGAGGGCAACCAGGCTGGTGAAGGGACTCGAGCACAGGCCCTATGAAGAGAGACTGAGAGAGCTGGGCTGTTCAGCCTGAAGAAGAGGAGGCTCAGGGGAGAACTCGTTGCTCTCTACAACTACCTGAAAGGAGGCTGTAGCGAGGTGGGAGTTGGACTATTTTCCCAGATGACTTTCAACAAAACAAGAGGACACAGTCTTAAGTTGTGTCAGGGGAGATTTAGGTTGGATATTAGAAAGAATTTCTTCACGGAGAGGGTGGTCAGGCAATGGAATGGTCTGCCCGGTGAGGTGGTAGATTCTCCCTCCCTGGAGACATTTAAAAAAAGACTGGATGTGGCACTCAGTGCCATGGTCTAGCAACTGTGCTCCGGTGGGTCAAGGGTTGGACTTGATGATCTCTGAGGTCCCTTCCAACCCGGCTAATTCTATGATTCTATGATTCTATGATTCAAGAAATACTGAATCAGTACCATAAGTATTTCATGACTACGTGTTCCTTATAGGAATATTAAGAGAAGTAGAGGACTGGAAAATATCTCAGTCTCTCAGACTACTCAGCTACTATTGTAGGCAATCCTATTGGAAAGTTGCCACATTTTTCAATTTTTTTTGTCCTACTTTTGTTTGTTCTAGAACACTATTATATTCTACACTCAAAATTGTCCTTAACTTTCAATCTACACATGTTCAAGAGCATCTTCTACACATTTATTTTTGGATCAAGATTGACCTTTAGATAAAATAAGCCTTTTCCCTCCTTAGGGTTTGTTTCCGTCATACATTTTGAGACAGCAATAAAATTTCTCCCAGCTCTTCTTTTACTATGCTACAGAAAGCCATCTACTCTACCTTCTTACTTCACTTCTCCATCTTTTGATGTTCCCATTCACTTTGAATTGTTAGTAGAATTGTGCCTTTCTAGAACATGGATAACAAGATCCATGTATAATATTCTGAAAGAGTATCCTGAAGAAGAGTAGAACTAATACCTCAGCCCTCCTGAAAAACCTGTACATAATAAATCCAGTGACTGAATTTGCCTTTCCCATGTTCGTATCCCACCTGCAGCTTAAAGTTGTTTTATGATTATCTAATGAAAAACCTTTCTCCTCCTCTAATGATGACCTCTGAATTTTGTTATTACTCTCAAATGCATGAACTTGCAATTCTCTCTGTTTGGCATCATTTCACTGCAGTTATAATACAGGCTAACTATGCAAGATACTCATCTGTTCATGTATTTGGTTCGTATCTTTGGAACTAATATTATCAGCTTCCTTTCACCCCAACACTTCATTACAGTACTCACTCAACAGAGCCTCCATTCAAATCACCTCTTCTGCCTACATTAACTAGTAAATTCTCATAGAACACAGTATCATTTCACCCTTGTTGACATATCTTACATCTGCTACATTTAACTTAAAAAAAGACTACTGTGTACAGGCCTAAATTTTTTTTAAAACCATACAATATATTTTATCCTTTATAAAAATACATCTTACATTTATCATTCTAGTCTTATGGTAACAGCGGATAAATTTACTTGCAAATATCTTGCCACCAATCTTGCCATTTTTTTATTCTAGTCCTCTCAAAAGTCTGAAAAGATATGAAATGCAGAATTCACATCCCCCTAAACATATCTTTAATCTTTTTTATTCCCTGTATGTAGCTGTCTTGTCCCTTCTAACCTCATTTCATATTATCACCTATTAAAAATTGAAGCAAACTATTATTTAAGTTGTGGGTTAACCTTCCATGGAAGCAAGAATCTTCTCTCACCCTCATTTTATTTATAAGGATAAAAAACCTTTTGTTCTTTCTTTTGAATTCCTTTGTGATGTCTACCTTGGCTTAGCTTCTGCTGTCTTACAAGTTTAAACTGCTCTCTCTATTTCATGAACTCTAGAGTGCAATTTCCTTTGCTTAGCAATCCTTCTTTACACCCATTCTCTTACCTAAGCCTTAAATCCAACTCCTTTCCTCACATTCTGCTCTTGTTTTGAAGATGGTTATTTTTCAGCCAGGATGAGAGTGTGGCTTTCAACTTTGGAGAGATTTCCAGTGAGTTTTTGGTGCTTTGACTTAAGGTAAATGCAAGTATTGTCTACATTCTGCCCTCCTAGTGCCTTAGGCCAAACGATACCACTGCCTGAATTCACTTAGTTTAGTTGAGCACATTAAGCTTAGAAATCAGAATGTAGAAGATATCAGTTATAGGGTTAGTGCAATTTTAATTCAACATCTATATGCATACACAGTATGAGAAAGTAATTACCAGCTACAGTATTATTTCATTCAGCTTCATGCAACACACAAAATGGACAGTACTTACAGAGAATACAAATATTCAGTCACATTTTTAAACCAATTGTTCACTGAGCTGTTCCCATCATTATTTGGTGTTGATCATCCAAACACTTTGCAGAGTACAGACATATTGCCTTTCATGTCTGCTTCTATGCTGTGCTTATCACCAGCTTCAGTTTTCACTATTAAGTGACAGATACTTTAATAGCTCTAATTCCAATATCTTAAGTGCAGGTTGCCATAAAAGAAAGTGGATTGTTTGGGGTTTGGGTTTTTTTTTAAGTTGTTTGTAATAAAAAATGATAAACAGCTTTAACTGATTGCCTAAGGACTTGTACACTGGAATTCTCTTATAAGGATATAGATAGCAGAGAGTTTTCTAAGACAGCATTTAGTTCATAATTAACAGAACATCACATGTCCCTCTGCTTCTTTGCAGAAGAAATTTATCTTCTGTGGCCAGACCCAGGAGGAAGGTGGGTGCCTTGGGGAGTGAATCCCTAATAGAAGGGAAAAGTTTAGGAGCTAAAAGCAGGTGATTTTAAATTAATGATTTGGCCTTTCCATGATAAAATGAGAAGATTGTCTCTGTAGCTCCCTCAGTCCTGATTTCATGTACCTGATTTAGGTTCCCAATGGATGGCAGAGTGCCCAGGAATTAGACATAGCTATATTGAAGTGGAAGGTTCCATGTGGCTCCTTTTCCTTTTATTTTAAGCAAAGAACCTCAGTTTGAAAGAAGTAAAAATATGCATTTACTTGTCTAAAATTTGCTCTGACTTATATAGGCTTGTGAGTTATGCAGGAATTCACAGCAAGCCTGACCCTACTTACTTTTAAGTGGTAAAATCTGCAAGTTGCCATTTGCAATGTTTGTAAGAGATCATGCTATTGTGACAACTAAGTTAACAGGACCTGCCAACAGTTTGGGAGAAAACAAGGTGATCAAGTATTCCCAGGGGGAGGACAAGAAATGTGTGGTGTAGATGGAGGCATAATATAGCCCTGCAGCTCCTCAGGCCGTAGAGGACTGATACGTCCCCAAATACTGAATACTGTCCAGCTTTGCAGACAGGATGGCAACAGCTGGCACTACAGAGGCTGATACTGTGGAGCAACAGACACACAGAAGGTTCAGGTATCTGGAAAAAAAAAAAAGAGCATTTTAAGCATTTATCTGAAATAAATAAATTTTAAAATGCTAGCATTTTTTTAATTCTTCATGCTAAAAAGCAGCAGGTAAAACTGCACAGCACAAAGACACCATGTCCTGTTTGCTCTCTGCTGCTATCTAGGTACTTCTGAAATAACTTCAATGTGAAAGGGACTGTAATGGGGCACAGGTTCCCTGCTTATAATTCTGGAATTAGTAACAGACCGTTTTATTAAGAAATTATTCTAAAATAATAGTACCCACAGAAATTATTTTCTACGGACTAGTTGAAAACAGCTATCTATCAGCAGTATAAATGGGTGGCATGATCCTGCAAGAATTTGTAACTTCCTGGTGGCTTAAATTAGCAGTAGATAACATAGATGTGCTGTACCTAATGTGGTGTCTTTGGCCTTAGTATTGTCAGAAATATAGAAAAGGAAAGTCAGTGGATCATGGATGCATGATGAATTCCAACTTCAAGAATTCCAAGAGAATATAAGATTTGAAAGCACCACTCACAATATTTAAATGCAATGTAAGCAAATTTGCTTCTCACAGGGGAAGAATTATACCATTTCTGGGAATATATCTTCAGTATCTGGTCTCTGAAATTATTGTTGCAAACACTTTCTCTGAGCCTACATGTTTGTTTATTTGTTTCTCTAAATTCTTTGAGGAAGAATACAGTCCGCAAATTCTGTTCCTTCAATTACCCACCTAAAGTCAGAAGCTCTAGAGACTTTGGCCAGCATTCCGTGTTTTAAAGCATCTAGTTTACTGGGTTCCTGTGTGCATGTTCTGCATTCTCAGTGCTGAATGTTAAAACTTCATCCCTTTTCAGTGAAGCAGATAAAGAAAAACAATACAGAAAAAAATATTTTCTTGACAAAGTGAACTGTTGGAAACAACTGTCCTTTGGCATAAAGGAAATAAAAGATAACTTTGGGTACTCAAAGCAAGAAATAAGGGAATTATACTCATATTTCCTCCTGAAATTTTTTTCAACTCTAAACCTTTTAAGAGTCATAGGACCAAGGGTGAAGATGTGGCAAATAAATAGAACGAAAATACTGCTTCCAGGAATAAACAGGAAGAATGCACCTAGAGTTATAAGTTTACAGTCATAACACAGATCAGGTCAGATCCTATAACATAAGTGAATGTAAGTGCTGAAGACATATACAAAAATTACAGTATAAACAAATTTTCAACATTTAAACATCAAGTATAGGCAGAATATGTAAAGTAATATCTTGTTAGGTAAAAGAATAATTGAACTACGTAAAGACATATGAAAAGAAGTAGATGTTCAGTCAATGAAACAGGATGAAAGTATTCTGCACAAAAAATATTTTATCAAGAAAAAAACATTTAATTTTTTTTTGTTTGCCTTTAATAACTAAAGGTTCTGAAATATTTGAGTAATGCAGACTACAAAAAGTTTTCATGCAGACTACAAAAATTTTACATGCAGCTACAAAAGTCATCTGTTAATTGCAGATCCACAAAAAAAGTCCAGAAGAATTTTATCATATTCTTGATTACTTAGTATTTATGCTGTACTTAGAGAGTATACAGTGACAAGAAGCTGTGGAACTGTGGTGAAGTTTATGGCCTTTTTCAGAAGGCTGGACTAGATCATTACATAGCCCCTGGCCTTACAAGACAGAAAAAAAAAAAAAAAAAAGTGTTAGAATCTTATCCAAGCGGTTGGAATTCCCTTTTAAACAAATGTGTTTAATATGCATGCACTGATTCTCAAAACTATTATCCCTTTCCTCAAGAAGACAGTGAAATTTGAAACAAATGTAGAAACAACAATTACAAAAAAGATATACTAGCCAGCTGGAAAGGAAATGTGAAGCACTCTTATATGCAGGACATGCTACTACTACTTCTTTCCCAGAATTAAACACAAAGCAAACAGAAAGAAGCATATTAGCAAAGTCAAATCGGTATTATCAAACTCATGGGAAAACAAAGGAAAAAGGAAAACTGATCCTGGCAAAGAGGGGTGAAAAAATGACAATTTTGGGGATTGCTAAGATATTTAATGAGGAAGAAACAGAAGGAAAAAAATTTACTGCAAACTTCAATTTATTTATTTTCCTTCCTGTCCACATTAATAAATTTTATGGAAATAAATTTAAACAGACCAAATAAAACTTCTCTGGAAATTCGAAATATTATTTTTTAGAAATTGTTTCTTTAATAGAGATCCAGTGGGATTTGTGATATTAATACATACATGATAGAGATTATTACCTTAGCAGCTGACAGACAGATAGGAACTTTTTGTCCGTTCTGTTTAGCTAAATGAAATTTTCTCTTCTACATGTCAGAAGTTGACACCACATATTTCAGAAGATACCTTGCAACATGCAGAATCTCCCATCAGCGTCTTATCCTTATATAGCCAGTTAGAGAACTTTGTGGTTCAACAACATGAGTTATTTTTTTCTTCCGTTCAGTAGTCTTGTTTAATTACTGCACCTGAATGTAATTGTTAATCATATGAGAAAATAGTTACTCTTTCAGCCCAGCCAAATGGTCAGCCTCCATCAATTTCTGAGCAAAAATAGCTGGGCTTCTACGTTAACTCTAGGTGAGCTCTCAGTTACTCAAATTGTGTTCCACAGAGGCACAAAAGTCTCCCTGGATAGGAGTTAGTACACTTCCTTGACAAAGAAATGCAGAAGTTTTCAAAGCTATTTAGAAATATGTGATATTTATATCATGTATATACTAATAGATATCATCCTGGTTTGATAGGAAAGCCATGGAGGGAGTCCTTCACTGGATATCAGACGAAAATTAATTAATTTAGGAAAGTGAACCAGCTACCCCAATAGAAGGCAGTTTGAGTGCTTTCCAACTGCAGAAAATGACCACTGAGATATGATTTAAAGCAGCTCACCCATTGCCAGCCTCAGGTTAAGGCCATATCCCCAGTCAGTAAGCCCTGTGTAACTCTTAACACACTTTAACTAACCCAGGCAGCTGGTTGAAGAATCATGAGGACACTGGACAAACTGCAGTAGTTTATCAAAGTTGGAGAGGTAGTTTTGAAGGTGGGGTGATATTTTTTTCCTTTAGAAGAAAGAGGAAAATAAACATTGCACTCTGCAAATGGAGAAAGTACATTGTGCAAAGTTTTTTGAGATTAAATCCTTATGCTAAAGCACAAAAGAATGTGAAGAAAGGATGCCAGATCAGAAACAAGAGATGTACACTTTGTTCTGGGTTTAAGCCTGAGCTCCACAAAATTTACAGGTGCTAAGAACTTTTTACACTAAAAGCTGTCAAGGGAGGATACTCTAGTTGCTAGCCAGCTTTTGAGGAAAGCCAAACCAGTGCTGTCCTAAATTTTCTTCACATAGTCAGCTTTAAAAGGGAGGGTTCCTCCTGCTGCTTTTAGCCAGTGGGATTTTTTTTTTCCATAAGGGATACTAAGACTGTTGGTGTGGAGAATCAGTCTGGGGAGTGGGAATGCTGCTGTTGCCAGCAGTCCATGGTGCTGATGGAGAGATTTATATTTGAATATGGTCAGTGTCCTCAGCCTGCAGCTGGAACGGATTATTTCCAACATTTTTTGAAAGGTCAGTTGGTGCGTTTCTGTGTCAGCATTGTCAAGGATTTATGGACAGCAAGAAAAGGTCAATAACGCACACAAAATGGCCTGACAAAATGAGTTGTGATCTACTAGTGGGTTGTTGCCCTACAAAGTTCCACTAAACTGCAGATAATATACAGAAAACCCACTTGTTAGTTTATCATGCTGTTTGGCAATTGCTCATTCAAATGAGCTGTGGAAAAAAAGTGGCACTAAAAGTCACAATAGGAAAAATTTTAGTGTATATCATCTTCATGGTCCATTTTTCTTTCATGTGCTTCCAAATAATAATGTAGTGTTCACTGGATTTTCATGGGTGTCCAGGGTATGCATGTTGAAAAGAGCTGACTGTATTTAGAGATATATTTGCCATTTTACATTATTGTGCTAGGGGATCCTTCACTGTGCAATATTTTCAGCAAAAAGATGATGATGCATATCTTTTACTAAATTGAAAAAGGAGTAAGTGTGTCAGGTTAGTATTATGAGGTTGTTTGATTTTTTAAATGACAAATGAAAAGGGGTAGACTATTTTGTCACATATTACAACAGTAACCAACAGTGGCTGCACATGAGAAACAGAGCAGACAGATAGCCTTCTCCCCACCTCCACCATCCAGATTGTGTCCAGAACATCACAGGTATTAGCCATGGACTGACCTATCCTTCATCAGTTTGGACTCATTTAGATTTTAGTTCTTAGTCAAAATCTATCTATAGTTCTAGAAAATACAGAGGAGGAGGATTTATTTATTTATTTATTTTTCTAAGCTACCTGTCAATATCCATAGTAACCCACTGAGCTCAGATCCATCCCAACCGTCTTGGTCACATGTTGCTCATTTTGCCATTCTAGTGGTAGCACCATTCTCACAAGTACTGTTAAAAAACACCACCCCCCAAAGCAGGGATGTGTGATGGGCACAGGCACCAAGATGGTCCCAGGACAGCGGCTCTTTAAGTCCAAGCACAGTTACCATAGAATCATAGAATCAGCTGGGTTGGAAGGGACCTCAGAGATCATCAAGTCCAACCCTTGACCACTACCGCTGCAGTTACCAGCCCATGGCACTGAGTGCCACATCCAGTCTCTTTTTAAATATCTCCAGGGACGGAGAATCCACTACTTCCCTGGGCAGCCCATTCCAATGTCTGATCACCCTCTCTGTAAAGAAATTCTTTCTAATATCCAACCTAAACTTCCCCTCTCCTCCCAAGCCGTCAACTTCTCCTGGTGCAGAGAGACAAAACCCAGACTCCTCTTCTGTAACCCAGCCAAAAGATCCTGCAGAACACAACAGAATAGTGTTCCTCCTAAAATGCTTCACTGCTTCCCAAGACATTTGACTGTCTTTCCCTTCAGATTTTTCCCAGCTCTCCCTGAGCCTCTCAAAAGGGCATCTTGATCTGACACTTCATTTTGGCCTTGGCTAAGTAGCTGTTGCTGCTTGGTGACTTGGTCACAGCTGCAAGAAGACACAGGATAGTCATGCACAGGGACCTACAGGTAAACCCTTCTGGGATATGCTGAGTTGAGTGTCTGTGCCCTTTCCCCCAAACAAACATTCAGAAGTCAACATAGCTAAAATGTTTTGCATTAGATGAAGGTCCCTCCTCAACTTCTATTTTGTAGCCACTACCAGATAACTTATGAAATTAGACTAAAGAAGTGAAAACAGAAAGGGCTTTTTTCTCCTACACTTACTATTTCTTGTTACCCATTGCTGTGTCCTATAGTCTTTTCAAGAAAGTGAGATAAACTTCAGACAAGCAATAAGAAATATCCTATTATGCTTTCATACTTCAGCTGTTGTTTGTACTGCCTTTCTATCATGCCCTGGTGTGACAAACAATTGCTCAGTAAATAGTATGTTTTACCTTACATTAGAAATGCAGTAAGCAGGCTTGCTGTGGTGTTTTTGCCATGGACTTGCATCAGACAGCAGCAAAATGAGAATAAGCACGGAGGGAAGCTACTTTTAAATCACAAAGTTGTGCTTCGTTTTGAGTCTTGTTCATTACTGGGATTCATTCCAATTTTAATGAAACAGAATTTCTCAGTCATATTTCCACATTACGTTTCCATCTTTCATTAAAGCAGAGCCAGAAAAGCACTTAAGCACATGCTTAAAACTTCAAAATGCATTCTGAATGTATTGCCTAGTTCCTGTGATATTTTTGTTCACTGGAGGTCTTCACAAGTTCAGACTAATACTAGAAATTGGCTTTGATTTAGATAAAAGCATTCTTGTCCTAAACGAGGTCAAATACAGCAAGGCCAAAACCTGAAACCTTCACATATGCTGAGGGAGACAGACACTATCATTCTTCACTACATTCATGCAGTTAAAACATTGGCCAGTTAGATGCAATACAAAGAGCACTTGCTAACTCCCCTAACTTCCTCCCTGCAGACATCTGTTCTCCTTGCTGGCCCGTGGGCTAGTTTGGCTTGGATGCCAGTACCAAGACTTGCTGAGTACAGTGCTACCCAAATCAAGTTTTAGAAGACTGCAAAGGTGGAAGCATAGCAGTTCTCCTATCCAGTTTTTTAGGACAGCTCTGAGACTTCGTTGTTATTACTGGAGTCCCTTTATCAAAGCAAGGGCATTTTGTATTGGAAGAGGTTCTCTCAGTCATTTCCCCTTCAGGAACCCTGTATCTTCACATAAAAGTGCAGGATTTCCTAAGTGGTACACAAACAACAGGCCAAATTCTTAATCCAGTTTCAAATTAGTATTTTCTTCAGTAGTCTTTGTGAGTGAGGATCAGTTTCCAGAGAGCAGGAGCAGGCTATTTTAATATAAAGAAACTCAGACTTTTAAAGGGATTCAAGCTGCTGTTTATATCTTCCAGAATCGCATGCTCTCAGCGTCTGCTCCCTATTCTCACCTATTTTCCTTCTTTCACCTGGGGAGTTAGGTAATGTCTGGCCCAAGCAAAATATGGCCCCCAATCTTTTTAAAGGCCATCTTATTCTAAAACAACATTGTTTATGGATTCCATATGGCCTATCATTAGCATTATCCTTGATTCTCTGTCTCTCACTTTCCTCTTGTGCAATAAAAGAGATGAAGTAACACATTGTAAAAGAATGTGTTTGCAAGATAGAATAGACATCTGCCTCTCTCCTTTGGAGGCTGCTGTGAGAATACAGTTGCTACCTATTTTGCCAATTTGACCCCAATATGTCTAGGGCCTCTCAGAGAAATTGTGCACAAACACATCAATCTGTTCACTAGCAATCGCTCTTTGTGTAAGATGGCCATTCGTATTTTTCTCTTTTTTTGACACAATTTGTCAAAAACTGCACAAATTATGGTATCTTTTGGAAAAGATATTACCTGATCTTTCTGGAACATTTTTAAAGAGGTTGTCTCTCTTTTTTTAAGGCAAATATCATTCTTTCTTTGATTCAGCAAGCCTTGCACACCCAGGCAAGGCCGGAAAGAAGTCATGTTTCCACTTTCACAATTGAAGTCAGAATAATTTGTACATTTCTTAGAAAAAGCAATACACTCCAACTTGACCACATAACTTGCTTTAGATCTGTCTGTGACAGCTTCAAAATTAGTAAGAATAATTTCACCAATTAAAACCACCTGCTGTGTGATTTACGACAACTGTATAACATCTAAGAATCAGTGGGCACAGTGGATGTTGTCAAAAACAGCTCATTTTTACCTCTTTTTATCTTTTACACTATCTTAAGTCAGGAATACCTCTTGTTGATTTGCTACCAGTTTTCTGTAAAATTGTACAAAGGTGGGGGCCTTCCGAGTGCCATGAAGGCAGACCCCCAGCCTTACATTGCTGTGTCTGAGATGGGAACGAGGCACAAAAGCTGCAAACTGCTCTTTAACCACACATTTGGTGTCCTGTCAAGCTTAACAGCATTTGGAAATCTGTTTGTATGTCTCGTTTCATTGTCTGCTAGCCATAAGTCCATTGTTTAAAATAAGTAAAATTTGCCAGTATGTCTTCTCTTATCATCACATGGTAAAGGATATAAAGTATGAATAACCCAAAGGCAACTATCTGTTTGGATTATTTGAGAATGACCTCATCTTAATGAAGACATAAACTATATGCTTTAACAGAACCAGCAACATAGACTCCAATTTAAAGAGAAATTATTATTTTTCTGTTTCCTAAGTAATTGGAATTGAAGGAAGATCTCCTTGTATTCTTGTATTTCCCAGGCATAAGACAAAAACTATTTTTAAAACACTGAATCTTGTTCTTTCCTGAGGACCTGGTGTTTCACTGATTGCCCAGGGAAAATTGTTGATGCAGCTGGTGAAATATTTTAGGACCGAGGTACGTAGAAATGGAAATACTTGATATAGTGCTAAAATTATCATGCAAAAGATCAACCAATCAATCAAAACCAATTTTTAAAAAATAATACCAGTTGCCAGCAAGCCTATTTAATCTTTCTTTCTAAGTTAGAGGAAGCTTAAGTATCTGCCTTCCTGCCAATTTCATTTCAGAGGCTTGTGTCTATCCTCCTTCTACACACATCCACCAATTTCCAGTCAGAATAATAATTCTTCTGTAGTTCTGTGTGCCACTTTTTTTGCCTTCTAAACACCTGAATGACTCTGGTTCTGAAATATCTATAATCTGAATTTGTCTACAAAGTTAAAACAAAAGTAAATTGAAATCTGTGAAATCTATGGGAGAAACAAGAATTTCCCTCAGATTGTCTTGTGATTTGGGGAGTGAGACTGGCCAAGATAATGATGAGATCCTTCTCAACTGCAGCAGCCAAACAATAGATACCACTTTCCTGGGAATGGAAGTATACAATTGGCAAAATATTTTCCATTCACCAGAAGAGGAAGCCCTTAAAAAGGACAAAATACTGCATGTGGAGTATGGTACAGTGAGAGAGACACTAAAGAACAAGAGAGATGCACTCATATAAACATTGCAAAACCTCAGGTCACTTCAGGTGCCTGTTGTTATTTTAATATCCCTGCATTGGACTGATAGCAAAAGTGAATTGGAAGAGTGTGTTTGAAAACCCATATGTGCAATGCACTTACATCAAAATGTAGCTGAACCTTTATACTTGTAAGTCTCTGCTCATCATTAATCTGGAACTAATTTTTGGACATTGCTTTTTACACTGTTTCATTTGAAATAGATACTGTTAAAGTCTTTTTTTGTCTAGCATGCTCAGTGCAGTGTAATTTATGGTGTTATGCAAATGCTGAATCATTTGAATCTCCATTATGTTGCACATAATTTACATTGTCTGTGGCAAATAAAAAGATAAGTGCAATCCATATTGCAAATGCATTGTACCATTGTGAATTTGCATTCTTTCTCCTTGTTCTTCATCTCATGGAATTTATGTGGTCACTGCAGCAATGTCTGATATCACAGTGAATATCCTCTTATAGCTTGTGTTAGGAATTTAAAACTAGCTGTTTCTTTATGCATAATCATAGCAATCTTAACTGTGACCCTGAATAGATTGTAGGCTATAATAAAAAATTCTGCTGAACTGAAGTATTACAGTAAAAATAATAATAGTCTTTGAAAACACATGTAATATTTTCTTGTATTAATTCGTAGTCAAGCAAGCAGGCTTTTTTAATTAAATCACTTTAATGATTTAAATATATTTGTGCAGTACTTTTTAATCTCAGTGACACTTTTATGTGGACCATACCTCTTCTGAAATTATTTTCTCATAGGTTTCAGTGTTTCCCTGATGCAGGAGACCATTGATCATCTAGGCTTTTCAAGACTGAGACACATAAAGTGAGATCAAATACAACTAGATTTAAATGGATAGTATTAAAGTAACTTTAAATGCAGTAAAACACACAATTCTGTGAGAAGGTAACCCTTTCCATCTTCTGATGTTGTGTAAGAGGAAAGCTTGTGTTTCACTTTGGTTGAGCTGCAGCACAGAAGGTCTCTTGCCTGGCTGTAGCATCCTATTTTTATAAAAATTAGGAGAATTTAGGCTTACATCTCTTTTGAAAGCTTGGTTCAGTTAGGCTGGAGAATTGCAAAGCTATTAAGGATGAATTGACTGACAGATGGACAAAGAAACAATGTGGTTGTGTGAGCTTCATTCTCCTAGGAAACTATGACAACTAGAAAGAGAGATTTTGGGATCTTCAGATGGAAAAAGTTGGTACAGCTTCACTTACCTCGGTGAGCTGGGGTGACCTGGTGGATACTAAAAATAGATAGTAATTAAAACGGAAATGTTGGGCTGGGCAAACTCCATCTGAATGTTCGTTTCCCTACACCTCCTTGTAATATAAACACAGTGCAATTGAGCAGAAATTAATTATTCATATATTTTAAAAGTAGAATATTTTAAGTGAGCATCAAAACTAGCACTTTAAAACAGCCATTGTAAATGTACCCTGTAATCAAATTACAGCACTTTCAATTTGACATAAATGAAAAATTCATTTCTTACCCTTGACTTTTTGACACAAATTTTATAACATTGCAACTCTACAAACCAGTGCTATGTTAAAATGGAAATGCAATTTCTCCATTTATTTATTCTCTAATCACTTTTCCAACTCCTATTGATAAACTACCAGGAAATTTTAAATGTGATTTCTAATGATATGAAGTATCTGTATTTTGGCCCTCCCTGTGAATCACAGATTCGCAGACTTGTTCTGCATGGAAAAGATCTTTAAGATCATCAAGTCCAACCATAACCTAACTCCCAACCATTAACCTAACTCTGCCAAATCCAGTGTTTAAACCATGTTCCTATGCACTACAGTCTTTTAAATGCCTCCAGGGATGGTGATTCAGCCACCTCCCTGGACAGCCTGTCCCAGTGCTTAACAACCCTCTAAATGAAGAAATTGCTTCTAATATCTAATTCAAAACTGTCCTGGCACAACTTCAGGCCATTTTCTCTTGTCATGTTTCTTGGTACTAGGGAGAACAGAGTAACCCACACCTCACTACAATCTCCTTTCAGGTAGTTGGAGAGAGAGATAGAGAAAAAAAAAGCTCTTCTGTCAGCCTTTTTTTCTCCAGCCTAAACAATCCCAGTTCCTTCAGATGCTCTTCATAACACTTGTGCTCTAGACCCTTCACCAGCTTCATTGAGAATGGAAGAATACAACTGGCAAAATAGAGGTCCCAGCAATTCGATGTCTTTCTTGTTGTGGGGGGCCCAAAACTGTACACAGTATTTGAGATGAGGCTCAGTGCTGAGTACAGGAGGACAATCACTTCTATTCTTGCTGGCCACACCATGTCTGACACAAGCCAGGATGCTGTTGGCCTCTTGGCCACCTGGGCACACTGCTGGCTCAGGGTCTTTTCCTCTGGGAAGCTTTCCTGCCACTCTTCCCCAAGCTTGTAGTGTTGCCCAGGGTTGTTGTGGCCCAGATGCAGGACCTAACCTTGTTCAGTCTCATACAATTGTCCTTGACCCATCAATCCATCCTGATCACGTCCCTCTGTAGAGACTTCCTACCCTCAGGCAGATTAACACTCTCACAGTTTAGTGTCATCTGCAAACTTACTCAATCCCCTCAAGAAGATCATTGATAAAGATATTAAAATGGGCCCATAGAAAGATATAAGACTGGCCCCAAGTCTGAGCCCTAGGGAACACCACTTGTGACCAGCTGCCAGATGGATTTAACTGCATTCACCAAAACTGTTTGGTCCTGCCATCCAGACAGTTTTTTACCCACAGAAGTGTACACTGCTCTAGGCTATATATAACCAATTTCCCCAGGAGAATGACTTGGGAGACAGTATCCAAGGTTTTACTAAGGTCCAGATAAACAACATCCACAGCCTTGCCCTCATCCACTAAATGGGTCACCTTCTTATAGAAGGAGATCGGCAGTTTGTCAAGACCTGCATTTCATGAACCCATGTTGACTGGGCCCGATAACCTGTTTGTCCTACAGGTGCTGCATAATGGCACTAAAAATTATCTGCTCCATAACTTTCCCCAGCACTCAGGTCAGACTAAAGGGTCTGAAGTTCCCAGGATCCTCCTTCTGGACCTTCTTGTAGATGAGGTTCAGATTTTCCAATCTCCAGTCTACTGGGCCCTCCCTGGTTAGCCAGGACTGCTGGTAAGTGGTGGAAAGTGCCTTGGTGAGCATTGCTGCCAGCTTGCTTGATACCCTTGGGTGTAACCTATCCAGCCTCATAGACTCATGAATGTCTAAGTGGTGCAGCAGGTCTTTAACCATCTCCTCTTAGATTATGGGGGCCTCAAACTGTTCCCCTCCCCCATCTTTTGGCTCAGAGGGCAGGAGACAACTGGTCCTACTACTAAAGACTGAGGCAAAGAAGGCATTAAGTGCCTCATCCATTACCTAATCAAATTCTGCATGGTAAAACAAATAAGAAAATTCTGAAATACAATCCATTACTACTGCATGAAAAAAGAAAACACTAACCATGGGCTGTCTTAAAACGTTTCATGTGATAAATCACAACTTTCTAAAATGCTAAACAAATGAATGTGTTTGAAGAACAGAAGTAGAGAACAGAAAATTTAAATCCCTTTTAAATTGTCTCCAAAACAATAACCTTTTCAATTCACTTGATGCAGAACATTAATCAAATAATCTTGGCTAATATACAGAATCAAATATTTTTTATTAATATATAGAATCTGTGATGTCCTAATGTAGGACTTGAGGAAGTAGTTTAAACTATGGAATTCTAAAAACTTTCTTCCCCCCAGCAGGTAATCTCAGGTGGGATGTTAATGTATGCTCAGCCACCAGCTGCAAGGAGTCACAAAAGCAAACACTGAAGTACCTTGGTGAAAGCAATGCTATCAACCACCTCTTCTGCTCAGTGACCCTCTCAGGTCTTGGAAATGGTCTTTTCAGATTCTGGGTCTTGCTATATTGATTTCAATCAGCAGCTTTTCCTAAGAGCCCCATTTTGAAATAGCTCTGCCAGAAATTCTACACTCTATCCCAAGTTATATCTCAGGGTTTTTATTCACATTTGACAACACTCAGCTAAATGACAAGAGAGGATTTTGTGTGTGTACTTGTTTCCAGAGCCACATTTTTTTTTTTTAAATTATGTTTGTTTCAAGCACAACTAAATCTGTCTGTGTACTTAGGCTTTCAGTCACCCCACTGAGGGAGGCACGCTGTGCTGCCTCAACTCTTGTTCTCTAAATGTTTTTACATTTTTGGCTATGCTTCAGTGGGACCAAAGTATTTCTGTCAACAACTTCATTAATGCCAGGGTTTTGCCCCTAGCTTTTGCCTGCTGGAGGTACCCCAGAGGGGGCTCTCTCACCGTTCAAATCCCCGTGTTCCCCTCTTACCCTTACCCAAGCAGCAGAGGCTTTGGTATTCCATGCAACCTCCCTGGCACAAGCTGGTGAGGGACCAGGCAGCTGCTCCTCTGCACCAGGGCACTGGGAATTGGGGAAAAAAGGCAAAGTGCAGGCCATCGTGCCTCTCCCTCCCCAGAGGCTGCACTGCAGCACCAAAGGCACAGAGCAAAGCAAGCTGGGGGGAGGCAAAGTCTCTTGAGCCATGTTTGCACCTCCTAAATTCTATAGCCTTTAGCATAAATTAGAGCAGCCTAAAGGGCTTTTTGATGGTTAAGATTTGGGAGGGGGAGGAGGGTATTTCAGTTTTTCTCTTTTTTTCTGCTGTTTTTTTGTTGTTGTTGTTGTTTTCGTTTCTTTTTCTAAACAAAGAAAGCTATCAAAAAATCCTCAGAAGAAACTGAGAATGGGTTCCTGATGGCCAGATAGATTTTGCCAAAATCCATTTTAAGATTTACTTCGAGTAAGCTCAAATCAGGTTGCCATATGGAATTACTCCATGCAACAGCCTGACCTAGAGCAAAACTGAACAAAGCTGAGATTATTTACTAAACTCCTAAACCGCTGGCTGTTTTGCATCTCTCCCACACTGGATTTAATTCCCTAAGTAAATAAGTACATATTAAGTTAAAAACCCAAGTTAACAAAAAGGCCAAAGAGCTGTACACAAGGTAGGCTATTTGATGACACACAAAACACAACCATGGGTCAGCATTCATGCCTCATACAGTCTCAAAGCTTGCTGGCACCTGCAGTAGAGCATATTTACAGCTGTAGCCAAGAAGATTGATCACAGGAAGCCAAGGCTGCTCAGTTTAAAAAAAAAAAAAAAAAAATCAGCTGTTTTCTATGAGCAGTCTGTCAAATAACAAGCCTAATGAAACTGTGGGCATTTCTCCTGAGCTCAAAAAACATTCATGAGGGAGAGGCTACTGGAGTCATTCTAATACTTTGCAGTTGTTTCAGAGGTTAAATAGAAAGCGGCACAGAAGAAAGGATCTGTCTTTGTGATTAAAGAAAAGGCAATAACATAACATCAAAATGCACATTTGTGCCCTGGACTAAAATAGACATAACAGTAACACTGTATTTTTCACCTCACTGATGTTTGCCAAATTGAAAACACAAAGGATGCCTTTCACTGGCATTCTTTTAAAAAAATATGACACAACTGTCCCACAGAGAAACCAGACTGACAAGATATGGTCCTGCTTTTGTAAAAATAATTAATAACCTGATGAAATGTCTTGTGTCAGACTCAAAACCAAGAGGCTTCAGATGAAAAATTAATCTGACTCCTATTAGAACTGCATAAGCTGCTCTGCAGTCTCAGCTCTCCCTGTTCCAAGCTCTAAATGGATGCAAAAGTAAAAGGGAAGAAGCAAAAGGCTCAGCACGCAGGGATCCTGGTGTCCTTTGGGAGAACACAACATCAGTGAGGAAAACACTGACATGGATGCATAGGCTTTTAGCTTCCTTGTACACAAGAATGTGGTTTCAACAGCCTCCCCACTGTCAGTGCAAAAGCCCATTCCCACATAAGTTGCCTTCTCTCTGTGCATGCTGGCAGGACTTCACTGGGCAAGCATTTATTCTGATGTGTGGAAGAAAAAGCATAATTTCACATCTTCTGGCACCTTTTTCTTTCAATTTCTCACCGTTCATGAAGTTAATACTACAGGATAAAGGTCACATCCTTACCTGCTTTACCTCCATGGTAGGTGGCACAAAACAGTGTAGCTTCGAAGCTGCTCTAGCTGATCTCAGAGGTCTGGGAATTTCAGAACTGCCTCAAACTTCAAGGAAGATAGAAGAAAACTTAGAAATATTCCAGTATGCCTTTTGAAAGTGAACTAAGTGATCTCTGGCACTATGAGGGGAAATTGAAAGCATACAGTTTAAACCTTAAGATTTCTTCAACATTTTGTCATGGTTTTGCTTATTAAAAAAAAAAAACAAGTAAATGTAACACATTTTATAATGTACAAGCTTATCTCTTTGTATCACACCTTTGGTATAATTTCTAAATATTTCATACTAACAATTCCTAGGAATAATGCTGGAAGTGGGAGATGCCTCACATATGACATTTAGCACCTGACACACTGGATATCAAATAAGCAAAGCTTTTAGTCTATAGAAAGATTAGAATATGATAGTGCTTTCTGGTTTTTATTTTCTAGGCCTCGGTTTATGCTCTTAATATTATTTTTATTATAGAATATTTTTATTTTTAAAGAGTGTAGATAATGGATGACAAATACAGACAATATTATAAAAAGGGTAAAGTTGATGACAGCTTGTGATTATAATGACCCAATGAATAAAAATTATGAGATTAATAGTAATAATGAACATTTAACAATTTGCATGTAATTTAGTGCATGCTTAGGCAAAGACCAAATTTTTAATTTTCCTTCTTAAATAGTACATGATAGTAGCTTTTGTTGTTATTTTCCAATGCAGGTATATGTCCTCTGGTTTCAGTTTTCATCTTTATGTTCTGTTTGCAGGCCAAGAGTGACAATGTTTTGCAATGCAGCTGAACAAGGGCATGTATTTGGTATGCTGAAGGCATCTGTCATCTTTTGTCTGTAGCTTTTCTGAAAAGTTCATCACCTCCATTCCCACAACCAATAGCTTTCTTGTAGCAGAATTAATGCCTGTGAGAAAAAGACTGCAGGTTCTTCAGTATGGCATTTACACCAGCTGTATAAAGAAGGGAAAGGGAAAGAGGCGTGCAAGTGATGGATACTGTTGCCACATAGCCATTTTCCTCATGAAAAAGAAAACAAGATTTTCAGGATCAACAGAAGACACTTGCTGAGCAAGTTAGTTGACAAGATTTGTGAAATCACAAGGCAGGGCTTTGGGCAGGAGGAAGAAAAGGGCAATGAAAGTCATAATGCCTCTGAGGGAGCTGAAAATTAAGAGGACAGAGAGAGATGTCTGGGAGGATGAGCAGGCTTCATGATGGTGAGGCCCAGTTTCATGTATACATAGCCCTGCACCTGGCCTCTGGACAGTCCAGAGTCCAGAGTCTCGTGTGTATACTTAGTGAATCTCCCAGTAACATCCATGAAGAAACCATGTGGTCTGTCAGGCTTTGCACTGTGGTGGAGAGCCCTTTTTTTCACACAGACACATTAAGCTGCATAGCAGCAGGCTATTTGTGACCTTCTGACAGTCAGAGAGGCTGCATCAAATGAAATTGCTGATGCCAAAGCCTCTGATGGCCACCATATGGGGATAAAGGAAGTTCCTGATGGTTTTGTACAATTTTATTACAATGGCCATGACAGCGGATTTCCTCAGTGAAGAGCAAGTTGCCAATGAGCAGAGGAACCAAGAGTGAATAGAGAGCAGTGGGCAATCTTTACACACTAGGAGAGACTGAAGAGCAGGCATGGATATGGTAGGACTTTCAGCACACAGCATCCAGGTGGATACTCAGTTTTATCACAGAGCTGAGCATGAAGAAACTAGGAATACTGCTGACCTAAGGAGGACAATGTGGTCCTGTGAGTGAAAATTGATCTTGGTGCCTTTCAGCAGAGGAAGGGAGGGAGGGGAGGAGGGAGGGAGGAAGGGGGGTAGGGGGGGAAAAAGGAAGGAAGGAAGGAAGGAAGGAAGGAAGGAAGGAAGGAAGGAAGGAAGGAAGGAAGGAAGGAAGGAAGGAAGGAAGGAAGGAAGGAAGGAAGGAAGGAAGGAAGGAAGGAAGGAAGGAAGGAAGGAAGGAAGGAAGGAAGGAAGGAAGGAAGGAAGGAAGGAAGGAAGGAAGGAAGGAAGGAAGGAAGGAAGGAAGGAAGGAAGGAAGAGGAGAAGGAGAAGGAGAAGGAGAAGGAGAAAGAAGGAGAAGGAGAAGGAGAAGGAACATATGTTTTGCACAGCTATGCAGCATCATTTAGGGAAAAGATGATACCACTTCCTGCCTGCAAACCAGGGCCAAATTCAGTCCAAGAAGAGGTAAACTGCTGAAACTGCCCCATAGGAAATGCTAAAAACATGACATAGTTGAAACATCCAAATCAATGTTGCAGGGTATTCCCTAATCCATGCAGGAGCAAAGGACCAGTGACACAACGGAATCCCCATTTTATGCAATAAATTTACCAGAGATGCAAAACTTCTGTGCACCTCACCTCCATCCTTTCTACTTAAATATTTTGCTCTGAGTCTTCCAAGTGGAAAATATGTAAGCTACCACTTTCTCTCTTGAGAGAGCTGCTTTCTCAGCCAGCATCAGGCTCTCACTACTCTCTGACATCATCAGTCTCATGTTTGTTCACCTGCAGGGAAGAGCCTTAAGGAGCATGACTGAGAAGATGGAGTTTGATGGCTCAGAAACTGAGCTAGAAAGTGAGAGCTGTGACCATGACCCCTAAGGACCTAAGACCCATAATATGCAAGGGTTGCAGCTGCTAAGATGCTGCACGGTGGTTCACATTACTATGGGCTAGCTGAACTGGGCAAGCAAGGGCACAAGCCCAAATAATAGCCATCTCTCAGGTCTGAAAGGAGTTTAGCATAACTCCTCACCTATTCCTTTGTTGTAACACAGCTTAAAATAGATGCTTCTCATCTATTTTAAGAATGTAAAGGGCATCATGCTCCAAGTCAGCAAGCTGCTTTAGATGAGAGTGGTGGATGGCTTCCAGAAACACGGCAGACTCATCACAACTTAGGCATTAATATTAATTAAGCTCCTGTTAGTCAGCTCTTTGTGATAGAATACTATTCAGACATCATTTTTAGATGGAGTAGCAGCATATTATCACTGTCCCTTCAAAATTTTATAAACTTCATTAGAATACTATTCAGACATCATTTTTAGATGGAGTAGCAGCATATTATCACTGTCCCTTCAAAATTTTATAAGCTTCATTCAAGATTCAGAGAGCACTTAGGGTTCACAGGGATCAAAATAAATTATATTCACCACATCCTCTCCCAATTCTGAGAAATACTCTTATCATTTAAAATTAATTCCTGAAAAATGTATCTTATATAGGAGAATCCTCAGCTTAAAAATTTAGAAAACCAGACAAAAATTGTATATTTGTAGCTATATTTTTGACCAAAAAATCTTCACATAATAAATACATCTTATGCACATTAACTTCAAATTTACTTCAGAAAGCTATTTACAATATAAATAATTATAAATGGGAACACTTTGCAAGATATTGATGACATAGCTAAATTATGTTTCCTACATTACATTCCAAAGGAAAATTTCAAATTACAGATGTTGTGCTACAATGTCACTAGAACCTATACATTGCAAGGCATGTTATTTGAAATGCTGGCAACCTGTGTCTTTTTTTCTTTTTCCATAAATATAACTCTTTGTCTTAAAGCAAACACAAACCGCTTGATTATGTTTCAAGTGCTTTTTTATTCCCCTAGATAAGTGTATTTTTTATGCATTGAAATATTTAATTTGGGAAAAAGTTGCAGTGTCTTAAATTTACTTTTCCTAATAGACTTTATTTCCTTTGAAATGCAAAGGTGCCAATGCTTTATAATGTGTAGGCAATATTATTTCTTGAATTTCTAAACTTCCTGCTGTATTGGTAGCTGACAAAAAAAAAACACATGCAGTCCAAATTGCAATAAATAAAACAATTAAAAACTGTATTTTGAATCATAGAACAATAGGACATCTTGAAAACTCCATGTGAGAGGGGACTTAAATAGTGAATACAACCAGACAAAAAGCTTTGTTTCTTCTTGTATTTGATCTTTCCTTTCAAATACAGCTTCATAGATGGAGTCATAAATTACCTCTTTTCAGAGAGGGAAGTATTCCTAGCAACTTAGAGCCAGATTTATCCACAGAACTCTTGTATACATACGCTTAATGCCACAGTAAAATTCAACTTCATATAATTATTTTTTTTTTCATTAATAAATGCTCTAAGAAAATGTAAAATGGAGTTGCATGTAGTGATCTCACTGTTCTAAATAGGAGACTAATTTTTGGTCTTCAGAATAACAGCTAAACCTTCAGCTATACCTCTCAAAATGAAAAGTTACCAAAAGAATGAGGAGGTTTTTTATTTGGTTTTTCCTGTTGTTGTTTTTTGACTTTGTTTGTTTTTGCAGTGCATGCATCTGAAATATTTAACCAAGAATACTAACTACAAACAAAATACGTTCTCCTCCACACTGTGGAGGTGTCTGAAGCTAATCCAGTATACCTACAGGAAAGCATGTTCACCCACCATTTTTCCAAATAACAAGGCCTGTATTGCCTTTAGACCCCTAGGTATATAAAGTAAACTTGCAACTCGTGGAAAGACCAGAGCCTGAATCCATTTGCTGCCAGACATTAACTATAGCCACCTTAAAATAGACATAGTTAGGTCTAATCCTGGAACTGTGAGCCATAATCTCCAATATATACAGCTTTGTATGCAGAAGGTCTGAAACCAAAGTGTATGCCACAGCTTTGTTCCTTGACTGATAGCTTTACTGACCTTTGGAACAGCCAGACTGATTTCCTGGGGTGGCTGTGCCTTTTCCAGAAATACTGTGTAACCTTTTACTTTTTTCTAAATCACTCAGGATGTTCACAAAAATGAACATATGGTGGTTAACATACTTAGGGACAGTAATGAATAAATGCTGCATGTTGAAAGATAAAAATGAGATTCAGACAAGAGTGATTAAAATAATTTAAAAGAGCAGAAATTCACTATGTAACTTGTGGCAGTAAGACACATCTACCAAAGCCATTTGAAGCCTAAGAAGTACTTCTGGGGCTCCTCAGTGCAGAGAGATGCACTAATTCTTTCAAAGTGTGCATAAATAACCTCAGTCTATAGAAACACAGCCATTGCCTCCATATTTCCCATATTCACAATCTGAGATTAAAAAAAAAAAAAAGAAAAAAAAAAAACCAAACAATCCCCAAACCTACTGCCAGTTCACAAATCAGCGTTTTTTGCCTTTATGCATATTAAGCAGTACCTTACTCCACAAATATTCCCATTTGATTCAATGGGACAAATTGCTGAGTAAGGTTCTTTTTCTAATTTAAGAATTGCTTTGCAAATTTGTCCAAAATTTCAAACTCCATGCCCCTGGGGTGCAAATATGGGTTGAAAAGAGGGAACTTTTGCTTCTTTAAACAAAAGAGGTATTCCAAAATCAGAATGCACCATCCACTGATACCAATAAGAATATTTTTTCTTTTCTAAAACACAACCTACATATCATCTTCAAATGTGATACATTTGAAATGTATTTGCTGCAAATGCCTTGCATTTTTCAATTTTGCAAAATATCTCATCTCATCTGATTTAGAAAAGAAAGGGGGGGAAGATATCCTTGAAGGACACTAAATAAAAATTTGAATGAAATAAATATTTAATGGAAAAATAAGCTCTATACCATAATGAGAAGTACAAGTTATATGAACTGCAGTGATTATATGCTTTAATTAAGATTGCAAACTTGGGGTTTTTTATGTAGCATGTAGTATGTGGAGTCTATGCTTACAACATTCAATGCTATCTGTCAATTAAGAAAAAAATCATGGCTACCTGGAGATGCAAGATGGCAAATTTGTTGACAAAGGGCATCTGTCTCTGTCAGACTACTGAAGTTCTAAGGAGTGCCAGTAGCTGGAATCCCATGGCTGGAGTGAGCATCAACCTTTGTTTGTAGCACTAGGTGGCTGCTTGTGCAGACCTCTCTATGGAGATAGTAAGTATTCCTTCAATTACATTGCATTTTCCTGCATGTAATTGTAGTGGACTACAGCTATTAAAAATAGGATAAATAACTGCAGTTTGTGAAGTTTTATCTTGGGATTGCAGTAAATAAGACTGGGGGATTTTTATTGCATAGCACACTGGCTTTTTTCATACAGAGCACAAGCATCTTATATTGTGCCTGTTTGCTTTATAAGTTGTCCATTTTTCAAAAGTGCCTGTCAATGCAAATACAAGGGTGCCCAAATTGTGTTTTCCTGACTACCTGTGGCCACTGCACCGTAGCCAGGGAACTGCAGCTGGTCTGCAGGATCCTATTGCCTTCTAATTAAAAGACTGTTAACAAGAAGCTTGGTGACCCCAAGAAACTTGAGTGCTGACAAAATCCCAAACAGTTTAGGAAACTCTCTGTAGTACAAAATATTATTGACACTTAGACTTACTTTTTATATGTACTAGTAGGGATAATATGATACCATGTACCTCTAATCTAATTCGCTTTGCAAATTATATTTTAATACTGTACAATGAGACTCCAAATACAAGTTTATTCATATTATTCATAGGAATAAGTGAAATAAAAATGTATCCAGAACTAGGTTTATCAAAAATACTTTCTCATTCCTATGGTTTAGGAATATATACAATTGTTGGGCTGAAAGGAATCTATTTTGGTCCAGTCCTTCCTCTGAATTAACAGTTATCAATGTTTTTCTTCCCCTCAATTATTTGCCTTGTTTTTATCTTAAAGCAAGCAAACAAACAAACAAAAATCTCTAACTGCTTCTCTTTATGACCTTTGTTATTCATTTGGCAGTTAGTCAAACAAACTTCTTGCCAAATCATTTTGTTCTCATTTTGTCTTGGCTAACTTTCAATGCCCTGTCTCTCATTTCTTCCTCTAGTTCAAATAGTTTTAGACCATTATTTATCTCTCCTCTGTGCAGAGCTTGGTGCACACCAGTGACATTCCCCCTTACTCTTTTCCCTTACAAAGATGACAGACCCAGTTTATTTAAAGTTTTTATTAGATCTTTCAGTCTCTTTATCTTTTGCTGAGCTCTGCTCCACCTTTTCTATTATGAGCTCTAGATAATAAAGAACAGACTGTGTTGCTCTTCCTTGTGTTCAATGTATATTTCACTAGGAGTGATCTCACTGCAGTCAACAGAGATCACTTATGGAGTAAGGTACTACTCAATTTAAGATTCGCAATCTGCCTTGGAGTGATCAGGACTATACACAATATTCCAAGTTCAGAGAGGTAATTTCCTCTGCTTTCAAGTACATCTCTACTTACGTGGCTTATAATGTTATTATTTAGCTTTTGCTTCTGATTAATTTTATTGGAAAATAGATATTTTTAACCCACCGTTGCATGCTGGTTTATATTTAGTCTCATTTATAACGCAGTCCCATATGTTGAGCTTCTTAATGTTACAAATGAAGCTAGATTTAGTGCTAATCTCATTTTAGTAACCACCTCAAGTCCTCCACACTAGTATAATAGGGAGCGGTGGTCCTGCTCCCACTGCAGTCAACTTTGAGACTTCATATAAATGCCATACAACGAAGGACAGGACTTGCAGTTGTGCCTACAAATGCCCTATTTTAGTTTTTCTAGAATATGGTTCTTATTTACTCTTTTCCAATCAATTAGTGTCTCTTTGTTCATGAGATTATTAAAAATTGCAAAAAGTTTCCCTGCCTCTTTTGATGTCTTCTATAACTCTAGGACAGGCCCTGATAACATCAGCATTCTTAATACAATTGAATTTCTCAGAATCCTGATTTCATTCAGTATTTTTTTATGCACATATGACTGATTTTGGTATCCCTATTATGTTCTAGTATTCATTCACTTTTCTACTGCAAGCAAGAAAGGACCACATATCCCCTTTTCAAATTCATACCTATGATTTTACTGAATTGCAGAGTAAAGTTTTCTATACTTCCTTAATGTACTCCAAAACTTTATCGGAAGCAGGATACACCGCCATATAGGTTTTGTCTATTTTTGCCTCTCATATTTTTACATTTATTCAATTGATTCGTATTTTATAGCAAAATTTCTACATTTTACTGAGTTTCTTCTGTGTTTCAGATTGATTCTTAATTATTTGGCCACTTAGAGCCACTTCCTTATTTTACAATTATTACTAAATGGCATACATATCCACAGAGTTAAACGCGTTTGTCTCGGACCACTCCTCATTCCAGCCTGTTCTCCTTGTTTCTCCTGGTGATTTTCTTCCATTTCACTCCACTACAAACCTAGTGTGACCTTTCAAAAATACGAGGACAATCTCCCGCCTCTACATGAAGACAACCAAGCCCTATGTATTTCTCAAAACTTCACTTAGAAATGTCCTCATTATACAGTAGAAGTAAATACTTGATCATACTAACCATAAGGGTACTGCTCCTCTGCCTCCTGTCAAATTAAGCATATGTAGATAGATACGCCAGTCAGTTCACGAGGAAACTACAATTCTGAAGAGCTCTCCCTTCTTTATTCTCTTTTTGATTTTGTAAAGATTAACCATGGATGCTTTATAGCCATGGAGCAGCACTACACACTTTGCCATTAGAAAACAGATCACCAGAAGTACACATTTTATGTGTATTTCAAAGGAACACATCCCAGCTTTCTGTGTAAAAAGTGTGTATAGCAGTTTTGTTGGCTGGGACCCGTAGGGCACATGTTCAGAGGACCTGTCCTTCGCAGCTTTTCAAACCACCACCTCTTGCACAGTGTGCACAAATAGTTCTGCTAACCTTCCCCAAGCACTCCCTGCCCAGGCCTCTTCCATCCTTCTCACCTTGCATGGCATCAGTTTTGAATTTTGCTCTAACCCTGCATGCCAGTGTGTTTTTATTTTTTAAAAGTAATGTGTGTTAAGTGACTTATTCACCCAAACCCTAGGTTATTCTTTCTAGTGCACTCTTTCTATTCTTTCTATTCTGTGGTATATCAAATGATGATAACGACAAGGGCATGAAAACATATATCATCCAATTAGATCTCAAAGGTTATTTTTTTAAAGCACAAAAGTTTTTAGAAAAAAAAGTGTCAGCTTCCATTGGTTATTATGACAGATGTCCCCTTGTGTCCTTGTGCTGCATCTTGCTGCATCCTTAAGTGAGAAGTCACATCAAAGTGTGATCCATTACAGCCTAGTGAATAATTTCTAATTGTTTCAGTGTCATATAGATGCTCCAGGGCATATCCAGTTAATGTGTAAGCATGCTTATCAAAGTACTGCCGGTGGGAGCTGTAATAATTTGGAGAGGCTGCTGGGTGGTCCCCTGGGGTTTGATGAGGGGACATGTCTGAATGAAGGTAGTCTTTAGCTAGTACCAAGCTAGATTTTGATATTCGGTCAGAACTGGGGCTGCTTATCCTAGACAGAGTTGTGGGACTGTTGTCATAGCCATTTTCATGTGGGCTCATAATCTTTCCATCTCGTGGTGGGATGTGTTCACACGGAGGAGTGCTGGCAACCGTGGGGACACGGCAGACATCCCCTGCCAACTGCTGCTGGGGGTAGTTGGCAAAACAGATAGCGTGCTTCTTCCCTGTGCCATTAATGGAAACCAGTGGATCAGGGGTTGTCTTCCGCAGATGTAGTCGGTTTTCTTCCTCTTTAATCATTTGCTGGGTGGCTCTTATTAGAGTTTCGATTTTGCTGGGCTCATGTGGACTGCTCTGGTATTGCTCAGGGCGGTATCGGTCGCCTGATTCACTGGCAGAGCCAGGATCGGGAGAGCTAACAACACTGTCCTCATCCCAGTGCCCTCTCCCTAGGAAAGAGAGAAACAGGACAAGCATTGAGATTGGAGGAGGCAAGCAATCTTGAAGAACAAGTACTCTGAACCTTATTTTACAGAAAGCAAACCAAGTCACAAGTGACAACAGTCACCAAAAATGACCATGGTAGACCCCTTGCTCTTAGTGACAGCCTCTAGTTTCCAGTGCCTCCATGTCAAATGACAAACACAGCTGAAAATACACAGAGACCTAAGCACCTCAACACAGACATCCAGTGTCATCCGAGACATTCTAGGGTAACCAAGCATCTACATAGGCCCAGCAGATATAGCAACAACTCTACAAGAACTTCTGAAGCAGCTAGAGGCCAGGCAGGATACACTAGAGAACACCAAAGTGCCCCTGGCATCAGTGTTCAGGCCTCTGACCCCTCACTCTTTGGATGAAAATCATCAAAGTCTGAGCAAATTTTGACTATCATGAAAACAAGTATCTCAAGGAACTAAAAGTGTACATGACTCCAGCATATCTTCTTAGCCCCTTCCAGGAGCTAAAGCATAGAGAAAGCAAGCATTGTGGAATAGTTTGTGGCCTTATGGTGACTTTTTGCAGGTTACACAACAATAAATAAACAGAAGTAATGAATCAGTTACTCTTCTTTAGAAGCATCAGAATCCCTTGACAGGTTAATTGGAAAAATATGATATCATAGCATTATGCACAATATTTGCTGTATAAAACTTTTAGAGCAGGAAAATAAAGCTGTTCTTACATCTCTTTAAAAAAATAAGGCCCACAGACATACCAGAGAAGGTGTTCAGCCTGCATGTAGCTGACAGGACATAGTCAGATCTGTCAATATTCACTAGGAAGTGAGTGACCTCCCCACCTGAACAGCCAGCTAAGGCCACACTATAATAAAGAGCCTGACAAAGGATTTGCTGACATTTGCTGCAAGAGGACATGTGTTGGACTGGCAACCTTTACATAATGATGCCTTTGCCTCAGCACATACAGTGTCTTCTTTGGGAATGAAGCCTTTTGGGTTGGTTTGATGGGTCTCCTTGAAGGAAACTTACTTGCAGAGCAGCAGATCCCCCTGCTGTGTGTTAGACCAGGGTGTACAGATCTGGGTTACAGAGTTCATGACAAAATAAGTGATGGGTTTTTATTATAAACATATCCTGGGTTTTGTATGTGGAAAGTACTGTGCTGCAGAGTATCTCAAAAGCCTAATTTTATCCTTCACAACCTCATAAAGTTCAGGGCCAAAATGCCAGGGCCTAGAGGTAGAAAAGGGAGCTCCATCTGCCAGAACACGTGGTATGTCAGGTTCACCATGGTTTGGTGGGGAGCTGGTCAGCCATGGCTCTAAGCTACGTGCTCTGTTCATCTCAATGCACAGACCACCCTGTCCCAGACCTCCTGAGGGTGACCAGAAATGCACGGGATCATACACAACATCCAGGGCCTTCCATAGGGGTCAGCTTATTGACATTTTTGTAAGGTGGCTCTGAACCAGAACTTCTAGATGATGCATTAAGAACAAAAGAGGAGGAAAATGTTTTTCTGCCCAGAGAAACTGCTCTGACAGCAATCTTTATGTAGCATTAAGCTTCAATTGAGAAAGGTCAAGGTTTGAAACAGCCTAAATCTAAATAAAAATTACACATTTAAAACAGAATCTAAGATTTTTTTTTCTCCTAAACTGAGAACAGGTCAGGTTTTACCCCCAAAGCTACATGCAGATTGAAGACCCACTGAGACATTTTAGACTTGATAAAATAAATAACTGCAGTACCTAGAATTATAGAAAAAAGAAGGGACAAACTGAAATCAAATTATATTATTCATTTGCATTAATTATCCTTGATAAAAACATGCAGTGGATATTTAATAATTTTGCACTTGTATTTCTTTCTGATATTTATAGATCACTTTATTTCTATGTTCCATAAGAATTCTCATGCATAAAGCTGGCAAGCAAAATTATCTTTTTGCTCAATTCTCTTTTTTGGAGAAGAAAAAGCTAGAGAAACACAAGTGTGACAAATACAGAACAGACAAAATGAAGGAGGTGTGTACCCACAAAAAAAGGGGAGAGCAGTACTCATCAGTACTTCCTAGAAGTGTATTTCCTAGAACTTTAACTTTTTCTCATCTCAACACAATTTTTCTCAGATTGAAGTAAAACAGAACAAGTTTTTATTTAAGAAAACTCATTCTGCAAGTTGATGGAATGGTACTAATGCAATTAGCTTTTCAGAGTTCTTCAAAACAGCCTATATTTTGACACATTTTTTTAGCAGAAGCTTTTTTAATATATACCACATTTATCCTTAATATCTTTAACTCTCACTTTGTAGTCAGATGCAATCTTTCAACTTTCAACTCTTAGCTTTCCCTTTCAACTCAACGATCTTTGGATTTTTCCAAATCCAAGCTCATCCTTTCACTGGAGTTTTTACTAGCTTCAGCTTCTGAAGATGTGCTGATGCACTGAGGATGCAACCTGCCAGACACCAAGCTATGCTTAAGTCTTGGTGCTGAAAAGATGTAGGCACTCAACTTGACTAAAAATTCTAGCTGAGGATTAAATGCCTAAAACCAAAAGCAAACGCAAATTTGCATTTACTTACATTGCAAAATGTAAGTAAAAAGAAACAGCAAAACTTATAGAATTTAATAATAGCCAGTGCAGAGAATATTCATTTGAGGAATGGTTTCTCCCATGATATTTAAGGTTGGGTTTAGTTCAAACTAGCTTTACACTAAATATATTCCATCCAAAGTATTTTTATACAGAGTCAAATAAATAGCACATTTCTATTAAGGTAGTGTAAATTTGTTCATGTTTTTAAGATCATCTTTAAGATCTCATCAGTAAGATATTCCCACCTTAATTTCACAGACTAAAAATTATACAAAAAAATCCATTTTGCTGCCTATAAGGCAGACTGTCAACCTGAAATTGAACTTTAAGTGTTCCTCATCTCCATAGACGCGACCTCTGAAGCAAGGGCATGCACCAAGGGTCTCTCTCATTTTCTGTCTCTCACATAAACAGCTGCATGTTCATGTCACATTGCTCTATCTGAGATGATGCCACTTCTGCAAATCTTTGTTCTCTCTTACCGTGAATCCTGTGCACTGAAGTTATGTGGGGCATACTGTTCTCATAAGCTTCTCTGCTCTCAGGGGACGACTTCGTCAGGGGCAACGCTGAACGAGAACCCCACCAGCTCTCCCTTCCCGGCTGCGGCGTGCCAAGGAAATAGCGGCCAGCTTCACACCTGCCTCCTTCACAGGCCTGAGTATGGAAATGTCTGTCATCAACCAGCCTGGAGTGGTCGAGTGTAAAACCATAGCAGAGAGCACTGTGGTCTGAGTACTGTCTGTAGGCACAAGAGATGTCGTGGTGCTGAGAGCTTGGTCTGTCCGCGGGCTCCAGGAGCTGGGGAGAAGCCGTGTCGGTCAGGGGGCTCCCACCCCACTGGCTCTCGTGGTCAGACTCAGATCTCTCAGTGTGAAATCCAGAATACTGCAAAACAGGAGGAGAAGTGGGGAAATTACTGGGTGAAATCTGCAAGTAACTGCATGGAAAAGGCAAAGTATGCATGTGATGCGGTGTTTTCTGAAAGGGTGCCCACACTTGCTGATTGTACAACATTCTCTAATGAGCTCACAGATGACAGGACCAAACTCATGGAAGTCTAAAACATCCCATGTTGACTCTTAATATCCATCTCCTTTACGATGTGTATTATTAGGCTGAGCAACATCGCTGTTACAATTCAATAATTTTTTTATTGATTTGAAGGCCTGTGGTCCTGCTCAGAAATGGTGCTCCAACTCTCTTTGGCAGAACACTTTCAAAAAGGACTGAAATAACACTGCTCCTGGAGCATTCTCTCATACCAAATTGAAATGAATGCATTTCAAGGGTTGTTGGTTGTTTTTTTTTTTCTAAGGGTTCCTTCTCTTCTCCTCATATTTTGTTTGTTGTTGGATTATTTTCTTACCTAGAATGGTATCTTGGAACTTCTTTCTTCCCATTAGTAGGGAAAAGAAATCCTTCTGTAGATCCTAGGACTATCAAAACCACTATAGAGTAAAGCTCTGAAGTGATAACAGATTGGTAGGAAAATAAAATCCCAACTCTGTTGTGTGTGGGAAAAAGGAAAATTCAAAAACTATTTGAATGAAAAACTGACTGCTAGGCAAAGAAGGCAGAGTCAGCATTTGCCACCCATGCTTAAGCAGGGTCCTCCCAACACAGAAGCAGGGTTAAGTTAAATATCACATATTTCTAGATATTCATAATGAATGTTTCAAACTTTTAGATACTTTTTGGGAAAGAAAGAAAATGGGAAAAAAAAAAAAAAGTGAAAAAAAAGAATGCTTATTAAACCTGCTAGGGTTTACCTTTCTCATTTTTAAATCTTTTATTTATTGGAATTGTCAGACTTCATGGAACATCTTTAAACCAATTTCACCCATGCTTACAGATTGGGATGAGACCAAAGCTGTACATGCTCACCTCTTCAGTACTCTACACTCATGTCACAAATCAATGTATTACAACATGAAAGCTTGGAATTCTCCCATTCGGTCACTCACCTTCCAGATGCCCACTCTGCTTTGTCTTTTAATAGGCGTTAGGCCTGTCTCCTGAAAACATAAGCTTACCTTCCTTTTCACTAGATTGAGTTGCCATGAAACTCCTCATTAACAGCCAAGATCAAGGTTTTATGCACTTACCAATTGAAAGTACTGACCAGATGTTTGAGTTACAGAAACTTAAAACATCTGTGCAACATCAGTAGTGAAACTATGGTTTTGGCATTTAATTGGGCATTTCTTCAGTACTCCAGTTTATATTTGGGAATACTGTTTGCTAAGAAAATATTATTTAAAGGAGAGGGAAAAAAAAATGTGCTGTGGCTTTGGGATGCTCAGTGATATTTTTTTATTAGTTTTCAGAATACCTGTTTATTAGTTTTCAGAATACCTGTGGTAGGCAAAAAGCCTACCACTAGATATGGAGGAGATCAGCAAGTTAGTACCAGCACATTCACTGCAAGGTTTTAGAAATTAACAGATAAATCTGATTTTGCAGGGTATGATAGTTATAGAGCCACAGAAAAGTTGTTCTGTCAGTAACTTGGAGTACATTAACTGAGAACTTTATCCAGATATTGCAGTGTTACGTGACCATCTGAGAGATCTAATTCTTCTATTACCCTTTATACCTAATGTCTTCAAATTGTTTAGTCACATAGGTATCTTCACAAATACTGACTGAATTACTGTAAACTTTTTGACAAAAATCTATAGACAAAATAATTTCCAATGAAAAAACATATATTATTAACAAGATTTTTACTATTATTAGTTTAAATGCAAATGCACAAAAGAAAAACTACCTTTGTATCTTCTCTGAATTTTAGTATTATTTTTAGCACTGTTTTTGCATTTGACCCTTAATTTAAAATGATAAGCCAAACCATAAGATAAACATAAAAATAAGTATAAAAAAGTTAAAAGTCCATGTATTTTCTTATTAAAAACAATACTCAAATACTCACACTATGTATTTCTTTCATAAGGATGACAAAGAAACGTATTTCCAATAATATTATAATGAAATTTCATTTTTGGGACAATTTATGATAATAATAAATGCCAAAGGTTCTTCCAAACTGAAAATTCTTAATTTTATTTAGCCTTAATAGATATTCTTCTTTTAGTTCTCTGTTTCTCAAGGCATTTCATGATCCAACATAGCTTCTCTTGAAGGAAATCGCTCCATTTAACTGAAAACTTGCTCAATTTTTTTTTTTTTTAATCTGGGACCAGACCACTAGGGCTTCAACTGCACAGGCCTTTGTGCACCTCTCTCAAAGAAATGAAAAAAATTTCAAAGGGTACATGTTGAGTATATTGGAAATGCACCATGTAGTATCATTTAAGCAGGTAGTCCAGACCAACAGTACTTCAAGGATATCCTTTGGACTTGATGCAAATTATGATTATTTGAGATCTGACCCACAACAGCTGCTAGGCCAAGGACAGAATTAAATTAACAAACTGAATTGCTTGCAACTCACATTATCTACCAGGGTTTGCTGTGACTGCTTTTTCTTAAGGTACAACATAAACACAGCCCCAAAATATGCCTATTTCCCTTTAAAATTAATCACATCTCTATTTGGCATGGCTCTACTGCTGCAGTCCTACCACTGCTTCTTCTGGGAATCTGATGTTGACAGGTGGAGACTCCAAAGAGGGGCATGTGTGACACGTTGACAGGGAGAGAAATTAAAAGATGATCAAAGATACTGCTTTACTGAAATGAGTGTAGAAGCACTATCTCTGAAGTCAAAATTAGGCTCCCACATGTCAAGTGATGAAAGACCATAGAAAATGGCATCATATTTAATGAAGATTATGGCAAATTGAAATTTGTGGTGTTTTTTTTTTTCTTTTTCAATTCCAGTTCTGACTCACCAGATATCATTTCATTTCTGCTAGCAGTCCTGTATCTGGCAGAATTATGGTTTGGGGGGGGTTGATAAATTTTAACTAGCAGATACATGAAATATGGTAAATAACTTCAGACAGGCAACTCTGAAAACCCTTCAGGTGGTTTCTGAATAGTTTCCCGGCATAAACAGCAATGATAAATAAATTAAGTGATCCTCCTCCAGCTGGTTCCTGGAAACTGTATTACCACCTCCCAATACTAGAAAGGTCTTTCAGGGTGCTAATCCAGTCAGCACTGACATGCAAGGCCTCTGTAGGTCACCACTGATGCTATTTTCACTCAGAAAAACGTCAGGAGAGCTGAAGGGGCAAGGAAATAGGAAAATATAAATCCAATGTCCGAGAAAAGCTTACTTCACAAGAACCCATGGAAGTGTATCAGACCAGTAAAACAATTTAATATTTCTCAGTCAATTTTCTATTGTCTGACCTTCCATTTCTACAGGTGTCTCACTGGCCTGAGCAATCCTCCTGTCATATGCAGCAACATCAGCCTGTTCCACACACTCTGCCAGATGTTCAAACAATAGATGTTATAGATCTCTAATTTTCTGGCAGTCTACTCTGGTTTTTATCATAATAAACATTAAATATATAGTGAAACCCTCTCAGAGTCCTTTTTTCCATGAAAAACTTTCACTACATCAGCATTAGCAGTTTTCCTCTTGATTTGTGTGTTAACCATAAGAAAAAACATCACAGATGCAGGCTGTATTGTACTAAGAACATATGCATGCTTTTAAATCACTTTTATCTTACTTTTTACTAATGTAATCCTGAAATGTAAAATATGTTCTTTTTGCATTCACTATTATAGGCAGAACAGATGGTGAAAGGCTTAGATTAAAGTAATACAGCATGTCCATTAAAATAACCCCCACTGCTGGTGACTCTTCACCAGATCAGGAGTTATGTTTACTATAAAAAGAGGGGATTGCTTTGCTTTTGAATACACTGAAAGCTGCCAAAGCTTTAGGCTACAGGAAGAAATAAGAAATAAAAAATAAATAATAATATTAAAAAACAGAAGTGTGACTGGCATTCAGCCTCATTCTGTTACCTTTACCCCGTTGGGTGACAAGCCCAAATAGAGGTGGATTGCAGAATTAATCCAGATTATTTGTTTAAAGATGCTATGATGTTTAAAGATGCCGTGATAAAACCAATTTACCTCCAAAATCAGGTATATTAATATACACCTACTAGAGATGGTTCTTATTTCCCAAAACTTAGGCATGCTGTAACACACACCAAAGCCCCCATCCAACAGTATTTGGGTACAAGCTTGTATGTGTTTGTTCTCTGTATATACATAATCTTTATCCAAGAACTAAAATGAGATATGAAGTTATAAAACTTCATCCAGATTTGACCATAAAACATTTCCATTAGAGGTAGGCAGCAGATAATTTTGAATATTTTCTTTAAACAATCATCATTAATGGGAGATTAAACTCCAAAGCAGTTGTTCAGATGATCACAATTAAAATGTTTTTCTAATCTTGCTGCTATTTCCTGTGTACAGAATGAGGTCCAGGGCTAGCTTTTGGGAACACAAAATAAATGAGGTCCAGGGCTAGATTTTGGAGCCCCTCACAGTGATTATTATTATGGCATCTTTTAACCAACTCACAGTTTCCTTTTTCTGACAATCTCTTTCAAGTTGCCTTCTCTCCTGGTTTTTTTCACCTACATTTTCAACTCTCCAGCCTCTCTGGTAGAACAGAACTAGAAGAGCACTGTTCAAAGTCGGTGAGCAAATCCCCCAACTATGTAATGATATTTGGGTTGCTCTGCTCTCCACTTGCTCCTTCCCCTGCCTGGGGCTGGTTTCACAGAACCCTTAGCCCACTGTGCTAAGCTCTGTTAATCGGATGATGATCAATGCCCACAATTTAATAAACTCAGTATTTACTGACAGCTACAAGCTCCATGTTAAGCTATATCTTCTTTTGCATAAGATTTGAGGGGAAAAAAAAACCAACATTAATGGTTTCTTTGGTGACCCAAACATGCACCTTCTGCCCTACCAGTAAACATTTGGCTGAAATTTAATAACATGGGTTTTGTACGGTTCACAGCTGATGTAGGTATCCTACGGGCACACAATTGGCAAGGGAGAGGATTATCAGTCATCACCCAAAAAGGATATGATTCCCTTTCTCACAAAGCAAACAGTAAATGGGGAAAAAAAAAAAAATAATATATATATATAGTTAAATTTTGCTATGTACCCTTCTAAGAAATACTTTGTCAACTGCCTCTGTCTTACTAATAAACTTCCTGCTTTGTTCCTCCACCAAAACCCAGGCTCCTATGTAAGCCAAACCCTATGTCCTCACTTTTCAGTCATGGCTTTTGAGTTACACTCTAATTATCCACAACTGACTGGCAAATTACGTGGGCTGTAGGCCGAGAGACAGAGACCATACCACCTACTGCATGTTCTTCACAGCAGCTTTTCTTTGTCTTTCAACAGTTTATTCAGTAGTGGAGAAGGATTAGAGGGATGCAAAGCCGAGCTGCCACTGCTGCTTGTGGTGATGTGCTACAGTGAACTCTATGAGCATTTTTCAAGACGTTGGCAACTAGCAAGGCTGCTTCTCTTTGAATTACTAAATATGTGACTTTACTACCAGGCAGCTGGTAGTGAGGATGCAAAACGAAACTGGAGACTTAAAATCTTGAGTTTTCAGACAACAATCTCTAATAAACCACCAGTCTCAATGCTATGCTGCTAGGTCAGGATTTTTTTTCTGGTGGCAGAGAGAATAAGGAGGTACTGATGAAAGTTACACTTTCAGGAATCAAATTGATGTGGGAGAAGAACAGGTCTCCAGCTGAGATTGTCCTGCTAGCAAATGAGGATTCCTGAAATGACCATGTAGGGGGAGGTGAAGGGTAATTTCAAAAAATCAGATTTAGTAATCTTAAAAATCTAATTTAGATTTAGCTGCTGGTATCTTTCCTGATTCTTCAAAGCAATTTTACTGCAATTTTTGGTGTAATGCTTTTAAGAAAAAGCCTCTTCTTTAGCAATTCACAGAAATGCACGTGAACAAACAATTTAAAAATACGAGCTGTAGGAACCTCTGGCAAAATTAGATTACTAAAATTAAGAATCTGAGTTCATATCTAGGTGTTCAGTTAAATATTATCTGTACCAAATGCAGATGTCACTTAACTGAATTTTTTACCCTTGGTACTTTTCAGGGGGCAAAGAAAAACCGAAGGAAGTGGTGTGGAGACTTGAGCATACATTGTACACTCTCAGAGGTCCATTTAGAAAACTTTGTGCCTGAAGAGAAACTGTAGTTATCAAGGTCATTATCAGTTAAATATTGACCTGGACTCTTCAGAAGTACATAGGTCTTCAATGTTACATCACAAATGTATACATTTATATCTACTCTGTGGTGACATAAGGGCACTGAGACTTGCATCATTATTTAGTAAACATAATGGTTATTTCAACAGAGAGATTTGAGCTAAAGTGTTGATAGTGTAAGTGTGCAAGTGCTGTGACATCATCAGTAGAAACCAGTTGTGTAAATGTACTAGAGAATCCCAGGTTCAGAGACCAAATCAAGTCAGATCTATTCTCCAATCAACAAGACATTCCTTACACTTTAGGCCTGAAAATGAAATCTGAGAAATTAAAGCCTACTGGTGTCAAGAGCCACCTCTTAGCTCTTTCTCCCTTCCAAAGCTTTATACATAGAAAACCTTTCTTGTTCCAGTTTAGAAAGTTAGCTTGTTGCTTTCCCTCCTCAAACCTCACTCCTCTTGATTAAGATTTCAGTATTAAACTGTTGTCAAACATCTGGCAGGTTTATAGTTATGCTGGAATTATTAAAGTGTAAGTAAAAAAAAAGCAGGCTTTCTCCCATGGCAAAACTCACAATCCTCTCTAACCAAGTATTTCAAAACCAACATTTTCACTTGTCCTTCTGTCCCCTCCTCATTAACTCTGAGCCCTGTGTTCTTACTGTTGTTGTTGATGATTTACTCTGCATGTTGAAACATAAATGTTTCCAGCTTTTTAGAAACAGTTTAAAGAAACATATTCCTCTCTCAAGACCTTATAACCTGTTGCCATTTATTCTTTTTGAGTAGCATGTTCTTCGGTCCGTTCTAATTACTCCGGTAAAATAGCAGTCAAAATCAAGATATTAAAAATATTTAATTTTGTTTTTCAAAGACAGCTACCTGTGGGTATGGTGATGTCCTTGATTTTGACTTTGTGCTCGAGAGGCGGGATTTGCTTCCCTTCCTATTATCCGTTAGGGTCGGAGTTGAATTTGCGTATGAGAATGCCGGCTTGGTAGCAGTGACCTGATCCAGGGAGAGCTGGAGTCCTTTATATTCAGTATCCCTATATAAAAGGCAAAAGTGAAAAACAAACTCACTTCATATCTTAATGGGAAACATTCCTTCCTTAGTAGGGGGTGGGAATGAAAGGTATTTTTAAGGAAAAGAATAAAACTATCCAGGGCAAGCCAGTATATCTCCCTAATAGATTTAAGTAGTATAGCTTACTAAACAATAGCACTATTTTTATACTAGAAATTATTGCTTTTTGCATCCAACTGTTATCATCGTGATCTACTTTCTTCAGTAATAAAAAACAGTGGGATGGAAATTTCTGAGATGTATATTACAGTGTTGCATTGGTCACACAGCTAAGCAGCAAATAAGATACATTTTCCTCAAAACTCTTTTGTCTGTACAACTACAAACTTACCACATGTGTATATGTTTTTGCATTCATGCATTTGTGGGGGTACACATAGCAGCCTACATAGATGGCTAAATAAATTGTACAAATAATATTTTTTTTTTAATGAAAAACATTTCATCTTTGTATTTTTCACCGTTCAGAAAGTTTCAGGCAATTGATGCAAATTTGTGAATTTTTCTTCTATGAGTCTTGTGTTTGTTCCTCCATTTGAAGCTTATTGTACTTAAAGAGTTCACTAGTCAGAGAAAAGAGATAGATAAATGCAAGCCTTGTTATTTAATTAATCTGTCCCTCACGCACAAAATACTAGAGGTTTTCTATGGGGAGCTAGATGTAAGAGCAGTTTGTGAAGTTCAGTGTTAGTTTCATCAAACTTTCTAATGAATACATACAAGTAAGGAAAACTGGCATTATTCATACTGTCTTACTAAGACATTGCATTAGACTTCACCCCCTTGCACACATCTGCAGGGCTGCTGATACCTGGGGGAGTAAGAAATGAACCCTCCAGCTTTCATGTAGTCATACGGAACCTATTCTGACAATGATTTATGAAAAGAGAGTGAAACAAGGATTTCTTCCTGACCTATCTACCTGGAGGAAAAGAGGAAGGATTCATGGCTTTTCTCTTCCTTCGTGTTAAGCAGCAGAGAAGAAGGAGAACAAGGAAAGAATAATGTTTCTCTTATCAGTCAAGGAGGCTATGTTGCCTATGTCTGTGTTCATTCTCACATTACCCCATAGACCTACAGACTCATCCCTAATGAATTATATTAATAATAAATAAACCCAGAGTTAGCAACAATATCTTGCTCTATAATCATACATATCTTGATATAAGCCACGGCAGTCTTACATTTTTCAGAAAGGAACTGCACAGCAACCTGAACAATATCACAGCTTAGTACACTAAAATGTTTTGAAATAAAAGTCAGGAGGCAAAAAGATAAACTTACTAAATCACTGAAATAAATGAAATAGGATAGATCTTTGAACAGCCACAGATAAACCTGCAGAACAGACAAGTTAATTCATCACAGTTTGACACTAAAATTTTTTTGCACATGGCAAGCCACAAACTTGGTCAATGAGGACTGTTAATTTTTTTTGGCAATGCAGCCAATGTTTATGTATCCATGTGTATATAGCACATGAAAATTAATCACTCACTGTAAATACACTGTTTCTATTCCATGGCAGACAGAGATTAGCCAACTATAATTAATGTTTTGTAATGCAAAATTACTTCTTAATGAGGTAATTTCTTTGAGTTTTGGCTTTAATAGAGATAGGTCTCTGCTATAGTATTTGCATTTCAAATATCCTGCCTGCTGTGAATGCACCTGAATACAGGGATTTGCTTTGATCTATTTGACAGGTAAGGTTCATCCACATATTTTGAAATCATTAATCTTTCCCATTGTTTCCCTCAGAACTTCTATCCAGACCACTTGACTTGACACGCAAAGCATCTGTCTCCATAACTGAGTCTTACTAAATTATCTTTATGTTTTACAAAACAACAGAAAAAAAGGAATTCATTTAATCTTCATATCTAACTACTAAAGTAGGATGGGTTGCAATCAATAGTCCTGGAAAAACTATCAGTCTTATCCTGACATACACATTCCCTCTATCTGATTACAGGAAGAGGAAGTGTCCTGTGATGTCAGTGTCAAATGCAGAGAGTGTTGCCTCCAGAAATGAAAATTAATCAAAATTAAGTAGATAAGTTGTTCACAGCCTCAGGGAGGTGAGGAGGTTCTGTTCTGGTTTTGCAACCACCAGCCCTTTTGCCTCCCTTTTTGCTGGTGAACCCTTAGCTCTGCCATTATCTCCCCACCTCTGGTGCAGGTCACCCTGTAACATTCTGCTGCTTCCTCATGTCAGTGGAAGAGTTTTTAAAAATTGGATGAAACACAACCTCAGTATTCAGACCAGAGACTGTCACTCCAACAGTACTTGCCTGCTGTTATAATCTGTATAAGGTCCAAGCTTTCAGATCATAGAGCACTGTGCAATGCTTCTAGGTCACAGGAGTCTAAAAAAAACCAAACAGGCAAATCAGGCTGCCCAAAACCTTGCATGCCATTATGTGTTCCTAAGTCCTTGGTATTGTTATGGCAAAGAGCCACCCTCCCAAAACACCACACATTAGAATAAACACCACAAGCTGGTTATTTGCAGCCAGTTTCTTGTTACAATAACATCATAAAACAAAGGATAAAAGGAAAATTATCTGAATTTCTTGTTGCTGAATGCAAAGTATTCCCATAGAAAAAGACTACATTTGAGCTCTCCTTGCAGGTGAAACACTGGGGCTTTTTGGCATGACTGAGGCATGATTCAGAACCATCTCAACTCTGCCTTAGCACTGCTACCCTTCAGAAGAGACAAGACAGACACCAGAGCACCAGTAGTAACAGGCCAAGATAAATATCAGAAGAGGTCTGGATTTCGGTTTTTGGGTGTTTGGGGTTTTTTGGTTTTTTTGGGGGGGTTAGTTTTGGGTTTTTGTGTGTGTGTGTGTTTTTGTTTTGTTTAGTTTTAAAGTAAACATGGAGGAAGGGTCCTGTGGTCTCAATGTCAGATCTAGAAGATATTCCACCAAGAAATTAAAACATTTGAGTATATCCATATGCACTGTGAGGCAAAGAACTAGAGAAACTAGGGCTCCTAGTGAGACACATACTACAGATAGAAATTCTGACAACTTCCTGGAGGAATTAATAAAATTTCCATGAACCATGAAACTGTAATTTCCAGATTCCTGTTCTCAGACGTCTGAATTCTCTGTTACACAGTCCCAGAAACAAAGTAGTACTGAGTCTTGTGATCTACATGTAATTAAAAAAAAGATGATGAATACAAGCCTCTTCCTCCAAGGTCCTCACCTACAAGATCTCGCAGGGGTCCATAGAATCTACGTCTCTGTACATGAGACTGCTGAGAGAGAGAGTGATATGGCATGTGTTCAATTGCTAACAGTATGTTGCTGACAATCTACTATTTATCTCATTTTCTGATGCAACTATCATCACTATAAAACATCAGAATAACTACAGGAAATTAGCTCTTAAATGAAGAACAGATGAATCAAACTGAATCCAGACAAGACCAAAGTGAAGCTTCTTTGCAAAGGGAAACACATTGAAGACCTCCACCTTTTCATGATGGGAAACAGCCATCCTTTCCACAGTTGGATGGAAATTCTAGGTCTTCTTTGACTCCTCAAAAAAACGTGGATGCATATGCTTCTGAAAACAGATTATTTCTTCTCCCTCTTGTCCCTCCCCCCTGTATGAGAATCGGGCCAGTATGGTCAATGTATCAGGCACCTACAGACTGGATTATCATGCTTCACTGTAAGCAAAAAGATAACAGAAGGGAAAGCATAAAACCCTCTTACTATAACATGCTGCTTCCCATTTTCTTCTCAGATCTAACCCCCACAAATATTTCCACCCTGTACCATGCCTCTCATTCTTCCAGTGGCCACTATAAAGCTTGAGCCCAGTTTTGAAAACACTTACTGATGTACTAGAGCTAGCGTATGAACAGCCAAGTACTGATGGCTTTACCAGCTGCACTTCTCTGCAATAAAGCATCTACAAGTTGAGTGCAAATCATTCTTTACTTAAGTGATCTAGCTATAGAAAGCTGCAGTGGTGGAGAAGGACAAAGGCTGAAGCAGAAAAGCATTTGGAGGAAGTCAGTCTACATGCAACTTGGAGGCACTCTGGATCAGCAATACTTGTGTGAATAGTTCTCAAAATTTGTCGTCAGAAGACACTTTCTGGTTACCAACACTGTCAAAATGAAATGAGGTGGCAGCAGTCTATCTAGTGAAAGTTGAAGGAAGAGATCAAGGCTGATTAACAGGTAGACCCAAAAATGAACAGCAAGGTTATATCAGAGCACTGCAAAACCTGACTTCTTGGCAAGTTACAGAGCTTGCACAAATATGGTAACTGAGTGTGTGGACAGAGCTCACCATGACAATGAAAAAAATGCGTTCTTATACATGGCCTTGATGAAGGGAAAAAAAAATGATGAAAGGCTAAGTCAGCACTGATAGAAATAATGTTGGGAAGACTGGAATTAGTGTCAGAACCCCAGTGGGCACGGTATGGCCCAGGACAAACTAAAACTGTACAGACAATCGGGGTTTTTTGTAGTTGTGTCTCTTGGAGTAATAAGGAAAATTTTGGGAATATTTTAATCAAAATGTAAAAATTAAAGTGACAATAGCCATTAACAGTGGAGAGCTTAAGACACAGAATCACAGAATCATCCGGGTTGGAAAGGACCTCTGAGATCATCAAGTCCAATCCTTAATCCACTACCACCATGGTTACCAAGCCATGGCACTCCAGCCTCTTTTTAAAAACCTCCAGGGACAGAGATTCCACCACCTCCCTGGGCAGCCCATTCCAGTGCTTGATCACCCTCTCTGTAAAGATTTTTTCCTAATATCTAACCTAAACTTTCCCTGACAGAGCTTAAGTCCATGCCCTCTGAAGATATTAAGATTCCTTGCCTTAAGATTGTGTTGGCTATGGAACAGAAGAGAAATTAAGCCCTGAAAAATGCTTTCAGATCACAAAAGCAGATGAACAGGATATATCCAGAGGAAGTAGTAAAATAATTACATCCATTAGCAACAAAAAAATATCCAGAGTCAACAAGAACTTAAGAAGGAGGAGAAGCAGACTCAGGAACAGAGATCTTATACATAAGCATGACTGAAATCTTATAGAGAACTTGTGTCATAAGCAGCACAACCTTCAAAACAATGAGAAAACCTTCAAAAAAAAAGAAAAATTATCAGCCCGTGGAAAATTCTGCAAAAGCACCTTCTTACATTAATGACAACTATGCCAGTAAGGAAGAATAAGCTATACAGGCAGTGACTGAGAAAACACAGATAACCAACAAAAAGATGGGTATTAACAGTGTGGTTTGTTGCATCAAAAAACACTAAATGTAAATACCTTAAAGAAGGTGAAACGAAATTCAGCTTTCATGTGTGGAGTTATGGCATTAGATTAAAAATTAATTCCATTTCATTCTCTCCAGCAGTAATGAAATATTACTGTGCAACTCGAAACAGATCTTACTCTTATTCTCAAGTATTTCTCAATTGGTAAGATGAACAATATGCAATGATCCTACTGGTACTGGAAATCACAGCAAATAAAGAATAAAAAGGCATTAGGTGACTACCTAGACCTGAAAAACACAGGATAACCTATACTCATGTCATTCCTTATAGGTATTAATTAATGAAGTACAAGCTACAAGTAAAAGCATTAAATGATCTTAACGCAGCAGGTTCCTACACCAGGAATGCAGTCATTCCCATGACTGAAGCAAAGTGCAAAGCACTTTTCATGCAAAAGAAAAAGAAGTAATATTTTAATGAGTTGCACTATTAGTTCTATTGAACATAAAATTTTTGTTCATCTTTTCCTCTAGTTTACATGAAAAATGTATGAAAAGGACATGTGCACACCGCATTTCTTTTAGATAAAAATCAGAAAAATTACATTAGTCTGATTTTCTGCAAGTCTAACAGAACACAAAATAGTAACCATTAATTCAAACTAAAGGTGGTAATGTCATTAATGTTCTGTCCATTTCAATGAGTTGTTGAAATTCAGTTAAAATCAGCCACGAACATGGTAAAAATCAGGCACTTCCCCATTCATGTCTGACCACAATACTGTAATATATCATTCTTCTACTTTTAAACAATGCCTGCAACTTTTAACATTTCCACACTCCAGCTGATGCAACGCTAACAGAGCCTGAAGTCAGCAGATGAGTAAAAAGAGAACAGATTCTAGTTGTTTGTCATCTTCATGGCTTTCTAAATCAGCAGATGGTACAACAAAACAGACAATTTCCTCATCTGCTGTGTCACTGTTCCTGTACAATGTGTCTCAGAAATGTTTACAAAGGCCTCAGTCTGCTCACAAGACTTGTCAGGAGTAGCACGTGCAAACCTTTCTGCTTCTTTCAGAACCAGTCAAAATAAAGAGGGTTTCGCTTTGCTCACATAGGAAGCCAAATTTCAGGACAAAGTGGGAAAAAACTGTTGAACCTCTCCGCTTGTTATGAAACTACACCAGCATTTAGTTTTGTCATCTCAGAGATACTTCCTGCCTCAGTTCTACCATCAGTTATGGGGATGATGTTAATAATTCTCCTTTCTAAAACATTTTGAGTGAAAAAAATTTCATATAGGCTTGACCTACTGCTCACCAAATTAATTGGGAAGACCCTCCAAAAATCTTTCAATTGGTTGTTTGTATGAGATCTGTATATTGGATCCCTTCATTAAGCTTCAGCCACCCACTTATCTCCATAAATAGCATAAGCAATCATAGCTTATGATTGATCAAAGCATAACATCACATTGAGTCAAAGTTTACAGCCATTCACATAGATGATATCACATTTCTGTATTTGCTTTTAAAGACAGAGCAAGCCAAACCAGGAAGTTTAATTAATTTATTTGACATATGCAGGAAAATTGAAGCACAAAGTTTCCTATATGGAACATTGAAAAGAAATGCCTGAGGATATCCTTTAGACAACTACTGTCAGAGAAATTTTATATATTCCCTGATTTTTTTTTGTCTCAGAACACAGTTGTTGAACCATCAGTTGGAGTTAAATAAAACATCCTGGCCTCTAGGTAAACATGCGGTGGCATTTTCAGCATTCTGAAGGTACAGCTTGTCATTCCCGGCCACGTGTCTAGCTATCTCTGGCTCCAAAAGGAGCCCTTTGTACACTATATCTGCCTTTACTAGATTTGCTAAATGAAAATATGCACCAGGGATTTATTTTGCAAATCAGAAGTCTAAGATATCCTAGGCTAACTACATATAAATATAATTACAGTCTTTCATTGCAGATAGCACTGAAATTAATGCTTAAATTTAAAAAAAAAAAAAACAAAACTATTATCCGAGTTTAAGTCTGTAATATTTATTTATGCTGGAGTGCTTTCTTTCACATGCAAAGTGCTAGGAGCACAGCTGGCTAAAAGTCATGTTTAATCTGTATTCAATGCTTGCCAAGTTCAGCGAAGAAATAGATTTGACAGTAGTTTGTGTTTATATATGTTAGAGCCTGCTTGATAATGAGAAGTTTGGATTAAATGGACATAGTTTGCAGTGTTTTGTTTTTTTTTATTTGGGGGGGGGTAGTGGGATGGCCACCAAATGGTTAAGAATTCCTTGCCCAAGTCCCCAATTAAATTATTGTGGTGACATCTTTGTAATAATTTGGGGGTTTCCATTAATTCAAACTCACCTGCACATTCAAAAGAATATTCTGAATAAGCCAAACACCTGCTAAATGAAATTTTTAAAAGTTTATTTAAGTTTATTTTTTTTCTTCCAACGACTCCCTTTCAACCACTTCATAAAAAGCAGTATCATTCCAGTGTGTCTGCATATGCATGTACACAGCATCCCTTAAGGAATTAATACCACACAAACATAAGTTCCCATCCCTGTAAGATGGTTTCCATTTCAAAAAAAGCCATATGGACAACAGTAAACAGACTGCTGTCCCACAGGATAGATTTCCAATCTCAGATTTTTTTTTCATATTTTTATGTGTTTAAGAATGTACCTTGAATATCACTGACACCTTTAAGACACTGATCTAGTAGCCAAGTGATCTGAATTCAATTCTCAACCCTCCAACAGGCTACAGGTTTCAAACTGTACAAATCATGTCTTATGGCTTTTTAGCAAACAACTTGGCAGCCAGTGGGACTTTTGGTATGGATAGGGACAAATTCAGCCCAACACTGATTAGTTCTGAGAATCCCAACTGTAACTTATCTGAATACTACCTTTGAAAGAGAGGATAAAAATATGTTCTTAACAGAAACAGTTCTTTTGAGAAATATCTTTGTCTTACCTATTAAATGTAACCTTTTTGTTGGAAGAAACCATCTCATGCCACTGAAGCATATTATAGATAATGTCACTAAGCAAAATCTCAGTTGCAGGCCCTGGCTGCACATCCATCACAGATAGTAAAAAATATATTTCCCAAGGCCAGTACACATGTCACCATTGATGAAAATCATGGTTTTCATAATCTCCATGTATTCAATGCAAATGTTTTTAACTATGTCTTGTACTTATTCTTGATTAAACCACTTCCAGGTAGTTAATCATTAATGATTTCTTTACAGTTGCTGTGCAAACAGTTCATTCATGCCTATGACATATCAAATTTCACAGACGTGTTCTTTAATTGGATTCATTTATTTCTAATCTGCTTAAGCCCTCACTAGTGTAATGCTTGACTAAATATACATTAAATTCATTTATTTAAACTGCTAAAATAAATTTGATATGTATTCTATGAATAAAAATACTTGATTGAATACATGTAATACCATTGTTATTGTGTACCTAACAGAAAAAAATATTGGAAGTAGCACACTACATAGCTATATGATATAGCTGAACAAAAGTATTTGAGAGGTTTTTGGCAGGGATTATAGATTAACAGGTTTCAAAATCCTGCGGATTTCTATAGCACATTAAGGCATGTAATAAGGAGAACCAAAAGAAGCTCCTCATAATTTCATGAAGTATGTTTAATGTTTTTACTTTAAAAAACAGTCACTTTTTTACAGATAAGTCTTATACCAGTTCTTTCCCCTTGTGGCAAGAAAAAAAGGCTAAAACAACCAAAATACTTTCAAGCTTTGAGTATTTTATGCTTTGTAAGTAATAGTAGCAGAAAAGCTGGCATAAAATTGGATCTAAGTCCTGTTCCTGAGTGTTTGAAAGCCACAATAGATAGATGTAGCTGTAGAATTAGTTATTAGGGGCATATACAGCACTCCTCCACAGGGCTTAATATGGTCTTTAAAACCTAGCTTCAGGCTTTTCTTTCTAAAACTGGTGTCCTTAAACACTATTTTGGTGAAGAACCCTCTGACTTATATGTCTCACCACTTACACCTAGACGTTTCACAAAAGACCTCATTGCAGGGAGGTCACTGATAACACAGATTGCCCTGTGTGTAAGAAAATGCACATCATTGCATAACTATGTAGTAAATGAGAATTACAAAAATGAGGATTATAACTCATACTATAAAAAATACACTTGTGCACCTACACCTCAAATATTGTGTACTCTGACCATCCAGTCTGAAAACCTGAATAAGCTCAGAGTGGAACATCAAGAATACTGAGCTTGGAATAGCTTTTCTGTGAGAAATAAGCAGGAGAATCAGAAGGCTGAAAAAAGAGGAGACTAGAACAAACTAGGATCTCTAAATTTTGAGCAACACAAAGAAAATTAGTAGGAAGCAGTTTTTCACTTTTTCTTCTAATGCAAGAAGTATGAGCTATGAAAGGAATTAAAAGGTGGCACCTTCATAACAAAAGAAGGCCTTCCTTACATTTATGTAAGCTTGGAAAAACCTCACGTGCTTTCAAAAAGTAATCAGTTTAATTTGTACAGAAAAAAACACAAGACACTGATAACTAATATACTCAAAGGTCTCACCTCTTTCTAGGAAGTCATTTGAACTTGAAGAATGGGAGAAAGTGCTGGGGAAGCATTACTGCATGCTTGTCCTATTTTTAAACCCTTTCCAAAGTATTTGCCATGGTCACTACCAGTATGTGTCTGATCCTGTATAGCTGTTCTTATGTTACACTCTACACCACAGTAGTTAAGCAGTTTCATACTTCAGTTCCTTTGAAACTGTGCAGTGAAGAGTGGTCCTGATTACTTGCTCTTATTACTTTCACTAATTTACTGTAAAAGTTAATTTATTGATGTTTCAGATATTATCAATGCCTCTGTGTTCCCCATAATTAAATCTTTTGTTGGGACAACCTTCCTAAGATCCTAAGCTGAAGATCTAAAAAAGAAGCTAGCTTTTCTGTGACAACTTTGTGGATAAGCTTCTATGATCAAGGAATAGTTTATTTTAGGGAAACTATGTGCTTGAAAAATGTTTTAATGTTCATTCTGTTTGTTCTTCCTTGGGAAGTTTCCTTTCTGCATGCCTCATGACATCCTTATCCAACATTCCAGACTGCTTTTTTCTGATCAGCTGTAAAGAGATGGGCTGAGTCTAAAAAGATACATGACTTCTGTCTGGTGAGGAGGTCTCATTTACTATAGGTCACTTCCTTTTTCATCAGATTAGTCCTGTTTTGTCATAAGACTTTCATCCTTCTCAGAATAAGCAAGAGTTTTCTACAGTAAAAGCCTTTTCAGTTCTTTTGACTGAAGTTCCTAAGCTTTGGGAAAAGGTTTCTCAGAGCTATTATCTGTCATTACCTGCCACAAAGCAAGCAACCATTATATGCTACCTAAGAGGTGCTTTTCAACCTAATCTTGTCTTGCTTGATATTTAGAGGTGGTAAGAGAAGGAAGAAGGACAAGGACTTGCATGTGGGTTTTGGCACTTGAGGAAAATTTCCTCATTTCTTTGTTTATATCTGAGTTAGACTGTAGACTGTTAGACTGCTCCTTCCCACCCACAACCAAGCCTCTGTTGCAGCCAAATCACACACTACTTGCTGCATGGTTCTAAGGTTCTGCTTATATCACACTCAGACTTGGTCATCCAGCTTTGAGAGACATGCAATTTATAGTGTTTATGTTGCTAAAACAAGAGACAAATAACAAGAAAACCCAGTACTATGAGGCCATAACATGTAATACTACACTTTATTTTCTATTTTCTCACTAATTGCTGATTCTGTCTCCTCAAAGTATACATTATATGTTGTTATATTTATTAAATGGGGTTACAACTGATACAAGGTAATCTGCTTAACTTCCTAGACCTTCTAGACCTCAAAGTTAAACCACCATACCTTGCACAACTACTGCAGACCCCAATTTGTAATGGTAGCTGATGCTCTTTGACAGCACTCCTAACAACAGTTCATTAAGTTAAACAGTTTCAAAAATGCACACTGGTATTGAAATCCAGCTTATAAACTGAAGAAAAAGTGAAATACTTACTACGTGTATCTAAAATTTCTCAAAAAAAAAAAAAAAAAAAAAAAAAAAAAAAAAAAAAAGTCATTTAATATAACACAGTAAAATCTAGCTAAAATCTTCATTATGAATGTAAATATATCATCTGACTGGTATCTTTGCCCTCTTGGTCTTTGCTTTGGATAGGACAGATAGGGGCTTAGCTGTCTATAATCACTCTCTTGTCACTGCTTCATATGCACATTTATCAGGGGTTTCTGGATGCCTTGAAGTATCTCTGACCAGGCAGCTGTATGTGCCCATAAAAATGGTCACAGCATACATACAGATTTACACCATTGCCATTCCACAGCTGTCCATGGACCAATATTACAGCTAATCTGTGTCTGGACTGAATGAACGTTTGATTTACATCATTACCAGTCCAGTATATATTATAAAGCATGATATGTACTATATTCATGGTGACAATTTCTGAAGGACATATGAAGCAACTCGAGTATTACACCTGTGCAAATGTTGCTGTGCACCTTCTCTCCTAGTGCTTTCTTGAATTCACTAGATGTTATCATGGAAGTCTTAATTGCATATTCCCATATTAAGTTAGACAGTTGTAGTCACATAGATATGCAGTTTTCTTTGGACTGAAGCCACATCCCCACCCTCATTGCTGGTTTTCATAGACTAGAAAGCACTAAGGAGGCTGATCACCTTTCAGACTTATTCTTTAAATTTCTCCTACTCATAGCTTAAGGTCAACAGAATTATTTTGGAGAATGTTTTTCAGCCGTTTGGCTGCAAATGGAGGAATGCTACCAAACTATTTATCCTCAAATCTAGCTGTTAGTTGAGCAAATACTCAACTGGGATGTGCCTTGTAAAGCAGTCATTAAAGATTATTACTTTGTTCTGTCTACAAAACAGCCTTTGGAAACAGCAAAAGAAAAATAACATGCATTGCCTCTGGGTGGATTACAGCTAACCAGGGCCTGAGTCAGAGGGAGAGGGTTCTTTATAGCAACAGCCCAGGCTACCAGCTGCCAGAGACAGTACAGAGATGAAAGCCCCAGGCTGCTTGGGAACAGGCTGTCTTCAGGGCACATTGTGCTTGTTCACTCCCTAACTGACAGCACAGATTTAAAAACGTTGAATGTTAAATGCGTTTAAAGATCTTCACTCTAGGTTATGTCAAAATATCCACACAATGCTAGGGATATAGCCAAACTTTAGTAAGCCAGGCATTTGAGTTTCCATAGCTGCACTGAAACTTCAGCAGATAATAGCTGTTATTTTCAACATTGCTGCCCCCAAGATTTATATACAGTGGTTTGTAGCTGAAAAACTATGGCTGTTCTTTATTAGGTTCCAATTCAACACAGTAACAAATGGGTCCTTCAAGCCATCTCTATTTGGCAAAATCCAAGGAATATTCTTATTTCTAAGCCTAAGGAGGTAGGGGAATAATTCAAAACTGAATTCACTCGGTTATAACCATGTACTGAGAGTTATATCTAAGTACTTTTAGAGCCTGCCATGTGCTCAAGTGCTTCAGTAAATCAGGACTTCTGCTATTTAATTGCTCTAAGTGGATGATAACAAAAGACAACAGGAATAAATCGTCTAACTCTGTTAAAGATCATGCAATTGACTCCAGACTTCAGTCCTTCCCAAGCCTTCAGAAGGGTCAGACTCTGTACCCTTGTTCACACAGAGCAATGGCTGCCTCCATAAATAGTGTCATCAAAGTGGAAGGGGCTGCCTCTGAAGTAACCTACTGAGTATGAACATGTGTGCTGGAGCCTGGCCCATGCTATAAAGTACAAAAGAGAGGTGAGGGAAGGAGAATTATATTTTAAACAGATACTTGCCACTGTTGAATGGACAAAGGAGATTTATTTGTTAACACTTAATTTAGGCCATGTCCAAATGACATGGTTTTGTGTGTATGAATAAAAACTATCAAGAACACCATAACATAGAGGAAAGAGCTTACTTCAGAAGCAGTTTAGTAACTTATCACACCTGTTGTATTTCACGATAATTGCAGTGAAACAACATGGGAATTACAGCAGTACTGAGATGCAGAGCAACAACAGCAAACATGCATCAGATTAAGGAAACAGAAGCAGAGCTAGTAAAATTGTAAACCTGCTCAAGGAACACACTATTGCTGTTATGAATGCAGGAGCCCGTTCAGCATCCAGTTTTGTTCAGAGCATTGAGAGGATGATGGTGTGGAAGGAAACCCTTTGGTAGCAGTTCAACTGCTTGGCCTGCCTCTTCTGCACAGCCGCTAACATATTCCATAGAGAAGATTCAAATGTCAGGAGGTAAAATCAACAGACACTCTTCCAACAACACCGGGTGTTTTCAGCGACCTGAGCTATCACAGAGCTATCTGAGCATAGAATCATAGAATCATAGAATCGGCTGGGTTGGAAGGGACCTCAGAGATCATCAGGTCCAACCCTTGACCACTACCGCTGCAGTTACCAGACCATGGCACTGAGTGCCACATCCAGTCTCTTTTTAAATATCTCCAGGGACGGAGAATCCACTACTTCCCTGGGCAGCCCATTCCAATGCCTGATCACCCTCTCTGTAAAGAAATTCTTTCTAATATCCAACCTAAACTTCCCCTGGCACAACTTAAGTCCATGCCCTCTTGTCTTGTTCAAAGTTGCCTGGGGAAAGACACCAACCCCCCCCCTGGCTCCAGCCTCCTTTCAGGGAGTTGTAAAGAGCGATGAGGTCTCCCCTGAGCCTCCTCTTCTCCAGGCTGAACACCCCCAGCTCCCTCAGCCTCTCCTCATAGGGTCTGTGCTGGAGTCCCTTCACCTGCCCTAAACCCTGAACTCCATGGCTTATGGTCTCCCCCACCTCTGCTGTGGAGGAAAACCACTGGGGCTGATCCCAAAGGTACCGAAGGACCCAGATGCTGTGGTGGTGTTCACAAGCCTCGCTTACGCCGATCAGAGTATGGAGGGGCAGAGTAAGGATAAAGTGTGAACAACCTCTCTAGCAGGAACAGCTGTGCTGCAGTGTACAGCCCAACACTTCCATTTAAAGGGAAATCTGTGGCAGTTTACCTTCAACCATAAACCGTGGCATTTTAGGAGCAAGAGTCCCTGCAGCGGCCCTGTATCTTTCATCAGTGGAGTGAGGCAGGCAGCTGGAGATAGTAATTGCTTCAGCCGTTGCCTCTGTTGAATGTGTCTCAACCCCAGACAATCATTTTACAAGTTCTGTAACTCAGTGTTTGGGAGGAGTGAGTTTCCAAAGGCCTGAAAAAACCAGCACACTGAGCAGGATGAAGTGGAAAGTATTTGAAGTCACTTTTTTTCCTTGGAATAGAGACATTTATTTGCAATCTTGAATTTCATGCTGTGTAAGATTATCAGTATGCATGCATTTAAACTAATGATTTGGGATGGGGGTGTTTTTTGTTTGTTTTTTCGTTTTGTTTTGTTGCTGTGGAGCTGAGCTGCAGTCCTTTTATCCTCACTCTAGCAAATAAAACTTTCTTCATACAAGCAGTCACTGTAGACACTGGCCCATAGTTTTAGTGTCTTGGCCACTACAGTCACCTGGTTTAAATAGAAGCATAAAAATTTGGAGTGAATTAAACAAATGGTAGCTAAGAATGACCCTATATGAACAAAGAAGAACTGCAGAAACGTATTGTGGACACCTGGAACAGCCTGTCTCCTATTTGCAAGAAATATATAAACAATGTTCCAGGGAGACAAGTCTGTAATAAAAACTAATGGTGAACAAACAGAATACTGCACTGAGTAGTTCAGGAGGAATCCTTTTATACTTTTTGCTTTGAGGCATATGCTTCCTCAGTATTTTGATTTACTAAAACAATTCCTCTTTATATTTACATTGCTAATCAAATCATGTGAATGATGATAAGCAGTCCAGTCTTTAGGAGAAGTACATTGCAGGCTGAATAGATAAACTGGGACTAGTTCTGTGCACAATTAAACAAGCGGCAAAATTCCCATTAATACAGAAAAATATAAAGAAAAACAACAGGTCTAATTTTCTTCTACTGTTTACAACTATCTCATAAAAATTACATTATCCAGTTAAAGTCACTAAGCTTTATCTTGAGTATTAGAGTTAGATGGCAAAGATTACTCTTACAACTAGTTCCACTCATGATACAAGGGCATGCAAAATTACTTTTGCAAGTAATAATTTTCCAATGCATTCACTATCCTACACTCTCCATCACTCACTTGAGAGAACAAAGAGAACACAAATCTACCTTTGGCTCAGGAGAAGACCCTGTGGTGATACCAAACAGGTCACTTTGAGAGAAACATTTAAGAAATTGGGCCTGGGAACAGGCATGGAAATACAGCCTGTTGATTCTCCCACTGATTAGGAAAGGAAGGAGGTAAGACCTGATGTCCCAGAGACAGGTTAAGAAAATTATTGCTGTGAGAAGCTATGACAATATTTCATTACAACTGTCCAAAAATATGGGGGAGAGCTTTATTTCCACTTGAAACACAAATTTTCCAAAAGCCTGCTTCATATGCCAGGGTGAGCTGTTTTCAAAGTCAGCCATCACAGATAATGATGCCACATTGCTTATAAAATCATTTTAAATCTGGTAATACACAAAGGTATAAATGTTAATTTAAATAGTGTGTAGATACAATTAATGGTTAATTTATGCTAAATTGCATTTACCACATCATTAGGTAAAACATTCATCAATATGGTTGTTAGTTGTGAAATAATCTTTCAAACAAATTGCATTCAATTTGTACTTCTAATCAGTCAGTTACAAAATACAATGTGACCAGGTCAGCTAGAACTGTATCATATATGTACTACATCGTCAGAACAGAGATTAGTCACAATTAGGTACCTAATCCATTTTATCTGTCTGTGTTACCCTTATTGCTATTCTCTTAAATGCTTAAAGGATAGTGAAATGCATGTAGGAAAGCTACCTTAGCTTTCTCTGGGGAGAAATTATTATAATATTTGCTTGTGCTCAAAAAGTCAAAGGATTTGCGCTTTGTGTTATCCATTTGTTTAAAGGGAGGTTGTTTGCAATCTAAATATCAGCCTAACTTCAGCTGTTGCGTTCTCTACTAATTGACAAATACTTGAGTCCCTTTATGTGATAAACATGCACAGCTAATAATTGATGATACAGCAACTGTGTGTACAGAACAAATAAGAAAAGAAACACAGTCTTTTCTTTACTTACACGTACCAAAAGGAAGACAAGAGCAAACATGCAGTTTAATGCTGAAGTTTTTAAAGGTCACTTGTATTAATTTTTGACACATTGCTATTGCACAAAAAACTAGCTTTTCCTTTTGTTACTAAATTGCCCTTGCTACCATACCTATTTGGTTCAGCATGTATATTTACATTTGAACAAACATTTAATCTCAATTCTAGATTCACTTTCTCAATGCTTGGGATTCATGGAAAATGAAAATTAACTCTCTTTAAATTTTCTTGTCCCTTCTGCATAAACTCTCTCATTCTTTCCATTTTCATCAGCTATACTGCCCATGGGATCTGGGAAGCTACAAGGTAAGAGATCCTTGCCCTTCCTGCTCAGCCTGCATTAGTATTTAGGCCACTCAGTACCCACTCATTTCCAAAATATCAGAACATTCATGATCCTCTCAACAGTGAGAAAAAGCTCCCTACCCCATCAGCAAGCAAAAAAAAATTCTGTATGAAGAAGTACCATGCAAGGAGACCAATGACCCAGCAGGCCAAAAACCTGCACAGTATCTGCCAAAGCATATGATCCCTTTTGCTATTTTCACCCCAATGCAGTGAAAAAAAATTACTTTTCCTATTTTTAAAGGAATGTTCAGCAAGAGGCATTCCACCCTGCAATCTCAAACACTGCTCCTTGTTATTTGAAAACACAGAAAACTAGTTTGCACTTCTCTTGCCTTCTCCTTGGCTTCCATGCACACTAGTTGACCAGCAAAAGTTTGTCTCACTCTTCTGTAAGCCTGATGTTCCTACCTGGGTTTGTTTAAAAGGCTGAGGCTGCAGTGGGCAAATTGGTGCCTCTGCCAGGAGCCCTATGGATGAAATGTGGGAAGAACCCGTGGTAAACACAGGCACATCTCAGCTGTTCCTGCTTTAGTGGAATAATCCACTTGCAGCCTTTAGGAACTGCTGTAGCAATAGGATTTATACCAGATTAATATATTTTAAATATTGGGAATTTTTCATAGAATCATTTTGGTTGGAAAAGACCTTTCAGACCAGAGTGCCAAAGGACCTTTACTAAGCCCTCCTGGAGTAGAACCTACCTCATACACCATAACCTCTCATTTTCTCCACCACCTCCTTTCCTCATTTGCAATAATATGTTGACTCTAAATAGCTCATTAAGCCAATCAAGCCAACTCTAGGCTACAAGGAATTCAACACCACCTGTCTCTACTCTCCCAACCATGAGCCTTTCCCAACACCTCTGCTCTGCCCCAGGTTACCCAACGCAGAGGCTGATGTCTCACTTTTTTTTTTTTATTTTTTGTTGGTTCTTTCTTTTTTAAGGACCCTTTTTAGAAAAGGTCTTTTAAGTTGGTCCTTTCTCTGCTTATAGTAGTCATCCCTCCCCCCCCAGCACACATCAAGGCCTTTTCTCTCATTTATTTCCCAAACAAACAGCAGGCTAGCTGAATAATAGTAATAATAATAGTGATTATGATAATAGTGGTAATAATAACAGTTATAATAGTAGTAATAGTAATAATAATTGTTAGTGGAACCTATGGCCATGCCCTGGACTCAGCAGCAGGCCAGCTGCAAAAGCTGCTCCCTTCTGCAGTGCCCTCATGAAGAGCCAGGCAGGTTTGCTGAGCCCTCGAGGACCTGAACACACTAAAACTAAATTTTAATAGGGTAGCAGCCCCTGCACTGTTTCCGCAGCCAGTGATGGACCTCCCAGCATTTCCCAGCTGCGTTTTATCTGGCCTGGGTCCATCTCCGCCTTCTCCCCATCCTCTGCCCTCGAGGCAGTAAAGCGAAGAGCACAAGGGGAGCCTTACATCGAGGCGTAAGGAAGCCACACCGCGGTGTAACCTCCTCCTCCAAGGGAAATCTTGAAAGAACAACTATCGCCCTCCTACACGTCAGCCTGGCTGCAAACAAGGTTATTAAAAATAACCTGGCTCTAAAAATCCGTACACACGCACAAAAATAGGCGCTGCTTTTAGCGACAAACCAGCTGAGGCGGAGGAGTCGCCCTGGTTTTGGGGGGTGGCAGGCACCGGGGCTCCCCGAACCCAGCTTCCAGGCTGCAGGAAAATCCTGCTGGAGAGCTGAGCCGCCCTCATGCAGCGGATCCGTGCGCACCTGCGCAGCCGGCTGTGGAGGTGCGAAGGGACACCGAATAAACTGGCCCCAGGGCTACCGGTGTCCTGGTGGCCACCTAGGCAAGCAGGGTTCGAGCCGTGTCCCCTGATAGCTTTAAGAAGAGCCGCTGGGATGTTTCATTTCCACTCGGGTCGTTTGAGGTGGAGTTCCGTGACTGATGCTCAGTTTGGGGGGATTAAAGGAGAGAAAAACGACGGCTAATCGCAGGTGCTCACAGGGATATGTATAGGGTTTGTAGTGCAAAACCACTCTAGCACACCCGCTGCCTTTGGGTTCCTTGTTTCTCAGCGTTACCGGACGCTGATTTTGCAGCTCCCCGTTCACCTAAGGCAAGTGCTGGAACTTCACTGTGAAGCACAAACAGCGAAAAATACAGAGTAGGGCTGGAAATGGGGAAATGGTCTTACAAATGCAGGGAACAGCTACAGCAGAGTTGATGGTGGCTCTGCTAATCTGCATCTTTGTTGGGTGAATGCCAGAGTATTAACCCGCCACACCTCACATCCATTTTTAACGCGAAAAAATGATATTTTTTCCTTAAGGGGGAATCGCAGTTTCCTTGATGAACGCTTTTTGCTGCAGGTTCAATGACTCCTGTCTGCCCAGCTAAGAGCACGATGCTCACTATCACTTTACGTACCCAAAACATTATGTCCCAGCAATTCAGGAGCCGTGACTCTCATCCCCTTCCACACCCCACCAGCCGAGCCCGTGCCCACGAACAGAGCCTGTGCCTCTGGAACGAGCCACTTCGTTTTGGGATGAGAGTCCTAAAGTCCCCTACCAAACAGCTCCCCACCTGTGCGTGCACGAAACCCTCAGCAGCAAGACCGTGATGCTACAGCAGTTTTGGGAGAGGGAAGGGTTGTGCCTCTCAGGCACAAGATTTGCACCTAGATTTGCCTCCAGAGTCAAAAAGGCGCAGAAGAACAGAGTCCCTGGGATCTACGAGGCACCGCCGAACCTGATTGCCCCACCATCCTAATGAAGCATCAGTCCTGCCCCCAGAAGCTACTGCCATGTCCAGAGGAGATGCTCACAGTCACTGTGATAAAAATTTCAAAACAGTCCGGCTGAGCACTTCTCTCACTGGGCCTCTGTGCTTCAGTCTAAGCCGTGTAGACAACCTGGCAATCCTCAAATACAAGGAGATGCGTTGAGATACACAGTATCTCAGAAGTCACTGATCAATTGGTTTTATTTTTTTAATTTTTTTTTTTTTTAAAGTTTAACTGACCCTTCTGGTCACCAACTTTCTTTGTGGTTCACTGTAAGGATCGCTCTCCAAGAACAAAAAAGAAATCTCGGAGCTTTGATAGAGACTCTGGATGAAATTAAGAACTTCAAACCCCAGATTTTTGAAAAGAAAAACAGATGTCCTGTTTGTTGAGTATAAATAACTCCGTCCGTGGAAACTTTTTTTTTTTTTTTTTTTTTTTTTTTTTTTAGCGCTGCATTAGATTTTATTTTATTTAATGCTGGGTGCATTTAAACGGTAAATATATATGAAGGGGGGAACGGGGGTGAGGCAGCAAACTATGTGGGTGACAAACCCCTAAATAAATCTTTTACCCTCTCGAAAGAGAAAGACACAGGCAGACGGGAAACCCTTCATCTAGATGAAAGTGTTCAATGTGTTTCCTAGCAAACCTGGCGAGCCTGCCCTGGTCAGTGCTGCAGCGAGGGGACCCAGCAGCCGAGATGGAGGAATAGAGTGGAGAGGTGGGGAAGGGATAGAGGGAGGCGGGCGGAGCGACCGCCGGGCCTTGCTCGCTGCGCTGGGATGCGCTGCGCGGGGCGCAGAGGCAGGTGCTCGCCCCCGGGCTCTCGGTTCGGTTCGGTTCGGCTCGGCTCGGCCCGGGGCAATTCGTATGGGCTCCCGTGCTGACTTACGTGAGGACGTAGTTGACGCTGACGATGCAGTGGGGGCGGGAGGAGCGGCTGTTGTGGACGATGGTGGCGTAGCTCTGCACCCACACCCAGCCGCCGTGCTTGGCCAGGAAGCGGTAGTACTTGGTGGTCACTTGCCCTTTCACCAGCACTGCAGGGACAAAGCGGAGAGTCTCAGCGCCCGTCCCGCCTCTGTTTTGGGAGAGGAAGAGAAAGGGATGCGCACCCGCCAGACCCCCGTGGGCGAGGAGAGGGACTAGGAACCACTTAGCGCCACAGAGGGAAAACATCATGGACCGAAACCCCCGTGCGCAAGGGTGTTAGAGACCCCTGGGCAGGGCTGATCTCAGTCACTGAGTCTCAGGCTGCTCTTTGTCAAAGGCTGTCCGTGGACATTGATGGGGCAGGAGGAATACCCCAGGAGGCTGAAGCCCCCCGATTCATCCCCACCCCAGCATATCACCACCGAGATTTAATTCTACAAATCTGGCTTTGGGTTTTATCTCTTCTCCTTACATTCTCCGAAAGGAAACTTACCGGAAATTAATATCCTTTTTATTCCTCTATCCATGTATTAATGTCATCGTGATATCAAAATAGAATAAAGAGCAGCTCTGCGAACCGAGCTCACTACTGCAGTCAAAATTAGATACACAGATAAGATTTGTGAGACTTGGTGGAAATAGAACAAAAGTATTTGGATTTCACTGGCACGGCTTTTTGGAGCAAGAAAAAAGGGTTTTTCCTAGCCGGAATTCGAACTGAACTGAGCGCCGGAGGCTTGTGCAGAGGAGGTCTTGTCCTACAGCCGGGAGCTGAGGAGAAAACAGCTTTTCACTGCCCATCCCTTTGCCTCCTGCCTCCAGCTCGGGGTTTAGTCTCCAATGACCTTCATTAAAACCTCCTGCAGATTTTGCTTAGCCTCCAATTGGCTTTCCCCATTCCAACCTAGAGATAAACCCTAGGAAACCCAGAGTTCACTTGCAGAGGGAGAAGGCGAAGAGGGGCGGAAGGAGGGGGGAGGTGCGGGAAGAGAGGTAAAGGAGGGGCAGGGTCTCTACAAGAAGATAATCTCCTTACACAAGTGATGCGCGCATCGCAGGTGAAAGGTGTCACAGCCGTGGACGTGGTGGTAAAGGGTCTTTTCTATCAAGTCCTGAGGCTCGTAACCCGTTAGCTCAGCTACCCTGCAAAAGACACAAGCGGCAAATATCAGTGGGTGAGAGGACAGGACAGGAGGCCTGGCGGGAAAGAAGGGAGGGGCTAGAGGAAAAGATTTGGAAATAACCCCAGCTCTACCTGGAATCTAAGAATATGAGCTTCATGTCTAAGCTGGCCCGAAACATGAACATATTGCTGTGGAGCTTGATCTCCGTCACGGCGCTGGGAGGCAGCGAGTGGCCCACGGCGACCAAGCCAACGTTTTGGTAGCAGCCGTCGAAGGGAGACATATCCAGGCTGTACTGGCGGATCTTCAGGTATCCGCTGCAGTGAATCACCTGCAGAAGACACAGGAAAGCTCGGGGCTGCCTATCGGGAAGAGGGGAAGGAGGGAGAGGGGGCAGGGTGTGCTGCTACAGGAGTTCCTCTCAGAGGAGGGGACCCGGAGGAGCCTGGACGGATCCGCCCGCCCCGGTTGGAGCCTCCGCGCCCCCGGGTGCTCGGGAGCCGCCGTCCCGCGCAGCAGCTCCTAAAAAGTGGCACAGCCTGTTTTTGTTTTTTTTTTTTCCATGCCTGATCTAAGGTCCCTTCAAGTCAAGGAGATTTCTTTTTCCTTTTCCCACTGATATAAGTGGGATTTGGACCACCTCCTAACTACGCTTTTACTATTCTTCTAAAAAGGAAAGTTGCGGAAGTGCCAAGCCAGTTACAACTTTGTAATGAAGAGGGTATGCATATGAGAGAGTTTACATGTGTGCATATGTCATATGTTTAAGATATGTCTATTATACAGATAGACCAGACGTGATCCGTAGCCAGAATATATCTTGTGACATAAATACAGGGATATTTCCTAAATATATCGTCGCAGGTGACTGCTGTGCAGTTCCACCCTTATTTCTCTATTATTAGGGTGTTCCTTCCTGTAGGAGGTTTAACAGGTGTTCTAAGGTACATTATGGCACAACACCTGCTTGGCTCATAGGTACCCACTGCTCTCCTGTGTTGGGAGCTTCCACAAAAGCAGGGAGAAGGTAGGAGAGCAGGAGAAGAAGCCTAGAAGCCCTCAGTAGAATCGTGTGAAACCCAAGCAAAACTTGGTTAGCTGCCCCTGAAGCAGACGAGTTACCCATTAAAGAAATAAATTATCCCAGAGCTCTCATTGAGTCACCTGACAGCTCCCACAAACACCGTGGGAGCGTCAGTGGTTGTGTGATGTTCAGTTTATAAAATAATAATAATAATAATAATAATAATAATAATAATAATAATAATAAACAATACCCGGGAATCTCGATTGCTTGGTTTTCTGTTTTGAGCCCTTTAACCTAATCTCAGGGAGAAAACTTGTCTCTGGACCACATGAAAGAGCACAGGACTGGGATAGCCCCCGGGAGCAGAGGAGGGCTCATCCCCACTGCTGGGCCCTTTTGTACCGCCCGCCCCTGGGTGCTCAGCGCTCCTGGGACAGGAGAGCAGGCAGGATGGAGGGGAGGTCTCGGCACTGGGCACGCACCTTGTAGCCCCCACAGGTCAGCCCCGCATTCCTCTTGGCCAGGACGCACTTCATCCTCAGGAAAAAGGACCTCTCGATCTCGTATTCTAGGAGAAGGGAAAGGCAGAGGTGCGGTGAACCGGGAGCTCCGTCGGCCCCTGCGCGGTTCCCTCCGCGGAGGCGCAGGCCAAGCGGAGGCAGCGGGCTCTGTAATTTATTTACCCTGCACAAAGTGCGAGTGGTAGGGCTGGTGGGCCGTGAGCACCGCCGTCATCTCATCGTGGTCTGCGGGGTGGATGTACTCGTAAATGCTATTGCCGGTCAGCTCTACCTGTGAGGGAGGAGGAGGAAGAGGCTGATGGCCGGCACCGCGCACCCTCCGTCAGCCAAGAAAAAGGGGGGGGGAAAGGGCCAGGCAGGCAGAGGAGCTGGCTACCCCCCCAAGTGTACCTGTGACAATCCCAGGTGCACTGAGGCGGTCTCCGAGATGTACATGATCTTTCCATCCGGAGCCACGACAAATATGAAACCGTCCAATGTCTGCAGGAAAGGGTTGAGGGGTGTGAAGGACACATACATAAAAATATAGACATGTACATCCACCCATGATGACATGTAGATCAGTGAAGTACTTGTTCCCTGGTTTGTTTTAATAAACGGGGATCCCTGATCATGATGTCATTATTCCAAAAGTTGTAAGGAAATGGGCAAATTCCGGACAGGAATCCTGCTAAAGCTTCTGGACCCCTGGGATACAACACAGTTCTCAGAGATCTCCAGCTCCAAAGGTCCCGGTAGTGAGAAGCGCCTGGTAAATAGCTAGGAAAGCTTCTGGCTATCCGGTGACTAATATGTCGAACCTAGAAATACTGGATACTTCTATCCCGTTTCAAATGTCACTGGGAAGGGGGAGGTGGGGGTGGTTAGAGTTTGAATATTTGCTAAGGAGACTTCAAGCGTGCGAGGAGGACCTAAAACTCTCTGTAGTGTAAATAAGAGACAAGAGAATTTAACAGGAACATTTCAGCAGACGTGGATGGAACTTCTGGTTGTGCCAAGGGGAGAATAGGCTCCCAGAAGCCACACAACCCCACAAAAATGTGTGGTGATGGTAACAGCTAATATTCCTTAATATTTCAGACTGCAATGAGTTTTCAAATATGTCCTACCTTTTGTGTGTGTGTGTTAACTTCTGAGCCCAGGGCAGCCTCCCCAGGGTCTGTAGAGCCTCTCCCTGTCCCTACACCGCCCTGGGGCTCAGCGCGCTGCCGGGACTTGTCACCTTGTTAATAATTTGAGGGAAAGTCATGCTCCTATTCTCTGGTCCCACAAGACACAATGCTGCGTGTGGTCCTTCTCTGCAGACCCTGTGTTGGACAGTGCTGGAGCAAAGGACCCGGAGGGACCAAACCTCAACCCCACCACAACAGGACATTTAGCAGCGACGGTTCGCATTTCTGAAGCACCCCCACCCCACCTTTTTTTTTTTTTTTTTTTTGGTTTTTTGTTTTTTTTTTTTTGTTGTTGTTTTTTTTTGTTTGTTTTTTTTTTGTTAAACACGTGAACAGTTAAAAATTAGTCAAGGCGGCAATTAAGGGCTCAGAAGAAGGAATTATTTCTTTAATCATTAATACTACCTGGTTGTCGTTTCCAGACCAGTACCTGCAAAAGATGGGATCCCAGTTCCCGTCCAACATTATCCAGCGGGCTGGTTCGGCTAGAGTGGCCCCAGGCTTCTCCAAGTCCTGTTTATTTAAGACATACCAAGAAAAGTGAGGTGAGGAGATGAAAATTTGACTCATGTGCTGTTGGAGAGGAATTATTTTCTTTTTTTTTTTTTTTGCTTGTATCCATTCTAAAATATATATACATATAAACTTTAATAAACTAGACACGATTTCATAGTACAGAGAAGCCTTTTATGTGTTTTAAGACATACGTGATGTGAGAGAAAAATACCAAAACACCTATTTTGAGTTAATGGTGAAATTGATTCCTAAGATTAAATGAAGCAGCGTGCCAGATAGAAGGCTTCCTTCAGCTACAGGAAACTTATTCCTTGAACTTCAGGAAAAGTGCCTTTTTCCTAACATCCCCGAAGGGACACTTGGCGACCCTGAGAGCTGTTTAAAGTGAAAAAAAAGGGGTATTCTGAGAGAAGCCTTTGGTGTCACGAGAAGCATGCGGTTATCGTGTCACGACAGTGTCTGGGGAGAGCAGAGTCTCGGTGGCAGCCAGGCCAGCGGCACGGACCGGTTCCACCGGTACCTGAGTCCTGGCTGCAGGAGGTTCCAGCCCCTGCAGAAGGCAGAGCCCGGCCACCAACCTGCTGGGTAATTGGCCAGCAGGCTTTGGCAGGGGAGTGTTAAGGATGGGCTTAGACCTCCTGCTCGCCAGAGATCACTTTCCAGTTTGATCTGTGGCCTCCCGCTTCTCTCTCTCTTTGGGGGTCACCGGTTTCTCACCTGGAAACTTCGTAATTGCCTGTCGGGGGTGGGGGTGGGGGGGTGGGGGGAGTTAGGGAAGAGAAGAGACCAGATGCGGCGAGTCCAGCTCTCCCCGAGCCTCGTGATAAAACGCTTTCCCCTTCAGTGATTCCCGCTCAATCCCACAAAAACCAAACTACTTGTCGTTAAGGCAAGGGCAGTTTCCTAGCTACGGCAAGGCGCTCCTGGGGCGGCCCAGGCAAGGCACTGTCTGTCCGACGGCACGAACCGCCCGCCCTCCTGCCCCAGGCAACCAGGGCTCCAGGGTTCCCCTCCTCCTCCTCCTCCTCCTCCCTTCTGCCAGCAGAAGAGACGATAGGCCTCCAAAAAGCCCCCTCCAGAAATTAAGCTGTCATGAGATGTTTCGGACACCGCTTGTTTTCTCCTATGCAAAGCGAGGAGGAATAAAAGTCAGATGGTTTAGTCCACCGAAGCAGAACTATGAGCGATGCCTTTTCAAAGCATTTATGCTGAAGTAATTTAAATGGGGCAGGGAAAACCTTTTACGCTTATGTCATGAAATAAGGCTCAGCCTGACATGCGCGTACACTAAGATAAAGTGAAAGGGAGGGGAAAAAACACAAATCCTGATTGATGGCCAGGATGCGGATCACCGGGGGAGGCGAGAGCCAAGTCGACGAGATCTCCCTCCCGCAGGGCGGGCTCGGGGAAGGCGAGACCCCATTTTCCGACTACTTCGACGGAAACAGGCGAGGTGGAGACAGCAGGAAGCCTCGGGTATCCCTCGCTATTGACTGGCTTCACCTGAGTGTTTGACGGTCTAAACAGAGCTAACGATTTCCCTTAGAGCTGCTTGAACGGGGCATCCCAAGACGGCCCTGGCCCTCCCTCCCCACCGTCAAAGTGATGCGTCCTTCTCCTCCCCGCTTTTCCCTGTCTTCTGCCCCTTTTCTTCATCCTCCTCTTCACGACAATTTGTCTTTTCACGGCTCCTATACTTCCCTCCTTCTTCCTTAACTTTAGGGGCAGGGACAACTTTCTGGCCTGGCCCTGTTCCCGCAACCCCCAGTGCCAGATGTCTGACGGACACAGGCTCCTCTTTAATTCCTCTACATCAAATAGAAAGCACCCAGTGATAGTTTCCGTGGTCCTGCAGCTTCGCTCCCTCCTGCCCTCCCTCCTCCTCCCCCCCGGGACGGGTGGGCCCGTCAAGGATACACCTTGGGCTTCGGAAAAAGCTCTGTGTGTGTGTCCCCCCCGAGGAGCCAGCCGCCAGGACAGAGGATCAGCCCCTCTGAAATCAGCAAGAAGCTGGCAACTCTTGCACGGGTTCCAGGCAAAGAGAGGGAAAAAAAAAAAAAAAAAACAAAAAAAAAACAAACCCCACAAACAAACAAAACCCCCAAACAAAACAAAAATGTTGCATATTTCCTTTTTTTCTGAGCTCCTCGGATGCTGAGGGACAGGGATGGCCCATTAGAGCAGAGGCAGCCAAGAGGTATCCTTGCGACGTCCCCCCCACCTGGAGGGACGTCTGAATGACAGGCTTCTGTATTCAAAACTAAATCTGCGCTCCCCACCTATGGTTTAAGTTGTTTATTAATCGAGGTTTACGGCTCTAATTATTCTTCTTCTAAAAGGGAAAATGACCCTGTGTGAGCGGGTTAATGAACAGCTCAGGTGAACCTCTCCTGGGGAAGGCGGCTCCTCACGGGGCGCTGAGCTCCTCTCTGGTTTTCAGGTGGAAACCCCGCATTGCTGTGCCTGTTAATGGTTTATAATGTTTTTTTGTATAGACAGTTTTCGCTTGTCTACCTGAAGCCGTTTTTTGACATCCCATTACTTGAGACGATTCTTACTTTCCAGGACTTTCAGGTCGGAGGCTACTTCTGTTCACTGCCAAGCCCAGCCTCTCCTAAATCGGCGGGCTCTCCTGATGCCCCTTAAATACTGTTTTTAAACATTGCCGGATAAAACCTTTCCATTAATATTCCCTTTTCGATTTTTCTGGTCTATTCGCTTTAACATCCAATTTCCTATTATCGAGGGGGCAAACTGTGATTTCTTGCACTTGACCTACCGCAGAAAATTCTGCAAATCCTTTGATTGTCTATTTAAAACAAAACAAGGAAATCAGCTCTCCCTTTTGCTTCAGGATTACGCTTAGAAACAAGATCTAAAGATTCTCTTGTAATTTGGAGAGCCAACAGCATAATGGGTTTGGAATAGAAACAAGCAGCTTTGTGAGGGGAAGGATAACTAAACCGTTTTTAGGCAAAGGATTTTCCCAGCTAAAGTGGCCAAAGACAAAGCAAAACGTAATCTATTTTGGAAGATATCCAAGGTATGCCACATTAACCTTAGCAGATAAAATTTACTTTCTTCCCTGCGTCCCCTCCCCCACCAAGGTCTGCTTTCTCATATTTACATAAGTAGCTTTAGAAAGGATATATGGATCTAAGAAGCTAGCAAGCTCGCATTTCATTTGGAAATAGAGTCGAAGTTTTACTGTTGCCTAATACTTGATGCATTGTAGAACCATTTCCATTTAAATACCCCCGATCCACGGATTACCTCAATGGACTGGCTGCATGGCTTTTGTAATTTCCTGAAAATGAGATTTCGATTTATAAAACAAGAAACCAATTAGTAACCAAATGAGGCGAAGTAGATCCAGTAAAATTGACCTAATCCCACAGGCACCATTTAGGCCAGTTCTTAGCGAATGAATGATGAGCAACCACCCAGCATAAACTCAAGGCATCATCCAGCTGTGTTATTCAAGCAGCAAAAATAAATGGATCGAGCTTTTCTTTTGAAATGTATTTGATACTCTTGTCAAAATATAGATTAGAGGCTGCTACACCTAGCAACCCCTCCACTCGAGGATTTTTTTTTTTTCTCTCCTGAGAAGAGAAGAAAAACATTTCGGGCCACAAGAAAGTGTTCACCATCAGGAGGAAGGGGGGAAGGGGAGGGAAACAAACCAAAAACCAAACCAACCAACCAAGGAAAACAAAACAAAAAAGCCACCAAAACAAACAAACAAAAAAGCCAACTAAAAAAAAACCGAAACAAACAAAAAAAAAACAAAAAACAAACAAAAAACCCACCAAACTTCTAGACATGTTCTAGTTTGGTTTGTGAACAGCAGCCTCGTTACCTAACAGGGTGCGCGGAGACTGCGCGGATCCCGCTCAGAGCCAGCGTGCTGACTCAGCGTTTCTCTCAGCACTTTCCAATGGAAAACCACTGCGCTTTCCACATCAAAAAACATCTCCATCGGTTTCATGGGACAGCTACACCAGCGAGCCCATGAACAATGACTTCTCCCCAGCCGTGCCCACCCGGCACTGGGCATTCCGCTCCCCACCGCAGCCTGTCCCTCAAGCACCAGCGCACCAGCACCCGGGGGCCTGTCCTTCCCTTCATCCTTTGATTGATGCAAGCCTTGATGCTGGCAGCCAATGGAGGGGTTGGATGGATATCATCCCTACCCAGTGGCGATATTGTGGCAAGAAGATCCTCTCTCCCACGGAAGCGGGAAGAGATTCCTCAATCATTTCTAATTTGATCTAAGCAAAGACGGAGGAAGACAGGAGCAGAGAACTGAGTCTCCAGGAGCCCCGGGCAGATCCTTGGCCCTGGTTGATCTCCGAGTTACTTGTCCCTCTATGAGCATCTGCAGCGCAGAGCCCACCTCGACCCCCCCCCCCCCTCTTTGTCTGGCACTAGCTAAGGGGGGCGGGGGTGGGCGGTGGGGGTGGGGTGGCCAGAAGGTGCAAGCCTTTATCTACTTTGTGTTGATTTGTCGGCTTTTAAAAGCGGTTACTAGGATTTCCCCAACGGGCTATCCGACATGAAATCTCAGCACAATCCAGATTCACGGTAGCAAAAACCACGGCAGAGAGGGCGATCTGACGTCTCCTTAAAAAAAAAAAATAATAAAAAATAAAATAAAATAAAATAAAAGACTCAGTGGAGAGCCCAGCTTGAGCTTCAGATCCGCTTTTTGGGGGGGACCAGGTTTTGAGAGGCAGCTACCTCCGGAGGAGGGGAACATTTCCCCCCCCCCCCCCTCGGGGGACTTCCTCCTGGGACTCGCCCCTGCTCCCTGCCTGCCCACACGGCCCGACGGAGCCCACGGAAGCCGTGCACGCCAAGTAGATGCTGGCTTGGAGACGGGGCCCCGTAGGCAGAGAGTTTGCTTCTGTTGCTGAGGATGGGCAGAGAGACAAGCGCAGGGGGCTTGCCCGGGCTGCTGGGGGTCGCGATGGTCACCGGCCTGTCGGGGCAGCAGACGGACTTTTGCCTAAGCCGGGTCTAGGGAGCTCCTCTACGCATTTGACTTCCAGGAGCTTTTTAAACCTCCCTCTCAGGGCAGGGGTCGCCCCGCTCCCAGGGGCCGCGGCCCGGGGACGTCTCCTCTCCCTATTGTTTCGCTGCGCTTGCTTTGCCCTTTTAACAGCCGCTCCCTGCCCATTAAAGATGGAGGAGAGGCAGCCCGCCCGTCCTACACGCCCTTGGGGATGTTGACCCCAGGGAGGGAGAGGGATGCGGGATGCCCGACCACCTCTGCTCCCGGGGCTTTCCCCTTCCCTGGGGAGCTGAGCCAGGCTGGGCTCCGCCAACCTCCCCCAGCGGTGCCTGGGAAGCCGAGGAGGGGAGACTCGGGCCCGGCGGTTCTGCCCCGTCGCGGTATAGCCGGGCCCGCCGGGCCCCTCTCCTCGTCCCGTCCCCGCACGCCTGCTTCGTGCAACCTGCTCGGAGAAACTGCTCGTAAAGCTTTACTGCGGCCACGGGAGTTTCACCTCCCTGTGCACCTCATAAAGCAGCACCTTCCCCATCGCCCCTCACCTTATACCCTTCCCTGCAGCCTCTCTGAGGAAGAAGAGGGCCACGGACGGTTGCCTAGGGAGTGGGAGGCAGGGCAGCTGGGTCCCCATCTTCAGTGAGATCATTTTCCCTCGCTACCCAAGGAAAATAGGAAATAAGAGCAGCGGGAGCCGCGGAGACAGAAGCTGTAGATCTTAGTCACCGGGAAGGGAGGAGGCAAGTGGATGTTGTATCGAGGAATTAGCTTGATTCGATTAACCATTTAATTAAATAGCCCACCACCAGCGCTCCTATTGCTATCGGCTGACGCCCGACAGGGTTGATTTCTCAGTCAATTTAACAAGCAGTGGTTAATGATAACTCAAAATCTCGGTCAAATGAGGCTTCTGTGAAGGAGAGGGTCGCTGTCGGAGGGTTCAGATGAAATGGAATAAGCTATGTTTAAAAAAAAAAAAAAATGCTGCTCATTTCCAACTGCCTGCGGATGCCATTAGCAAGGTTTTGTAAAGATTTATTATCTCAGTAAATCACATGTGTTCGTTTGAAGGAGGGGTAAGTTAGCATCCCGCTTTCTTTATAAAAATAATAATAAGACAGAGGAAAGGTCCTGTTGACTAAACAAACAACCCCATTAAGGAAACGGTAGTGGAAATAATACCGAGACTGATTCACTCTAGAAATAAATACCAGCATTTTGGCACACACGGAGTAACAGAATTGCACTCTGAAAGGCAAACAAACGGAACCATGCCCCAATTGGAGAGAGGAGGGAAGGGAAAAAAAACAACAACACAAAAAAACCCACCACACAAAACCCCCAAATTTTCTCTTCTACAGCTGATGCAAATTCATATAACCCTTATTTCAAAGACATTGAGGAGGGAAGTGTTTGCAACAACGCGCTTGCAAACACTCTCTATTTGTATGTAAGTTGAAAAATATCCTTCAAAATTAAAACGGTCCTATGTTGCTAAGAAGAAGTATGTTTCCAAAGAAAATAATAGTTTTAAACTCTTGACACATAGTATTCTTTCTAATACACAAATCTGGTTTTCCAACTATCATACTAGTAGTTTAGTTCTGCACTTTGCATTTTAAATTCACATCAAACCTGGAATTAAACAGAAAGGCAGCGTGGAGAATAAAGTGCAGCTTAAATGAGAAAAACTTCTGTAAGAAAATAAACACTGAAACCTAATGCTCAATCATTTCCCTTAGCAGCAAGAAAAACAGCATTAAATCACCTATCCACGTGGGAAACGGATTTTTTTTTTTTTTTTTTTTTTTTTTTCGCTGATCTCTTCCCCTTTAAAATAAAGCAAGATTAAGGGTTTCAATATTGAAATGTTAACCGTCCTGATTCGGCGAAAGTTTATGTAAACGGAGCCTCTGCTTTTGTCTCGAAAATCAAACGCGTCTCCGCTCCGACACAACGCGTCCTTAGCAGGAAAGAGACTGCAAACCCTCCTTTTCCCTCTCTGTTCGCGTAAATAAGACCCTTAAAATGTTCACAACTAAAAAAAAAAAACAAAAAAAACACACAAAAAAAACCCCCAACACACACACACAAAAAAAAACAGAACAAAAAACAGCCAACCAAAAAAACTATTTATTGCGCCACTTGTTTTGATTTTTTGTTTGGTTTGGGTTTTTTCCCCTCCCTTCACTTTTTGGATACCGGCGAGGATCAGTGAAAAATTAGCCCTCTAATTGTAGCGACCTGATCTTTTTTTGACGAAAAAGTCATTGAGTCCTTCGACATCCCGGAGATTTTTTTCTGATGTTTTTAAGGCTATGTTACTTGACGTTAACTCCTTACAAAATTATGATTTTTGAATTATTTCCTTTTTATGAACGTTAACTCAATTAATTTATTAGGAAGTTCTGCTTAAAATAAATAAACGCAAATCTTCCGTGCAGTCCTGATTTAGCAGATCCTCATAATTTCCAAAGGCTGTCTGAGCACTGCAAACTATCATAGTCTTGTAAGTGAGGTGTATCCTAAGCCGCTGAAACTCTTTTCGCCCTTAAAAATTCTAATCTGCTAGAGTCAAAGTAAAGTGAAATCAAGGGTAGAGAGAATAGCCCGGTTGTTTGGGGTTTTTTTTAAGTTTTATGAGAATTACACAGCCATTATGAGAGGCAAGTCGCTTAAAAATCTCCACTCTGTTAAGCAAGTTTATCCCTTGTCCCCGATTTGTGTTTAGATTTCTTGGGGGGGTTGAGAAGGGAAACCGCACCTTGATGATTCTGCGACTCTCCTAGAATTTTCCTCCCAGAAAACTCTCTTGTTTCCAAAATTAACCCGAATTCTACCCAGTTGCTTTCTCTCTAGAAACCTTTCAGATGTAAAAATATGCAGGCAAATGCGCCCCGCTTCTCTCCGCCTGTCCCTCTGTCTCCAGCCCCGCATGTGCGCAGCGATGAGGAGTGGATCTCTTTCTGCTGGATTATTTACAACCAGCTCCTCTGCAAGCACTCTTCGGGCAGATGGAAATTCGCTCTTGTACCGGGCAGAGGGGCTGTAAGTTACACAGCTGGGAGCCCTGCTCCCTCTTACTGAAACAACAGCTCTCGTTCCTTGACTCCTCCAACATCTCTTTAAATGTATGACATAACAGAAATGTATGACTTCGCCGCTTTCCCCAGCCTTCTGCCACCCACCTTCAGCCCTTTGGCCAGATCCCCGGTTCTGTCCCAGCCCCTGTATCGCTTTCCTCCCCAGGGAAAAACAAGCACACGGATACCCCCCTTAGCCCCCCCTCCAATCCTTCCGACGTCCCTGACACTGCCTCCTTTCTGGAAAGCTTTTTCTTTGGGTGCGTAATATCTGTGGCCAGCACTGCCTGTCCTCCTTTCCCAAAGAAGCAATGACTTCTTTTTCTAGTTGAGGGCACCGGGATACCCCAGGATCCTTCCCCTTCTACTTCTCCTCCCCCCGCTGCAACCCGACGAACCCAAAGGACCGGTGCCCAAGCACAGCCACCCCAGCGCCCTATCCCACACACCCACCAAGTCCCGTGAAAAAAAACACCCGGCCCCGGTTCTCGCACGGCCAGACAGAGCCGCAGCTCCAGGAAGGCCACGAGAAATCGCGACGCTGGCGAGCGCAGGGAAACCCACGGCTCCGGGGCCGGGGAGCTCTCCCTGCTCGCCCACTACCTCGGATGGACATGGGAGGGGGTTGGAGCACCGTGGGTCCGCGGAAAACCCCCCCGCCCATGCGGCCAGACCGCGGTGTGTCGTTTCTCCCCACCTCCCGCGGGGATGCGTGGCTCTGTTGGGAGGGGAGCAGCGGTCCTGCGTGGATCGGCCGCCCGGCCGGCACCGGGCCTTCTCGCGGCAGCGCTCCTTGGAAAAGGGCGAGCCCTTTCCTGCCTGCTCGCTGCCTTTCTTTTTAATTTTCAGTTTGCCTTTAATTAGGCCGCCAAGGCTCGGCTGCCTCCAAAGCCCCCCCCGCTTATCGCCCCCTCTGCCTCCGCGCTGGAATCAGCATCTCCCGCGGGCAGCAGCGGCCCCGGCCCCGGCCCACTTCGCCTCCCGGTTCCCCAGGGCATTCAAACATCCTGCGCTGCCACCGAGGGACGGGGCTCAGCTATTCTTCTCTTCCCGTGATTACTCACAGCCTACAAGCAACACCATATGCTTCTTCTGATCAAACAACCCGCTACATAGGCACCAGTAATTGACGAGACCCGCTCGAAATCACGCAGAAAGGTAGCCTACTGAGACCACAGGAGTTGACAAATCATTGCTAATAATCCTTTTAGGAACATCATGGCCAGCGGAGTTTGCAATAGCCTTATTTTTATAAAGTATGCGCTGAGAGTATAAAAGACAGCTCGGTCTCTTTTGAAGCAGAGGACTGCCTTGCATAATTATCTTCTAGGTGGCAGATTATAAAGAAGAGGCAAGTGGCTTGATGAAGCCTTTAATTTTTTTTATTATTATTATTTTTTAATGTTTCAAGCGTTACAGCTTTCATTTATCCCTTCTTTGGTTCAGAGTGACTTGGAGATGCTGTTTAAAGAAACTGTTGCAAGATGCAGTAGATTGGAAATTACTGCTTGTGGATTTTAGGTGTAAGCATTCATACGTAACCGGGGGGGTGGGGGAGGGGAGATGGGGGGACGGACGGGACGGGGGACGGACCTCCCCCAGTCCAAATGACTGCCCGATCGCATATTTAATTTTACAAAGTAGAATTAGGATCAACAGTTCACAGACTTAATCAGATTAACAACAACCACCACACACAAACAAAGTTAAAGGAAAAAAAAAACCAACACGCAAACAAAAAAAGCCTAAAACTCCCAAAACGAAAGCAAACAGAAAAAAACCAAAACCAGGCCGTATATACGCACTCTTGATTTATAAATCATAGTAGACAGACAGACCGACTCATGGTACAGTACACAAAACATAGAGGGACGTTGTTTCTTATGTGTATACACTTGACAAAAGATGCGGCGAATTTTGTTATTAGGTCGGGCGAAGAAGCTCAGTGCTTTTCTATTTCATGCAGACTATGTTCTCAATCGAATTAATCTAAGTAAGAGATTCGTGAAGTGGGTTCTTCGCTTGCTATTTTTTAGGTGGGTTTGGTCCGCATTTTAAAATTTTGTTTGTTTCGGTTTTTACATTGTATAAAAAAAAAATTAGAGTGAGAACACAAGAGAACTTTTCTAATTCTCTTAACTTTGTACTGCTGTTGTTCTTGGCAGCCGGTCTAGAAGCACTGAGACTGTCGCTTTAAATCCTAATTCTACTTAAAAGCACGACATAGTTTAGGACGCTTAAGCCTGCTGCTGCTAGACAGGAGGGACCTTGATGCTGCCTGGAAGTCAACGTGAAGTTTACTGTTGCCAGTCTGTGGAGGAGAATGCAGACTCGGGTGCTGGGCTTTCAGAGCTGGATGGGCAGAGGGCTTGAATATATAAGTACAAAACCCTGTTAAAATTTTTCCAGGTCAATTAACGCCCTCAGTTAATGCCTTAATGACCCTCAGAGCAAGATGCATCGCATAAAGAAGCGTGCTTGGCGTCTTTATTTGGGCTGCGTGTGTCTGTGGGTGAGCACGCCTGTACCTGTGTGCTCTACCTGTACACCGCACCTTTGCTCGATGCTCGAACTGAGGCTTTAGGACTTTGCATAGGCTTATGTAAATATTTACCCATATATTAACTCCCCCCATAGTATGGCTATAAGTAGGGGCAAATCGGCCCATCTTTCTCCACGCACGTGCTTGGCGGGCGATGCACATCTTACTGGGAGACTTACTGGGGGGGGGGGGGGGGGAAGGGGAGAAAAACCCTGTTTGCTTTAGCAGAACACGCAGCAGAGCTCAGTTCCTTCAAGTGTTGACAAAAGCATCGTGAGTCCCCAACCAAGCCTGTCATAAGAAACTGAAGCATTTAACGACAGAGAAAAGTGACAGCAGAGAGCACCCTGCCTCTGAGCACACCACCCCATGCCATTCCTTTTTTTTTTTTTTTTTTTTTTTTTTTTTCCCCAAGTAAAAGCAACAAACGACTTATGGATCGGAATGGAGATAGAGATTAATAGGTATTCCCACCTACCTTCTGGAAAAACCACCCTCATTTTTAGATAGCTGGTGGTGAGTCTGATTATGGATGCTTTGTCCAGCTGGGAGGTGATAGCGGAGGGCAGGGGTAGTAATTTCGCCAGTTCATAAAATTCACTGTTTTCTTTCTCCCGTCTAGTCCGGGCAGCATTTTTAGACTTCTCTTTCATCGTGCTTTTTTCCCCCCTTCCTTCCTACAATTTAAACTCCAGAGATTCATCCAAAGGTGGAAAAGAAACTTTCAGCCGCAACTCATCTCTCCGAAGCATCAGGCAGTGATTCTGAGCGCGGCCATTACTCTAAGAAACCGTTCAGTTGCGTAAAATGCAAACAAGTGCTGAAAACCAAAGAGGTGTTCTCAGTGGGGATAAAAAAAAAAAAAAAAAAAAAAAAAAAAAGCCAAAGAAAAAAAAATTCTCTGAAAAGCAGAGTCAATCGAATGAGAAAGGCATTTATCCAATGCAGCTCAGAGATCCAGACAACAGCAGAGAAAAAAAAAAAAAAAAAAAAAAAAAAGAGGGAGAAAAAAAAAAAAAAAGCTAGAACTCTGTGACACTAGACAACAACCAAACGAGGTATTTCTGGCCTTTTTTCCTACACATGGCGGGCAGCATAGCTCCTCGGCAGAGGGTCATAATAATCCCATTTCTTCCCGTGGTCCGCTGTCAGTCCGAGGCCCGGAGCGCCCGGCCGTGGGCTGTCTCCCGGGTGCGGGGTGACTTCCCGGGAGCCTCTGTGGAGACAAGAGGAGCCCTGGGGTGAGAAAGCCGCTTACACAACGCCGCGGCGGAGCCGCGAGAAATAATCACTAACAAACAGCCTCTGGTGGGTGTAGTATTTTCTCCCACCAGAGAGGAAATTAAAAAAAAAAAAAAAAAAAAAAAAGTATATTTTCCCCTCTAGCGCGCCCGCAGAGAAGCGTGTCCCGCACTCTCCTCCCCCAACCCTCACCCCCAGCCCAGGTGTGCCCGGCATGACTCGAACGGAACCACGGCAGGAACCTGGTCCCGGCAGAACTGGAGGAGTCCCCGGCTGCTGTGGGTGCTGCCAGAACTGCCCCGTCCTCTCCAGACCAGCACCCTGGGGGTGGCCAGACCTCCCCACGCACCGTGCTGCCAGCCCTGCATCAGGGCAAGCAGCTCCAGTCCCGCAGTATTTCTGCTTTATTATTATTATTATTATTATTATTATTATTATTATTATTATTAAATTTTCCCTCGCCTCGGGTGCTTCCCTCATTTCTGGCTGGGGTCGGAGGCGCGGGGGAGATTTGCCTCAGCTGCACCCTAGCCAGGGGAAACAAGCTCTGCCCCGAGCCAGATTTTCTCCCTGACTTCACATTTTTCCAACCAAATTATTTTTTTTTTTTTTTTTTTCCACGGAAGGAAAGCGACCCAGAGCCTAGCCCCGCATATCACCGCGGCTGGCAGCTTGTGGGGGGGTTGCCATCTCCTCCTTTTTACCTACCTTGAGTCCCTGAGCCCGGCAGCCTGCAGAGAGCTCTCCCGGGGTGAGGAGCCCAACTCTTTAATTGGTTCATTAATGGCACCGGGGAAAAGTTTGCGCCTGTCACTGCTCCTCACTCACACCGATGGGCAGACAGACATTGCCGTCTCCCCAATCCCCTTTATCGGCTCCCAGGCTCACACTCTCACATAACGAAGGGGAGGAGGGGGGAAGGATAGGGTGGGGTGGGTGGGAGGGTGTGTGTGTGGGGGGGGTGGGGGCGAGGTTGGTATTAATGAAGAATCTCTAATTTGCGGCTGAGAAATGCCTAATAACTTCTTGATGGCTAAAAGCCCTTTTAACACAACTTCATTTCTCTCTCGGGCCCCCCCCCCCTCCCTCTCTCCCCTCGCCGCCCCCCTCCCCTTTCCCTTCCGACCGACACCGCCCTTCATGCCACTCACGGACCCACCTCACTTCCCATTGGCCGCCACCCTCCCGCGCCCGACCTCTCATTGGTGGAGGGGGCGGTGACGTCACCGCGGCCCGGCCACCCCCCTCTCCCCTCACTCTCCTCGCGTCCGCCCTCTGACCTGGCGGCGCCTCAGGACCTGGCGGGGGGGGGGGACGGGGACGGTACCGAGGGGGGTCCACACTTTCCCTCCCTCTTCCCCCCCCCCTCCTCAACACACTTATGTGCCCGCTCCGCTCTCTTGGGGTTAATCTTTGTTTATTTAGGGGCTGTTAGGTGAATTTTTTGCCATCGGTCCTCCGAGAGGAGAGGAGGGTGTCCCTCGGGACTGTGGGTTGTGAGGGGCTGGCAGGTTTACACACCCCGGGGTCCCCATCCCAAGTCCCCCCCCCCCCATACACACATGCCTCCCCCCCCCCGCCAAGCAAGTGGTCGCAATTGGGAGAAATAAGCTGTAGCCACGTCCCCTGTCCCTCTGAGGGACAGCATGAACCGAGTGGCGGGGGAGGGGAAGGAGGATGGAGAAAGATTTTGACAAATCTTGATACACGCTGGGGAAAAAAAACCCCAACAATCCCACCAAAAGAAAAAAGAAAAAAAAAAAAAAAAGAGAGAAAAAAAGAAAATTCCAGCAACCCCAATCCTCCTGCATCAGAAGACAGAGGCACTTTAGAACTGCCCGCAGAGTGAATGTCAAGCTAGGAGGCTTTTTTTTTTTTTTCCCAGGGAGCAGGGCTCTTCCGAATGTCACTGTTCCCCTGGAAAAACAAAACCAAAAAACCCACTCAACTCCCCCCCCCCTTAAAAAACAAACAAACAAACAAACAAAAAGCAGAACCCAAAACCCATAAGCCAAAAAAGGAAATACTAAAAAAAATCCAACCAAACAAAAATCCCCCAAACCAAAAAACCCTCAAACCAAACCAGACGCGACTCCTAAAACTCTTGGCTCCTAAATAAAGTAGATAGAACAGAAAGAGAACGCCTGGGGCGGAGGAGAAGGATTTTAGAGTCTTTCCTAAAACCATACCGGCGGCTCAAAAACCTGATTGCCAAACCAGTGGGTGCGAGAGTTCGGCTAAAATAGTTTGAAATGAAATCTCACTGGCAAGGCAACCGTAGGAATATTTCGAGGAAGAAGAGAGAATCCCGGATAAAGGGTCTCGGTTTTCGAAATAAGAAAAAGCTCAACAGCAAAAAAAAAAAAAAAACAAAACCAAAAACAAAACCCAACACCACAAAACCCCAAACAACAAAAAACAAAACAAAACAAAAAACCCCAATACCCCATCATCCCTTTTGCTCCATGGAGGGCTGCAGCTCGAAGCGCAGCTTTGCTGCTCATCACCTTAAATCTCCCTTCGCTTAAAAGCTTTCCCTGTGTTCATTTGGGTAAATAAAGGAGGGATGGAAGGAGAGGCATTCAACAACTCCTCTGGGTGTCCAAGCGTCTACGAGCAGCAGAGAAATGGATCCACGTAGTCTGAAATGTTCTTTTGATTGTCTTGTTTACTGAAGCGACCCGTTGTTAAACAAACACGAACGCAAGTCATTTAGTGGAGGTATGGATTAAAAAAAACAAAACAAAACAAAAACCAAACCCCACACCGCCCTCCGTCCCCTCCCCCCAGCCTCCTTCCCCTCCCCCCCGCCCCCGTTGTAAAGCGATCGCTACTATGGGGGAAGGTGACACTGAATTTTTAAAAAAACCTGCCCTGTGTGTTGCTGCCATCAGGTGTAAAGTGAGTTTGGGGGAGGAAAAAAGCGCCACATATTCCTTCTGGTTTTCATTTGAGGTGATTCTCTTGCTAAACAGCACGTCTCTTAGAGTGTATTTAGACATATGGGAAACAACTGGACTAACACTGGCAGGTAGCTCCGAAGTTATTTGTCAACATGAGCCGCAGAGAGTGTCTTTTATAAAACCCTCGGTTTGGGAAAAAATAAATAAATCAGTAGGATACACTTCTGCTAATTTATAGCAGGGAAAGATGAGCATCCACCTTACTGACCCCACACAGCCCCACCGAGGACATCAGGTCCCCGAGGATCAGCTTCCCCGGTGTATCCGGACCCGGATTCCTCCCTGGCAGCCCCGTCCCGCTTCCCCCGCGGCCGAAGCCTCAGGGCTGGGGCTCTACAGCTTCGACCTAGATTTTTAATGTATAAGTGTTGCAGTAGATGAAGTACCAGATGCGAGAGGACCCGCAAAACAAGCTTTCCAAGCTACAGTAAACAGGGACAAAGTTGTATGGAATCACTAACGCAGGGTCAGTACGCCAGGGACATTTCCCAGCGAATTTCAAGAGTCAATTTCCCAATAATGGAAAGATTTGGCCTTCTTAGAGACATGAGATTTGGTTTCCTGCGTCAAAACACGCGACTTCTGACAGCGAAGACGAGAGCTAGCACTGCCCTGTTCCAGGTAGGTGTGCAGGGACAGGCAGCCCACAGCAGCTGAATTCGTGGTGTTCCTGACAGCCCGATGTCACAGCCCGATGTCACAGCCCGATGTCACAGCCCGATGTCACAGCCCGATGTAACTCGCGGGGGGCTCGGCGAGGCTGCGGCCGCGCCCCGGAGAGGTTCCCCTGCCCCAGAGGGGAGTACGTGATGCTGTTTAATAAATAAAATAAACACACCGCTACGGGACGACTCTACCGCCGATAGTCCTCGGCGTACCTGCCGTCGGAGCGACATTTATGACACCGACGGCGCTGTGGGGACACCTGTGAGCAGAGAGGCTGAGCCCCGAGGGTGGGCGCTTGCAGGCCCCCCGACTCCCGTCGTCGTCTTCCCGCACCCTTGCCCAGCAGAACCTAAAGAGGGGAAGGGGGCGGCTCGGCTCGGTTCGGCTCGGCTCGGGGTGCTGCTGCCGGCACCGCCAGTCGAAGCACCGAGGGAGGGGGCCAAGAGAGACCCTCCGGCTGCCCGCGGCACGGAGATCATAGAATCATAGAATGAGCCGGGTTGGAAGATAGATGTATTCAGTTCGGATGCATCTGTTCACGGGTGAGAATGCTCTGGGAAAGAGATAATAGTGGAAAAATGAATCAGCAGGTACTGCAGCGCATTTTGATTTAAAAAGACGCATAATAAAATGGGGTGTCAGAGGGAAGGCTGTGGGGAAACAAAGCGTTCCACAGACAGGTTTCCAACTAGGTGTAGCAGCAAACTTGTGTAGCCAGGGACAATACGCAGCGTATACTGCAGCGTGGGTGCGTGCGGAGAAGGAGGGGGGGGGAAGGGATTGTGGGGGGGAAGAACTGTACAAATCAAAGCAAGGTAAAAAAAACAACAGAAAAACCCCACCGGGTCATTTCCCCAAGGGCCACGTCTGATCCAGTTTCTTCTCCAGCATATTCTGCTGTACTCTATTTATTGGTTTGTAAATTTGGCTATGTTTACTAACACCCCAGTAAAGAAAAAGGTGGCCGTTTCTTAGGCAGAGAGAAAAATCTTTTGTAAGCACAAGACATTGCTTATACACTGCTTTCCTGAGAGCCTTTTACAAAGGCAAGTATTGGCGAACCACGCGGGTCTCTCTCACGACTGCGTAAAAAAAAAAAATCCCATCGGCCTGGCACTGGACAGGTTCTGCCATTCCAAATCGGCGAGAAGAGGGGATCCAGGGCTGAAGGATGGATCCAGGGCAGCGAGACACCTCCTCTCCTCCGCCGGGTACCGGCGAGGGTACCCGCAGCCCCAGCCGGTTGTTAAGAGACCGGCAACTTCAGGCACAGGCACTTGGATACCCTGATGAATTGGAGTGTGATGTGAATTTCCATCCGTGCCCTAATCAAGGCTTTATTGACATAAATATACACGGCAAATGCTCTGTGAGACCATTCAGAAGCAATTAATATGTTTTAACTGATCTAGATCTTAACCTCCAAGACTCAAGGCATGCTCTAGGTACTTTATTCCTGCCCTTTTGCTAATGTCATTAGGATGTTCAGGGGAGCAGGACAAGGAGAAAGCCGAGCCTCTAACAAAACACTGGCAATAGTTAACAGATCCTTAGATACCAGCTCTCGGATACAAGTGGTTCCGAATGTATCTCTTTAAAATAATTACAGACACACTATAAAATTAGATCACCAGCAGGATTCGTTAGTTATTTTCGGTTATTCTTTTAAACAATTTTTGTCGATGCAGCAGTGGATTTTTGAAGAGATGGTCTGGGGGGCACTTCTCTTGGCCAGACAATCCTTTCATTTTTATTGGTTTTGGCATATATTTTAACGATATGATTTTTAGTTTTTAATTTTTTTTTTCCAGTGGAGTCAAAGGTCAGTACCTTTTAGCCCTTATTGAATAAACTCTTGCTAATAATCGGAAGTCAAGCTATGTTACTGTGAGAAGAAGCGAATGAAAACATCAACTAAATATAAATAAACATAAAAAATAATAAATTACTTTATGGTCAGTACCAGTTATCCCCTGACACATTTTTGTTGCCTTCTGCATTTCCAAAGGAGCCTACTTTACTGAACGTCCGAACCGAGCCGAACTGAGCCATCTGAGGGATGGGAAGTACGGGAAGGACAGGACACTGGAAACGAACTTTGACGAAATTACAAATGCGAAGTGTTTCCTCCCCTCCCTACGTCTTCAGAGACGTCCTTAGAGTCCTTTCTGCTGCACGACTGTTTATTTCCCCCCTCTTGCCCTGGACCAGCGGCCTGGGCGGTGTCAGTGTCAGTGGCCACCGGCTGCCCTTCACCTGCTTCGGGCTTCCCCAGGCACAGGGGCCTGCCCGGAGTGCGGTGCTGGGGAAGCGGCTCCGAGAGCCCCGCATCCACCCGGATCCCTCGTTGCCTACGGCGGGGCCTGTGGTCCCCTCCCCACGCCGTGTGAAGCCCACCCCACGCAGGTCTCGATCCCCTTATTTCACGAGGGAGTGACTCCTCTCCCCTCCAGATCACCGCGGTCTTGTCCCTCCCTCCCTCCCTCCCTCCTTCCCTCCTCCCGGCAGAGGCGGGGGGGCCGAGCGCCGATGGCGGGCGCGGTCCCGGGGGGCATCCAGCTGTGCATCCAGCTGTGCTCCCGCGGGCTTTGCCGCCTCTCCCCTCACGGCTCTTCTCTGTGGGAGGGCAGAGCCGGGCTGCCCCAGCCCAGCGCCTTTGCAGCGTTTCGGAGGAGGTTTGGTAGCAGCCGAGGGCTTTGTTCCGCTGCGGCGTTTCCCCCGGGGCTCTCTGCTGCCTCGGTGCTGGCCCCGCAACGAGCACACAAACTCCGCACCGCACCGCCCCTCATCCCATCCCATCCCACCCCACCCCTTCACTGCGCTACCAGCTGCCCCGGGACCCGCAGCGCCCCACGCACCGCGCCGGCCCCTGCCACCAGCGCGCCTGTGCGTGACAGTGCGGGAAGCGGCGCCTCACAGCGCCCCGCCCCCTCCAGATCCCCCCCCATCTCTACACCCCCCCCCACAACCCCTTCCCCACCGCGCCGCTCGCCGCCGAAAGGGACAGACAGAGGGACGCGGACAGACGGACGGACCTGCGTCGCGTTGGGTTGGGTTGGCTCGGCTCAGCGCTATCCCACTTAGCGGCCCCTCACCTGCAGGAAGGCCCAGGGGGAGGGGGCATGGGGGGCGGCTGCAGAGACCCCTGGTGAGAGGGGCCCGCAGGATGAGGTACTCGGCGATGAACCCCTTCCCCCACCCTGCTCCTCGCCCCCAGTTCATCTGCCTGGGGTCCGATCTGCCCTTCTCGCCCCTCCACGAGAGGGGGGCTGAGCTGTGCCAGGGGCGACAAGCAGCAAACGTCCCTTTTATGTTATTTTATCCTGCAAGCTTAGGTTTCACTCTCCCTTGCCCCAAACCGAGAGTGTCCTTACAGCTGCTTCACCCTGGAATGAAGGACAGCTGGGAAAGCCACCTCACAGTGGGGGAAACCACCTTGGGAGGGTGGTCTCCTCCAGGCCACAGGTACAACGTGAGATCTGAGCTTACTCACGTATGCTGGAGCTGCTTCAGGCTTCTTCCAGACCCTCGCTATCACTTGAAATCTCCTTTACCAAGGCCTGGCTTTCATTAGCAAAGAAGTTATTTCATTAGTCAGGGTGAAATCTGTCAGCAGAAGCCTGTTTAAATTTCAGCACCCCAAAGAATAATGCTTAAAATAGTGGGATCCGTTCCACAGCCTGTTCTTACTATCAACCTGATAATTCAGAGGTCACAGAGTCTTGTATCACTGCTTTGTTTCAGTGGAGGAAAGCAGCTTACCTCACCTCGAGGACACACTTTGCTTTGAAATAATACATGCTGTTTCAGATGCAATCAATAGCAAGAGGAACCTCCTCTCTGCTACACTGCCTTTGGCCTCCCACCACCCCAGAGAAGAGGATTGATCAGACAAAAAAGGAAGGATGCAGGTGCCTGACAGCACCAGAGCTGATGCCTGTTGCACTTAGTGTGTTCCATAATCATTAGGATGCTTATAGTTTTGGTGTAAGGCAAGGTGGGAAGCATTCCTTGTATGGATTTTACTAAGAGCTGTACTTGTTTTAGTCTCCTGTCTGAGGTTAAAAGTCTCATGGTGGTTATGAGCATTATGCACTAAGCTGGGAGCAACCTCTCTGTCACTTTACAGTTTTGGGATTATTTCTGTGCTCTGCAAGCCTGTCACTACTCTGATGCACTTCCCACATGGTGAATAGATTCCCTGCTGCAACTGCAGTACAAACTGAGTTTGTAACTGTTTTGTTCAGAAGTGATATGGAGGAGATGATGCCTCCGAGGAAAACACTGGGCTCAGTTGTTCATACTGGAAGGTGGCACAGTGAAACAGCACCAGTCTTGTAAACCTGAATCCAGTTTTAACCTTTTTCAGACTATGCTAAATTTGTTGATGAGGGGTAGGAGTGTTTCCCATGGCTTGGCATATACCCCCAATTCATTTTTATTTTTTTTTTATTTAGGTTTGGCATCACTGTTGAAATGTTTTGTCTAAACCCTGAATTCTCACTGTTCTTCACTGGTGGTGGGACTTTGTTTACATAATGCAAGGGCTGGGTGTAACCAGCTGAAGCTAGAGCCTATTAAAAGGACATTTCCCCAGCAGAGCCTCTCCTGAGGAGTGTCCACTACTTGCAGCTGGAGGGAGAAAGCTCCAGGGATTGCTTGCTCTGTGTAATTTCTCTCAGATTTAGCTGGTAGATGAAAAAGGGATTGAAATTTCTTTGGTCTGGCAATAGCTTGGTGATGTTAATGCCACATTTTTGAAATGTGCCAAAACCTTAGGATGTACTGGAGTCTGGTTTTAATTTTGGCTTAAGCACAAAATACTCCTGTTGCATTTCTCAACCCAGTCACTTGTCAGAGCAGTCATACTGGTGAGAGCGGAGAAGACCGTGGGTGTCAGGTCCCCCAGTTCACTAATAAGCCTTAATTGCCTTGACCAGCCTGACCTGGTAGTTCCTCACACCTTCTCTGCCCTCAGTGCTTGCCTGAGCCAGGCTATAGGGTGCCTGGCTCCAGCAGCTCTGCAGCTATGCCTGTGCATGACTGGGGGCCCTGGTCATCTGAACACTGACCCACAGTCTGACTTCCCATCTTGACTTTGGGGACTGCCTTGCTGCTATGGACTTGCCTGATGGACCTGGGCTCTGGCATGAGGTTGACTGCCATTTCCACACCAGCCCTGCTCTCCTGGATCCAGGTAGTGTAGGGTGGGCCCTGGCTATGAAGCCCGTGTCCTGTCCCAACAGCACAGCACTTGTTTACTTATGCTGGGCTCCTTCTGTTCATTTAAGGTTCTAGTGACACTTCTGCTTTCCATCCGAGGCAAAAGATTCTCTGCCTCTAGCCTGTTTGTCTGTGCTCTTTTGGTTTTCCAAGGACAGTGCTTCTACCAGAAGCTGGTGCACTCTGGAGAGCTTCCTCTGCATTGAATGTGGGAGTCTGCTTGTACTTATGGGACCTTAGAAAATGCAGGACTGGAGAAAGAATGGTGTTGCAGGGCACAAAGATTCCCCCATTTTCCTGGCAGAAGAAAGCTTTTGAGTTTAAGAGATGTAAATAAGGGTCAGAAGTTTGGTACAAGGGTGGACTCATCTAAACTTGGGTATTGTTCAGCAGCTAAAGGGCAAGGCTCAGGGTCCCTGCCCTGAAGCTTGTTTGCCACTTCTCCACATAGAAGGGGTAGGCAGGAAGCTCTGACTGTCCTGGAGGGCAGGGGAACTCTATGGGGACGCAAGACTCTATCTACCCAGATCAGTTTACAAGGCTAGGACCATACAATACAAACTTATGGAGGCAAGGGCTGTGTTTATCTCCATACAGGGTTGATCACAATAGGATCCTATTTCTGTTTAGGGCTTCCAGATGGGCTAGTCAATGTCTATAATAAACAATAATATTAATAAGAAGTATTAACATGCCAAGCTGCAAATCACTGACATAGTTTTCTCATATTGCTGGTTACTTTCCAGTATTGTCCTCCAGTCTTGCTGCAGTACATTGTATACAAAAGAACTGAAACCCAATAATCGGCGTGTCAAGAGTTTGAAGGCATGATCGCCTTTTTTTCTTCTGAAATCCATCTATTGAAACTGACATCACAACAAGTGAGCTCATTGGCCTAATAAACCCAGTGTCCAGCATGCACACACTGTTCTCCATGCCAGGATGTTAGTAATTAGGCTGGTAATGAGGCTTCTGTTGCATAGAATAACTAGTATGAAAATGATAAAAGTTAAGTGTAATGGGAGACTAATGTGAAAATGTAAACAGTAGGCAGCAGATATGACATTTATTTTCACTTGTGGGAAGACAACTGAAAGGAAGACTTTAGCTATAATTTGTTTTCTCTGCTTTACTGAATCTATAAAAAGTCTACAGTGATTTCATTCTTCTGACCACAGTAATGCAGCTTTACATTTGAACAGAAACGTAGCTTCAAATTTAGATTTTAATTTCATGTCTGATTGCAGATATAGTAGAAACTTTAACCTAAAATAGCATTTCTTCTATAGCCAGCTCCTTTTGTGCTACTGAAAGAAATAATAATGAGAAAGTATTCCAGCAGGAGGAGCTGGTTTAGAAGCAAATGGATTCCATGGCAACTCCTGACTCTACATGACATCTAATAACTAGCATTTATGTTGGAAATTGTCTGTGTTATCTTGTACCCGAGATCTGGTCTTCTTATAGGGTTTTCCCCTCATCTTAAAGGAAAAAAAAATAATGTGGTTTTTTTTTTTTTTTTTTGTTCTCTTTAATCCAATAATTTGCATAAAATGAAATTAGTTTGTTTGCCTCAAATGTGTGGTTAGGCAAGCTGTTTTCAGCTGAACGGGATTAATATTTTTTCTTTAAAATTATTTCAGAATTGGAATATTTTCTGAGGGATGTATTGTTCTGTCAAGGGAAGACTTGTATAGGATCAGAACACTGGAACTGGTTGTTTTTTTTTTTTTCTTTTTAACGTCATGAGATATCCATATTCAACAGTTTGAAACATAACACAAGAACCTCCAACCAAATCAGACTCGTATCTTGGTTCTCACAGCGCTGAATGCGCCAGGGGATTCTTGTAATGAGCAGCTGGAGAATAAGCCAGAGCTATGGGCATCCTGTCTGCAGTCAGTCTGACTGATTTATGATCTGAAGAATGTGAATTTATATCCTCCTGTGCCATGATCCAATCTAGTGCACGTGTGAGGCCTGACAACTGTTGCTGTTTCAATGTGGAATATTTAAACTTGCTATTTTATACCTAAATTGAAAGGAAGCAACCTTCACCCATGACAGTTTCAGTAGTACTTCATGAGCGAAAGGGCATTAGCTGAAATTAACCCTGGAGATGAAGTTTTCTGAAGACATTTTGTTGTCTGGCTGGACTCTCAGTCAGCTGTTGTTTGACTGGTTGCCCGAGGGCCTCAGACTGTAGAAGAGCATAAACTGTGCTTGGGGGGTCGAGGGGAAAAGTTGTCTCCTGTGGTCAAATGAAAGCTGATTCAGGTTTGTGTTGCTCATCTCTTGTCAGTATGAATAGAATGACTGAAGAAAACGTGGCTGAAGAAAACTGGTTTCATGATTGTCTGGCTGGGGAGAAGTGCAATTGCAGATGGTATTCCAAGGTTCAAGTGAAGGGTGGCCAAAATCAGACAGGAGGAAAACTAGGGTGGTGTAATCTTACTGCTAGATGTAACTGATAGCAATATGCACATTGATAACTCTAGAAGATGGCTCCATTTAACTTTTCACCTAAGGGAAGGAGTGCTTTTCCCCCCTCTTCCTGCCCATACAGACAAATCCTTGTTTATTATCTTGTCATTCAAAATGTGGAGTAATCTTGAGCAAACACACTAAATGAAGGGGTAGAAAATGTGAAAATGAGGCTTGGTTTAACTCACCTCTAACTGTAAGTCACAATTAGATGCTGGCATTGAGTTAATTCAATGGAGAGCCTGATCTCCCATGAAGATATGTTGGACTAGCACTTGGAATAAAAACCAAACTATTATAAGAAGGGTTGTAACAGATCACATAAAAAAGGTGATGGAAAAAAAAAAAAAGGCTGGCCACAATCAGACACTAGAACACAGTTTGAAGATAACAATATAGAACTGGAAAAGGCAATAGAAAGCACAGGAAGGCCAGAGAAAGGGGCTCTGTGTAGCAGCAGTACTAAGAAAATAATTTTTAAGCTTCTTTAGGGATATGTGTTTATCTTGATCTACAACAGAAAAGAAGGTACACCACAGAAAAGAGAAAGAAGGGCATAAATAAAATAGAAGCAGTGTGAGACAGACTGGGAAATGGAAAAAGAAATGAAGTGAGGGCTGAAATGGAAGAGCAACTGTAATTATGGGAAAGAAGGAATAATTAGGAAAAATAGGAGTTTCAAACAAGGAATTACTTGATTTATCCTTATTCCTATATCTTATTACATTGCTATTTCTCATAGCCTGGAGTTTTGTGGTTTGGAGGAGAAATGGCAGAAAAACATTGCATTGGTGATGTGAGCTGGACAGGGATTTTTGCATGAAAAGATAAATGGCAGATAAAAGAATGAAATAATGATTGTGGAAAAAATATGTAGGGTTTTTTTTTCCATTTTTTAAAAGAAAAATTATTTTCCCTTATTTAATTATGGGAAGACAGGAAGGTATAAGTAAATAAATAAAGCAGCGTAACTTAAATTTAAAGGAAAATATCTTCTCCAGTTACATGTAAACCTAACACATAGACAGGGATCTAATTCCAGTCAGTAAGCTCTTTGCTCTTCCAAAAGATCAGAGTGACATTTCTTCTCTGAATATTAATTTTGGTAGGTTCTTGCTTTCCTTCAGTAGCAGTGGCAACAGTAACCGCTAAATTCAATAGCTTCCAACCTTCATATTGATAAGCAACATGTTCATGTTACTATAATATTTATAGTAACATGTAAATCTACAGTTATAGATATTATGTAACATTCTACTGTGAGTTCCTTCCCTGAGAAATGCCAGCATAACTAACTATATTTTATTAATGTCACATGCTATACTCCCAAATGTAAGGATATGGATCCTTTTCTGATGTGGGCTCTATATTCTTAACATCAAATTGCTGTGATGTAACGTGAGAACTACTAGCATAGGTGTGTAAATTGTAAAGAAGAGCATATGTAGTTTATAAAATGAAGAGTATGCTCTTCTTCAGGGGTCCAGCTAAGAAAGGATTTTTAAATAGCAAAAATCTCAGTACTAAATGCAGCCAGAGTGAAGTTAAAGTTGTGAGGTGCTAAAACTCCTGTGTCTAGTAAATATGGAAAATTAGGTACATCAAATGAGGCTGAACAACAGCCTCTAGGAAGGACCTATAGCACAAAGATGAAATATAGAAATGTAACTTAAATTTTCTACCTTGCCTAGAACTACAGGAGAGGTGGTTTTCTGTTCCAGATACATTACTTGGAAAATTCCCCTGAAGCAGGGGCTTGCTGTCTTTCAGAAGGAGGGAAAGGATTTGTGCTTTCTTATATAAAAATTAACTATCCTATCTGCTCCAATTAAAATTTTCCTACTTCCATTCTTTCTTCCCATTCTTTCTTCCCTTTTTTGACAACATTTTCTCCTATTGTGCCCTAATCACCAGGTAAATGTGAGAGGTATGCTTTTGTGGAAGTCATGCCGTTATACCAAAATAATTTAGTGTAATGAAAGCTGAAGAGAATGTATAATAAAGAGGAACAGGGCTGCTGACTCACAGCAGCCCTGTCTTCATGATTCAAAGCACTGTCTCTTCTTGGAGATAGGATTCTTAACCTGTTTTTCTCATTAGGGATATTTTTTTATCTAATTTCATCCAATGAGCAATTTTTCATGGTCAATAGTTCTTAGCCTGTTCCTCTAAAGTCAGTAGTTCCTAAGAATTAAAGAACTTTAGGACATTACCTACCCATCCAATTCAAGAAAATATTATTTATCTCTGAATTAGAAATGTCATGAAATCTGCATATGTTAATCTTTGAGTCCTAGGTCTGGGTGAGGAATTGAAAGTAATATCAGGAACTAAATTTGATCTGCTAATAATTTTTTTTTTTTGAATGCATTTCATCCTCCAGCCTCTGAAACAAAGGGAAATGCATCAACAGAAAATAATTTTTTTTTTTCACTTAATGTTGGGATTTCTCTCCAGGTTCTGTTCATTCCCTTAGCAGCACACATATTTCCCAAAAGATTTTCACTGATAGAATTAAATTAAACTAGCTGTTCCCCAAGACTTTCAGATAAAAAGGTTGACACTACAATGTGTTTTTAAAATGAAGAAACATTTATAAAATTCCTTATTTCTTAAGGATTTTCTTCCTTTAGGGTAAGCCTTCCCTTATGATCTCGGTCATGAGAAAATTTTGGACAAGGTTGAGCCAAGTTTGGATTAGAAATTTAGGATCCTGTTGCCAAAAAAAGAGCATCAGAGCATCTCTCTGGGCACACTTTTCTGCCAGTCAGCTTAAGAGTTACAGCACAACACCTGAGCGTTGGCACCTGACTAAGCAAATCCTACAAACCAGACAGAAAATGAACTAAATGCCTGGTGTCAATCTATCTTGGGGTGTCCCTGGTATCAGAATAACACCAGTGCATGTATTTTGGTTTCAGCAACAAAAGGGAAGAGCTGTCATTGCATGTTCTATGACAGTTTTCGGGGAAGCTCTAGACTGTATTTTTATGCCAAAAATGATGTGAAATAATCTGCTTTTCTGTCCCCAAAAAGCTAAACAGGAAAAAAAAAATCATCATTTTCTACATGTCAACAAAATTAAAATAATTATCTTACAACTTTTATATTGCAACAATATGATCATGCTTCATTCAGCTTACATAACCCAAATGTAATTTCTCCTGCCATTAAGCACCTGTGGAGGTTTTTTTGTGTCTCATGGCTTCCTGAATAGACATAATTCTAGGTGGTTGGCATATTTTTTTAGCTCTTTAGGGACAGAGTAAATTAATTAATTGATTAGGTCAATCCCTTTCACCATTACAACTACTTTCATTCATAGTTTAGTTATGGTATATATATTTAGCAGTCTTCTACCCTAATATCACTTTTTAAAAAAAGCGACAGATTTGGATATTCATTTAGAATAACATGATCTGGATAGTTTAGAGCTCAGATTGATTAATTTTAATTAATTACCTTAGAACAGGTAAAATAAAATAATTTCATCCAGACGGGATAATTATTTTACTCTGGGCTGTTTTTTCCCAAAGGATACATAGTCCTTATCCCAAGAAAGTCTTTGTTTCAACTTAAACTTTTATCTTGAAGTACAAGCCAGAATATTTCATTCTCATATTTCCACCCCTCCCCCCAGCTTTTATAACATAGAAACAAAATCCCTCTGTTGGTAGCCATTTTTCCAATGAAACTCACTGCAAAATGAGATGTTCTGCAAATTGGATGTCCTAGTCAAGTCTTCAGCATCACAGTATTACCTTCTCATGCTGCCAGCATAAAGTGTCAAAGCATTTTAGGACCACGAGTAGTACTGTTGAGCCATTGTTACCAATTCTATTACGTCTCATAGGCTTATGGGATAAGAATGCAGTAATCAGATGATGAATTTAGCTGCAAGAAAAAAACCAAAACCAACATCTGCTGAGCAAGTTTGTTTCTTTTTTCTCCAGATTTCAAGTTCATGGCCAGCCTACTGATAAGACAGAGCAGGATGAAAATGCCACTGCAGTTCTGCTTGTGTATGTAGCATGCTGTGAAGCCAAAACCTGGGGATCATCAGCAGTCTTAGGGCAAAAGTCCTCTACTATTGCGGTCCAGACACAGGTTGCTGATATGGAACTTAGTTAAAAGCAAATCATCTAAGTATTTGTAGGTGGTTTGTATCTGTATATTTTACCAACAGATGGCAAAAATTTCTGACAGAAGTTTAAGAAACTGTCCAGCTGTGATTTATTCTGAATTACGGAGTAGCATGGAAAGGGATGGCACTGCAAGTATTTGTAACTGGGTGGAAGCAAAATCTTTATCCTATAGGAATACATTTCACAATTGCTAAACTTTTTGCTAAGGATGAGTGTCTCAGGTTAGTGCAGTGGTGTTTTAGAAGCTAGGAGTGGGGGTGCGCAGTGGTGGCTCCTGTGAGAAGCTGCTGGAAGCTCCCCTGTTTCCAAATCTGGCTCTGCCTCTGTCCAATGCTGAGCAGATATGGGGAGCTGGATGTGCCTCTTTTGAAGAAGGGAAAAACAAAACTGCAGAAATACAGAAAAAAGCTGCAGAGCCGGGGAAAGGAGGAAATGAGAGCGAGTAATGCCAGAGCAAAGACACCAAGGTGAGTGAAGAAGGAGGGGGAAAGGTGCCTGAACAGAGATTTCCCTGCAGCCCATGGGGAGATGGCAGCTGTGCCCCTGCAGCCCAGGGATATAATCTCTGAAGTGTCAGAGATGGGCAGACGTGGAGCCACAGCCTGTGCAGGATCACGGAGAGGGTCAGATGTGGATCTGCAGCCCTGTAGGAGCCGGTGCCAGGGGAGGTGACTGCTCCCGCAGCAGCCGTGACTCTGTGTGCAGCCCGGGCTGGAGCAGTCTGTGCCTGAGGGACTGCACCTGTGGGAGGGACTCATGGCCCAGGGGTTCCTGAAGGACTCTCTGCCATGAGAGGGACCCTGCAGGGGAAGGAAGGGCTGTGAGGAGTCCTCATGCTGAGGAGGAAGGAGCGGCAGAAACAGCGTGTGGGGAACTGACCCTAAACCCCCCCTGCCCCTCCCTGTGCCCTGAGGGGGAGGCAGCAGGGAAGCCATTCGGGACCGGGGAGAAGGGAGGGGTGGGGGATCTGTATTAAGATCTGGTTGTCTTTTCTCTTTCTCCTTGTAGAGTAAATTAGGTTTTTTTCTTCTCAAGTTGAGCCTGTCTGGTTGTTGCCAGTAACCATAATTGGGGTCTGAAAACCTCCCTGTCCTTGTCTCGATGCAGGAGCCTTGGGTGGGTTTTCTCCTCCCTGTCCCACAGTGGGGATGGGGAGTGAGTGAGCAAAGGCCTGGCTGGTACCGGCTGGGCCTAAACTGTGACAATGAGGCTGAAAGATGTCAATATTTGTATGTAGGAGTCAAGCAAAAATGTGCCAGATGCACAAAGGCAGAACTTGAGTACATGAATATCACATGCAAAGGATATGGCCTGTAACTGTTTCAATTTTGTCAGTTCTGACTATTTCATTACCGTGGAGAACTGAGAAATCTCCACATCCTTCTTTTCCCAGATTAGCTCATTCCCTTTTTGAATCAAGTCACTTAGAAATAAAATCTAAAATTAAACTGGCATTTGCCTTTATTGTACCGCTAACTGTGCTGCATATTTCATGCCTGTCTTATTTGCTTAATATATTATTGGAGTCACATTGCATCATATTTTGATTTTAGCACAGTAGGGCCTTATGTGGTTATTTGTATGTCTCAGTTTGCAGGAACCTAATAATGGACTGGGACTGCTTCTGTGCTATGCGTCCTATAAACAGAGACTGCAATTCCCTTGAAAATCCTATCCCAGAAAGCTCAGCCCAGGTGTAACATAGGAGACTGTGTCACTGTGTCAGTAGGGGCAAAGGGATGGGACAAGACAGAGCCAACAGGTTGGGATGAGAGTAAATAGATGTTCGTGTAGTCTCTTGGCAGAGAGTTGAACAAATTTATGTTGTGTTTTACATAGAGCAAAATAGAAAAAAAAAAAAATCAAACCACTTTTAGAAATAAATCTTATTTTGTCATAGGTGAATGAAGGGGCCTTTTTATGGAGATGACAGAATCCTCTCAGTGTTTTTTACAGCTCTCCCTTTAGTCGTTGCTATCGCTTGAGAAAGTAAAGTCAGGCTTAGTTGCAGAATCTTCACAGCTACAAAGATGACAGTTTATCAGAACCTGATCTTAGGGCGCTACTACAATGTGTAATTAGTCCCTAATTAGTTGGATTTTCTGACAAATATGCGATGGGAAATCACCATGTGTTATTGGCATCTGAAACAATTTTATCCTTTTAGCTTGAAGGAAGTACCACTGTCAAATGCATAAGCCTAATTTTCTCACATGAGCAGTACATGGTAGGAACTGAGTAATTTCCATTCCAAGGTACAAATTTGCTTGTGTGTGAAGAAAGCTGTTTATCACATTTATGTAGCAACTGAAAGTGTAGTTAGAAAAAAGGGTGATATTTCTAGACTCCCTTTTCTGCTGTTCTTACCAATAATTAATAGCATACCCCTTTAACAATTTGTACATGTATCAAGTTATCGAGAGTGTGATTTTTTAAAAATGCCTAATTCATCTCTGCTGTCATTACAATTAGTGGGAAGCTCGTTACTGGGAGTGATAATACACAAGACTTTTCATTCCTTACTCCATTGGTTTTCTAGCACATGAACAACACTTCTAGGCCATGTCTTCATTTACTTTCCTTCCTCCCTGTTCTCATTTCTGTTCCAAAATCTAGATCTAGGCAGCCTCCTCCTCAGTGATCACTTAGGATATTTTAAATGAGAACTTCATCTTGTCATCTCACCTGTGTGACCTTTGTCATTGTGCAGTGGGATGCCACCAGTTCTGCTGTGTACGGATTTTCTGCAAGGAGAGATAGAAGCCCTCTATTTTTTGTGCATGTTTTTATTGAGAATTTGGTAGGATGAGATTGTAGAGGGAAAAAAAAAAAACAGCAGTGAAGCCTAATGCATAGGCTTGGTGAAGCTTTTATGTTTTTTGTCTCTGAGGACAGATTTGAGCATAGAAGGTGGTTGTGATTTTCAAGCAATAGAAATGGAGAAGAAAGGATTACTCACTTGGAGAGTCCTGGATTCAAATCACATTGATGCATTATGGAGCTCGTTAGAAGACTTGAACACAAGACATATTGTAAACATATTTAATTGCAGGATGTCAGAATCACTGTGGAGAATCCTTTTTACAGAGCTTGTTTCTTCTTTCCAGAGAAGTTCCTTTAATATAGAAGTTCCCTTCAAACACTTCATGAAAGCAACTTAATCTCTTACTGCTACCAGTGTGTGATATTAATAAAAAGCTTTGTTAGTTCATTTTTTGACAATCACTTCAGAAAAATGTGCATTAGAATTCCTGTGGATGTAAGTCTTGGCACAGCCTGATGAAGTGCTGTGTGGTCTGAAAAGTCGTGTAATATAAGAAGCTATATTTGTAAAGAGACAGGTAGGAATCAAACATAGCTGACGGAGTAGGCACAGAGTGTAAGTAGAAATGTGATGACCATTCTCAGCAGCAGCCCTGCTCTCCTTTTTGTAGGTCACGTGCCTCTCATCCTGTGGCATCCAAACCTCTTTTCAGAAAATACTTCTCATGAAGCAAGAGAATTCTCCTTTCTCTTAAAATAGCTTGCACTATAGTATGTAAGAGAGAATTTTGCACACCTGCAGTTATTTTGACTCCCAGAATAGCCTGGGCTTGATGAGCTAATTAATCTTGAGTGTATAGTTATCCACCTCATGACACTGACATATCTGCATGGGGATAGCAGAAATGCTATCAAGGACCTGTGGAACCACACCTGTCTTCTGGTGTGGTAAGTGAAATATCCTTGGTGATTTTAAAGCTCATTAGATGCAGTTAATCAAGAGAACTGCTTACCTATGACTGAACAAGTAATAAGGGCTCAGTTTGCTTTCCTGAATGTAGATGCCTAGTGCTGTGTCAGATGCTTTAGGTTACTTGAGGCATCTACAGAGAATGATAGTACAGCATTATGTGTTACATCTGATAGCCCTCTCCAGACGGCACACGTTCTTCTGGAGCTGAGTGTAGAGGCCAGGTGAGATATTGGATATTAAATGGCAATAGGTGTCTCTGTGTAAGCAACTAAATCAAGGACAAAGGTGTGCAGTTAAGGTGGAAAAACTAAAATTAGGTGATCCTGTTTGGGTATCTACAGAGTTCAGTCCACAAAAGGCCTGTAAATGCCTACTGTAACTAATACACTTAGTAGAGCTTTAATAGAATCATTGAATTTTGGTAAGTGATTCAGCTCACACTAAATAGATTAGGGCTTGAATCGGTTACCTGAGCATAATAATCTAGTGTCATTTAGGATATGAAAGGGTGCCCAAGACATCTTCCTGGGGCTAGTAGGGTGTGTCTACATTAGCATTTTAGAACAAACTAAAAATGTGTTTCTGAGCGGAGTCCCTTATCAGCTCTGTGATGTGTGTTGATGCACATTGCAGTGTTCTTAAGCATGGGAAGAGGATTTCTTCCAGCTGCAACTAAACCAGCAGATGTGATCCAGGAGTTTACCTGAGGTGCTCAGTAACTCAGATGTATTCAGTACATTGGGCTACAGTGGAGCTGGTTGGTGTATGTTCCCAAATAGGGACAGTGGGAATAGTGTTCTCAGCACCATTTCCTTCTCCTTGTACTGCATGGCACCACTTGCCCATGCATACTTTCTGCAGCTGTGTAAGATTTAAAAGGGTTGGATTGTCTGGTGATTGATTTCAAATGGGTTTAGGCAGTGCAGGTGGGTGAGTTAATCCCATCTCCTCTAGCAGTTTAGATATCTCCCTCACCTGCAGAGACAATTACATTTAGGTGTCCTGTCCTAGAGGTGAACCCCACTGAAATTTTCTTTGTCTTCTTCAAACTGTTACAAAACAAGGATATTAATAAACAATAAATTCTTCACTGTGAGAGTAGTGAGACACTGGCACAGGTTGGCCAGGGAAGTTGTGGCTGCCCCATCCCTGGTAGTGTTGAAGGCCAGGTTGGATGGGGCTTTGAGCAACCTGGTCTAGAGGAAGGTGTCCCTGGCCATGCAGGGGCCTTGGAACGAGGTGATCTTAAAGGTCCCTTCCAACCCCAAACCATTCCATAATTATATAAATCTTTGCAACTTGTGGTAAGTGTGAATATTTGCACAGCAGTTCCTTCAGACCCACGCAGCTCCCACCCACGCTTACTCATTCAGCCACAATCAGAATGTGCAAAGGTCTTTCTGTAGCAGTGTGGAGGGTGATGCCTCTGCCTACAGTGCATGTTCAACCTGGTGCATCAATCTTCTGCAAAACCATTTTATATTTTAAGCTTCTCTCCCTGCTAGAATGGGAGCCTCCTCCAGACTGGATTTTACCTAGGAGAGGGATGCCAGCTGAACATAAATGGCCCAACCAAGCCTTGTTTGTATCAAGTCTATTGCTTTAGGTAAGGCTTTTTATATACCCCAGCTTTTCAATCAGTTTCCCTGGAAATAATAAAAAATTGCATTGTCTTCTTTGTACAGTACATTAACATTGTATTACTTCTGATATTCTCAGGATGCCAGAACTTTTGTTAACAAAAATGGTGGTGCTGTGGTTCTTTTTCTTTCTGTATCACCCCTTAGTATGATCAATATGTTGTGCTTCAGCTCATCATTTTTTGTCCCAAGTCATTAGGCTTTAAAAAATGCATTGATACTGTGAGTGATATTTTTTTCTCACTTTTTTAGTGTGTGCAATTTTAATTGACATGGGCTTTTTCTTTTTTGTCTATTGCCCTTTAGCATCCATCTTAAAGGAATCACCATATGCTTTTCTGTATCCTAGCCTGTGTAGCAAAAAGATCCTTACTGCAAAGTTTTGAGGGATTTTCAGTTTCTCCTTTCCTTTAATAATAAGTTTATATAAACATCAATTACACAAGTTCATCATTGTGGATGGGTGCTGCCTTTTTAGACCTACGGCTTGTTTTTCTGGTTATAGCATTACCAGATTGTTACAGATGTTTTTTTTCTGCTTTGAGCATTAGTTCAGACTTTCTTATGGAGATGTTTAGGTTGTGGAAAAAAATATGGTTTGCTGGTACTTACCATTTTAAAACAAAAAATACAGTTGCTTCTGTACTTACTGCATAGGCTAAATTAATGTCCATACTGCATCACAGAGAGAGGAGCTTAAAAAAATTCCTTCTGTGGTAACTGACACTAATATGGATAACTGCCTGTGAATGTGACTGTAGGGTTTATGGTTAGTGGAGAATATCTGTAGAGGAGGGAGGGGCAAGTCTGCCTTAAATGGAGAGATGGAGGCAAGACCAGGATGATGATTTAAGATCCAGCTGCAGTAAATAAGCCTCTTTACAGAGAAGCATTGGGCCAGTTCATCAAATGGTTTTAAAAATATAACTTCTGTCTTTCTTGAGCAAGGAAGGAGCACAGAAATTTGCATCCAGGCTGTGCTGTGCAAGATCAGATGCACACCGGATACTTTCTTTGGTAAGTACCTTACAGAACTAGAAAGCTGGAATTAACAAACTTTCTCTAAATGCAGCCTATCTAGTGAATGTGCAAGTCTTATACTAGACTCCAGGAGGGAGGCTGATAACTTGAGCCTTCTTGAAGTTTCCTGCATCTAAAGATGGTCTTTAGAAGAAAACTAATGACGAGGAATTTTGGCTCAGCATCATAAAACCCTGAATTCATCTGGGTGGAATTAGGGCCTTCAAAGGTTCAGTGTCCAACAAAAGAGAAAGAGCTGCAGTGGCGGAGATGACTTCATGGTGCTGCTGTGCTCCACTCAAGACCTGGATCAGAACCAAACTTTAAGCAAGGTTCTAAACACCAGAATGCATTGTAGGAGATGCTTGTACACACCCAAACCTCCTCAAGCTCCTGTTAAGTCCTGCTGCAATGCCCTTATCAGATTAGGACAGAGTAAGATGGAAAGGAAGAAGTCACATAGACTGAAACACATCTTGATATAGGGGATGCTTGTATTTTTCATCCCTCATTCTGAGTTTTGAAAAAAATATCAGACCTGAGCAGGCAGGCACTAGCTGCAGCTGTTCCCAGAAGAAAAAAGAAAAAAAAAAGGAAAAACCTGCTTGGAAACTGGAAGGAGAAACTTAACATAAAATTATGTATGTGCTGTTGGCTTGCTCATTTATCCACTATGGTGGTAATTGCATCACCAAAATATTTAACAGACTCTTAAAAAGGTCTGTGTTTGATTTTCATACTTTTGTTAGCTACTCACTTTTACACCATAAAATATCACTGGATTGAACATATTGATTGTTCCTTCTAAGCAGCTGTTTCAAATGCATCAGAATTACTTCTCCTGTGTTTTTCGATTAATACTGGCTCTAATCAACTGAAATAAATTAATTCTCTATTACTTCAGACTTGCCTTCATTAATCCAATACTGCTATAAAAAAAAAACAAACCCAAACAGTTTCAATTATGTTATTTAGAAATTTCACCAAACTATTTCTAAAAAACAATTACTATGGTAGGAAATGGAATACAATATTTCCAAACCAAAGCACAAATGGTACAAATAACATTACAGAAACTCTTTAATTGATTAATACAGAATACTGAAGCTATTGTCTGCTACTCTGCAGTTAGATTATTTAGTGATGTGCATTTACAAAGCACCAAGAACTAGCGTCACTCTGCTGGTATGTTGTTTGACTGTGGCATAGCTCCTTTTCCTAATTAATTAAAATTGTTGAGGGACAATATATTGCTTCAGCCAAGAATTTTCCCAAAGAAAGGACTTAATTTTTTTCTCTAATCTGCAAGTAAGTTTTCACAGAAATTACTTTAAAATGGGTGTAGTTCTAAGTAAATGTGTTTAACCAAATTTTTGCCTACCAATTTGAAAAAAAGAATCTGTTTCCTGCATGACAAAACACTGTATTATATTGCATGGAATCTAAATGGCAAAGGTGACAGTTGTATCATCTAGCAGGCTGTAAGTATAGTGCCAGCTTTTCCTATTATTATTTTCTCATTTTCTTAGACAATAAAGCCAACCTATAGTAATGAAATGTAAATTTTTTTTGGAATTATTTTGAAAAAATATCTCACAATTTAGAGATGCTAAATGAATTGTTTAACTATTGTCCTTTTGAAATCAGGCAGCATTCTCGTTGCTGCAATGTAGTGCTGCCAGCAGGTTGAGAGAGGTTATCAGCACTGCTGAGGCCACACCTTGGGTTCTGTGTCTGTTTTGGAGCTCCCCAGTACAAGAGAGGTACAGACATATTGTAGAGTCCTTTGAAAAAGATGAAGGGCCTGGAGCATCTCTCACATGAGGAAAGTCTTAGAGACATGGGATTGTTCAGCCTGGAAAACAAGGCTCACGAAGGATCTCATCAATGTGTATAAATACCCAAATGGAAGTTGTAAACCAGGACAGAGCCAGATTCTCTTCAGTGGTGCCCAGTGACAGGACCAGAGGCGATGGGCACAGACTGAATGAAACACTGAAGGTTCCTTCTGAACATCAGAAAACCCTTTTTTAGTGTGAGAGAACCAAGCCTTGGCATAGGTTATCCAGGGAGAGTGTGGAGCCTCCATCCCTGGAGATACTAAAAAGCCTTTTGGGCATGGTCCTGGGCAGCCAGGTCTGAGTGACTCTGCTTGATGAGGGAGCTTGGACTACATAGCCTCCAGAGGTCACTCCTAGACTCAGCCATTCTGTGATCCTATGTAATTTTTTTTTTTTTTTTTTTTTTTTTTTTCCCAAAGTTTCCAGGCCACAACTGGAAATGAGCGAAATCCCCCAGGGAGGTAATGCTTACCAGCTAACTGCAAAGCTGAGCAAGTTCAAAAATGAATATTCTGTTTAAGGTCTAATCTACCTGAATAAAGGTGTGTGATGTTTTCACAGCATGTTGCCTCCAAGTACTTGCACAGCATCCTGAAGCCCTTTAAGGGGTCTGACCTTGGGATGTGTGATCTGCAGTTTCATCACTGTACTGTGCACAGCTTCCTTCTGCCTTCAGATTTATGTCTAACAGGGAGAAGTGCTATGGTACTATCACCAAGCAGGGCATCTCTTAGACACTACCTATCATCTGGCAGAACTTCTTGCCCATCAAGCTGTCTGTTGTAAACCCTGTTTTTGGAACCTTACTCTCCCTTATTTACAGAACGTAGTTGTTCATCTTAGCACTGAACCCTAGAACAGGATACCTGATTTTATATGCATTAGTCCCTCAGAATTCAGGACAAGACATTAAAGAAATTGAAAATATGTAATATGTGTATGGTGTGTAGGCACACCTACGTATGTACATACATGTAAAGCATAAACTTTAACTATGATCTGTATAATTTCAATATTTTATACTGTGTAGCATGCCTTTATAATCATGTTACTGCATAAAGAATTAATATAAATTTGTAAAATTTTTCCTCTAAATTATCACCTTCAAAATTCAGTATGTGTAAGAGGACAGTTTTGTTACTATCTATCTCATATTTTACACTGAAAAAGTCTCACGCAAAACATTCGTATGGGCATGTTTTTATTAAACATGAAATATAACACATCCATCAATATTTTCAGCAGTTCTTAGATCAAATTTTGTATTTTTCCATATAAATTAAAAAAAGTTGACTATTTAAACTACATTCATACATAGGCTACAGAACATTTTTCAAAATGGAGACTATAGCCCTAAATTTGCAGAAATTGCAGTATATTTTAGTCTTTTATTTGATGTGTCAAATTTCAATGAGCAATATGATTTCTGAAAGAAGAAAGATGAAAAAAGAAAAGACAAATCTTTATAAAGGAGTAAGGCCACTGTGGCTAACTCTGTGTCACCAGAGTCAATACAGTAGTCACTTTCAGCTTCCCAGTTGTCTTGAGGTTTGAAGTTGGTTCCACTAAGGCAAACATGTTTTTGGATGTCCAGATGTCTTAACTTCAAGCTCAGTTCTTTTGAATGGACTTCTCAGATCCCTTTACTTCAGAGCCAGGTCCCCCATAGCATCAGACACCTCTGTTGTGACTTGTGCTGCAGTACTGGCTGGTAGGATGTTCAGGTAGATATCGTACTGTTGGTCCAGGCCAAGGTAACTGTCACTCATGAGATACAACGTGTAGATACACCTAAAAGAAACAGCAGAATCATCAGTTCAGTAATTAGGTCTTGATTATTTGGAAAGGATGATCATTAAGAGAACTTAATACATACTTTCCAGGAGTTTCTGGAGTATAAAAAGCAACAGAAACAGTATTCCGATTTCTGACATATCCCGTTCTCTTCAAGGCGATGAGTTCTTTTTTATCAACTTCTCCCAATATCAAAAACCATCCTTCATCTTTAACTTTGGGGAATCGAGGAGCCACTGCTTTGCTGTCTTGCTTTCCCTGTTGGAGAAAAGAAACAGTTTGGTAGAACTAGAAATCCCCTTTCCAAGATGCTGTTCTTCCTTGAAAGAAAAACACCTCAAAAAACCACGTTGTCGTGAATTTTTACCTGAGGCGATTATTTAGCCAGACTAAAATATGAATATTATTTCTTTCCAGATTAAGGTTTTTTTAAAGAAAAAAAATTAATCACAGTCCACAGAATAAGCCCCAGAATTTGAGGTACTATTCCTCTTGTTTTATAAGCTATTAAAAGCTGAAAGGAAATGCTATTCCCCCTTTTTATAATGTCATCTAATGTATTCCAAATTCCTCTGCAGAAGGGTTAACTGTAAACCTTGTGTCTTTAAATAATGCTAAGCAATATTGTTCAAGATTAAGATAAAGACAACAACAGCACTCGAAGTCCTTATTTGAGGCTGATGTAGCATAAGGAAAGATTATTTCAGTTATTCTTTAAGACAGTGAATTTACTGCTGAAAGCTGAAGAAATAATGATGGAGGCTCAATCAGCATTCATTTTATGTTCCCTTGATGGAAAGGTTTTACTGAAGATTCATACAGAAGAAAAAGCACTATCATAGGAATGAAGCTTCAGCAACAGTTTGATCCAGACATTTTTGACAAACGAGGGATCAAATTTTAGGAGAGGTTTAGAAAACAGTGATCACTGGAGGAAATGCTCTTGCTCCCTTCTTTTCCATGGCTTCTGGCTAAGAAGTCTGTCAGTAACTGGCACAGCAAATAGAACGACTTACTGAGGAGATCTGACCCTTTCTCCTACTCACAAATGAGACAGTCTCCCCTTGAAGCTATGGTGAAACTGCTGTACCCAGGCTAAGAAGTCTTTTCAATGTAAATTAATCTACTAATGTAAGTTAACTTCAGGATTTACAACAGAACATATGTACCTCTGTTAATATTTTAATCCAAATGATAGTCTCAGAACTAACATCTAAAACTGTTCTCTGCCTGCATCTTGAACTCTTCTTCAGTTCTGAAGATCTGAAGAAAAATGCTGGTAATTACCATTCTTAGTTGTTTGAAATGCTAGAGAAATTAATTAGCAAAATCATAATCATGGTGGTCCACTCATGGTATGCAAATGACAAAAGGTGCAGCTGCTATCAGCAGTGCCTGATTTGAATGCAGGAGGCATGGTCTTAAATCTGCTGAGAGCAGACAAAGAGGTACAGTGAGTTACAGCAGCTAGAAACCTGTGCAGCTGCTGGTGTTTCTGGCTTGGCACAGGAAGACAGGCCCAGTGAGGTGACTAACTCAAGAGGAAACCCAGTGCTTTAACTGGGCAAAGGGTGGGACTGAAATCTGAGTGTGGAAAAGAATCGTATGTAGAAGTTTTTCTTGGAGCTGTTAAAAAAAGCTTCACATGCAAAATATGAGAAAAACATCCTCAAGAAAAGGCCTGAGGATGTATTACAAGTAGAAACACAGATATGAGCCTGGTGTCCACTTTGTTGGTACATGGGACTATTAATAGGGAAACTTATAAACTGGCCTGGGGAAGCGGGATATGCAAGTGTATGAGTGGTAGGAGTTTGGGGATGGTGAGTACTTGTGTACTTGCCTGTGAAGTCATCATCTCTACTGTCACTGCTTATAGCACTCAAGCAAATGAACTTTATGAATTTCTCGTTTGTAAAAAATAATGAGAGAGTTTTTTCATTGGTCTTGAATTCACCTAGGATTTTACCTTAAGCATCTAAGCATTTGCTTCATTACAAACACAGAAAAGACTTTGAAAGTGCTTATAATGTCTTAAAGCATAAAAAACCTTGTTATGCTGCCTAAAGCATTATTGATAACATAAAGGGATGATTGGAAACTTGTGCACTTGGAAAGGAAATTATAAAGTAACCTACCTGATACCCCATCTGGATTCTCTGCAGGTTTATTTGGAGCACATACTCTTGATCAGCATGTAATTTGATCCATCTTTTGTCACCTCGTGTGTCAGTTGACAAAGAAGGAACAGGCACTTCGTTCTGTGGCTGAGCTGGGTCATCCCAACAGCCCTTAATGCTCAGGCTGACGTTTAGAATTGGCAAACGGCACAAGAAATTCCAAGCCTGCAGAAAAAAATAGATCCCTGTGGATTACAAGACAATCTATACAACTCCGACCATTGTCACTATAACAATAACAATTCAATGTGCAGTCCACATATGTGTTCTATATTAGTGATAGTTTATTATGTATTAGAATACCATATATAATCGTAAGAATTTCAATCATAAGCATAAAATACTCTTCATTAACCTCTTACTCTACTTTCTTCTAAGCAAATAAAACAAATGTGAAACTCCTCAGTCATGTTACGCACGCTTCATGAAGATTACTGATGTCTGAACACAGGAAAAATTCTTTACCTCTCCCGATTAAAGTATTTTTTCCCTATAAGCCACTTAAAAACTAGTATAATTAAGTTTTAAATTAAATTTCCTTAGCATAATCCATAAAGAACAAGTCACTGCAGTGCTAATTAGCAATGGGCAAACCTCAGAGAGTTCAGAGGATCAGTTCAGATAATTAACCAGAAGTTCAACTGCATATCCAAAGTTATACCAAAGTTTTTTTTAAGGTTTTCTTGCATCAGTCTTCATGAAGGCTTCTTGCTATCCTCCAGAGGAATCTTAAAGCTCTGTGGTTTCTCGTGGACTGCAAGAAGCCCTCAACTTTCATCCTTGTACAGGGAACTGCTAGAGGCACAGAATTTGTGTAGCTGAACATGATACTCCCTTCAGCCTTTAAGGGGCAGCCTGAAAATGCAGCCCTGTGTAGCTCTCATTTTGGTCTCCACCAGACACAGAGAAGCAGCTCTGAGAAGCTGTGACAAAAATGGAGGAGAGTAATGCAGGGTTTCACTTAGTAAAAAGAAAATCGGAATGTTCACTCCATGAAATTTGCTCAGAAGAAGCAATGGAAAAATGGGCTGTGGAATGGAGGCAGTGATTTGTGGCCTCACTGTGGCTGAAAAAGATAGATGAGACTGGCACAGGAAGAAAAACAAATGAAAAACCAAGAACCACCCTCTGCCCTGCCCTTTTTCCCTTCCTCCCCAGAACAAAACAGGAATCAGCACTGCACCCATGTATTGAAACAACACACATGAAAAGCTAGAGGGTGGGAAGGAGAGGAAAAAAGAAGAGTACTGATCTTGGTAAAGAGTCAGCAGATGTCAAAATGGGAACTTGTGGGAATGGAGAGGGTAGCCATAGTTGCATGGGCAATACTGGCAGGGAACAGAAATGTTGTATCTGGAAAAAAAAAAAAAAGTATATTTTTTAAGTATTGCTTTGACCATATTGTGTTTAACAAAATAATTTTCATTCAGATTGTGCTCGATGTGACTGATGACTTCTTCTTTGCTGGAAGGCATAGAGCTCAGTAAAAGATCAGTGTACTTTCTGAAGACGTCATTGCCACGACCCATGGTGACAATTATCTTCTATGCTAATAGATAGTTAGGGTTCCAGCAGCCAGGATAAGCAGACCCAAGATCGCACTGCTGTAGGAAAATGTGGTGCAATCCCTCTCCAATACTTCTCACCATCTAGCTGTCCCTGCCTCCTTTGCAAAGACATTGGCACTACCATGCTGTGATTGTGCAGAGAGATGGATCAGCTTGCTAATCATTTTGGTGACAGCATGAACTTAGATCAGCTTAAAGCTGATTGCAGAGCGTATTCTCTAATCCTGTCAGTAATCTGAATAAGCATGAACCTCCAGTGCCACTGAAAGGAGAGGTCCAGCCTCCTCCCCTGCTGGCACAAGCATTCACATAGCCACTTGGCTACGGGCCATTTTGACTGCCAGTGAGAGGGCTGATACGCTCCCTCCTCCCCAAGATGCTTCTTCCCACCTCCTCGCCCCAACCAGCCACAGGGTTTGTGCAGCTGTGCAGTCAGCTGGGTCAGGAGAGGTGAAAATGGCACAGAGAGGGCAGGACTGCCCATTTCAGCTGCAGAGCAGACTGATGCTGGATTAAAATGGCTGCATTACCCCGGCCTGGCTGAACGAAATGAGAAAACTGATTTAGGCTAAAACTAATCTCTCTCCCTCCCTTCGCTCTTCTGTGTGCTGCGTGAACAGCTGTGCCTGTTCAATGGGGAAGGTGGGGAGGGAGAGCCAGCTGTGAGCACTCAGGAACTGCAGTGCCAAAGCAGGGGACACAGATGAGTTGCACTGATGTTCTTAATAGTGCCTGAGCTAAGAAAGGACAGAAAAACTGTAACAGAAAATAACAGCTAGAAAGTTGGGGGAAAATATATTGCTCTTTGTCCCAACTCTGAAAGGGAAAAGGAGGGGGGGGGGGGAAAGGAGAAGGATTAAAAAGCACCACAGACATTCTTAGTTAATTAGTTGTTGCCAGGATTTTGCTACATTTGACACGCAAGACACTACTAAAATCACCTGCAGCAGATCACACTGGATGAGACAACTTGAGGAGTAACACCTTAACAGGCAAATGATTTTCTGTTTAATGTAAAGAGTTTTAAGACAAAGCTTACTGTGGGAACTGTACAGACAGATTCTGTGAGACTCTCCATGCTCAGTAGAGGCATTCTGATAAATACCAAGTCAATGATCACCCCTTTGGTTACACTTTAGCTGTCATTTACCTGGAAAACCTTTATGTGTACTATCTTAGAGGACCTGTTACAAATATGGTAGAACAAGCTTAGGTTTATACTGTACAACCCCCACACATTCTATCCTGGTTGTCATGTCCTCATGTAGCTTTTGTAGTGCAAACAAAACCAAGTAACTCTGAGTAGCTTTCTAATTAGATAAGAAAGGGTTGTAATATGTCATTCCCCAGCCCCTGTGTATTTGAAAACTGAAGGAAAGGTAATACTGCTTGATTGTGAATATATTATGGGCAACTGCCTGCCTTCTTAACATACATGCAACGGGAAGAAACTGAATAAATGCTTTTCTTATGCAGGAGGAAAATCAAGTAGTTGCAGCTGAAAATGAAAAAGAACATTGTAGGAACACAGATACTCCCAGAGTAAAAGCAGATAATAGTACAGAAGGGATATTTTTTTTTCAATCTTGAGGTTTTTTTTGCTCTTTAAATAATATAAATATCATGTTAGTATTTTAAAAGGTGCCTAATGCCTATGTGGCTTAGAAACTGAAAAAGATTGGTTAAAGAAATATGATTTAGAATGAATCACTGTTACAAACATGGAGCTTAGGGCACAGATCAGCTACAGTCTAGACAGCTTTTGAATATAGGAATATAGGCTGTCAGTTTTCAAAGCCCTGCTAACTTTCAGTGAGGTTTAGGATTATAACTAACTTTTGGAAAATTAATCTCAGACTCTTGCATCACATAGGTATTTCTTAGGTATTTATTTCTTGACAGTTTCCCTGTGTTTGGTTGGTTGGTTTTTTTTTTTCTTTATTCTCGTGTTTGTTTTTTTTTGTTTGTTTTTTTTTTGTTGTTGTTTTTGTTTGTTTGTTTGTTTTTTTGTTTGTTTTTGTTTTGTTTTCTACACAGGATGGCACAAGCACATATTATCTCATAAAATATCAGCATGCCCAATGTGTACATGTACATATATACTATGTATTTATCTACTGAACCCATAGAGAGATTCATATCATAATCACATGAGAAATTCTTCATGAACCTTTGAAAACATCATTAGCATTTTTGCCAATAAGCTGTCTCCCCAGGACTTAGCCTAATATTCCAAATCCATGAGCAGCTTCAAGAGCTGCTATTTAAAAATTAATTACCAATCTGCTTAAAAGACATTCTCTTTTTTCCAAATGTGAAATTTCTTCCTTTTACTGTCTGCCTCAATTTATGTAAGGCTCAAGCTGTCTTTACCACCTTCATGCTAGTAACATGTTTAAGACATAGGTTTAATATTATGTGAATGAGAAGTAAAAAGTTTTTCAGGAAAAGAATGTTTTTGGCAATTCAGTGGTGTCCTTACCACTTGATTTGACTTTGCTTAGGTCTGGTGCCAGAATGCTGGGCTTAAACTCTGTGATCTCATATTATTTCATTATAGAAAATATATCATAAAGATGCATTAATTACTGGAGAATTTTGTTCCTGGTTTCTCCAGGGTGCCCTGAAGGACTTTACATATGAGCACATTCAACAGGCAGTCTCAATTTGAATTTCAACTCTCTACAGGTATTGTATTTTTTTTCTGAAAAAAAATTGCTATAAAGAATAACAAATGTCGGTATAAATGTCTCACATTTGCAATGACCTGCATAATACAGTCATGGCTTTGCTATACCCAATATGGACATTCTCAACTTGTGGAAATGAAACTTTCTCCATATGTGATGCTACAACATTAATTTTTTCCCTCTTATGTGCATCTGTATTTACAAACATAGACATATAGAGGCACAGAGTCATTCACAGTGTGAACGTACACACCACATACACACAAGCTATTTTTGAAGAAACTGCTAAGACATTTCAATACCAGCCAAACATATTTATCTGAGGATTAATCTTCATCTATTGAATCAGATGAGAACACTGCCATGCATACAATTATTTAATTAGCAGCCAAATCCTCTGCCAGTCAGCAGCCGTTCCAGGCATACTGATGGGGCAGTAGATGCAAATCTCACAGTAGTACTGCTTTTTCTCATTACTACTGCAATTAGCACTTAAATTGATGCTTTAAACATACTAATTTCTGGAATAATTCAGGATTTGTATGTTACCTGGGATCGCCTCACTGCAGAGCCGACACCAGATTGCTACGCAAATTGAAGCACTTTTGAGCCAAATAACCATCATCATATCAGACAGAGACAATTTGCATTTGCTTTTAAAGATAACAGAATGGCAATTTATGCAAATAAATTAAGTAAGTTTACTTCTGAGTTCTCCCTGAACTAATTATAACAATGTTCTAATTTTTTATCACATCTGAAAGTTGGACTGAAATCAATGTGTATTATGTTAGAAATCTGTTGTTAAGCCTTGCTTTGATGTCAATACATTTTCGTAATTCAAAATTTTGATGATAATGTAGTTACAAATGCAGATGTCTGTCATAGACATTTAAGTACTTTTCTTCTTGTTTGCATACCAGTGAAAGGTTTAACTGAAGCTGAACAGTCAAACACAAGACATATTGCTGTCCTTTTAAATATTCAAATAAAAAACATTTGAAATATAGCTTTTGAAATTTTCATCTTTCATACTTACTTGAAATCAATAGGCTTAGCACATGATGAATACTACGGAATATAGCTGCTCTTTTCTGGAAATGGCTTGAAAACCAAACTGAGACAGTATTTTTTTTCTCCCCCCTAAGAAATGTAAAAAATTCTTCTGCTTTTTCTGTCTCAAATAGAAAATGAGTGCTGGACCTTTTACTAAGGGTATTTTCAGGAAAAAATGGTGCTTGCCAGACCACTTCAGAAACCAGTTATGATGACATTTGCAATGCATGTATTCCTGGTGCATAGCTGCCTATGAAAAGGTGGATAAAACAGCAGATCGAATGACCTAGAGAAGCATCTTTAGAGCAAAGAGATGAGGTAATAGCAGCCATAAACCAGACTCTGTTACTGGTTAGCAGGGAATAAGTAGAAAATAATACTAAGAAAACAGGCAGGGAGGAACCTTTGCAAAGCTAGCAGTAGCATGAAATTAGAGCAATGAATGTATTGCACTTTATACAGAACATCACATGATATTTGCTGAAGGGAAGTGAAGAGAGTATTTCTTTTCCCAACTGCTCTTCCTTTCCAATCACACTGATAATGACCACAGATAGAAAGTATTACCTGTGAAATGTGTGCTGTTTGCAATTCACTGTCCACAATGGAAGCAAAAACATTCTCTCTTCCTTCACAGGCAGCCATTAGTTCGGGAAGACACTCGATAGGTCCTTGGTAACCTCCACGCTCCCTCTTCCTTTTGCCTTGGCTCCACTTCCTGATAGAGACAGCAAAACATATGCCCAGGGAGGGAAAGCAAACATTTGTTTTCAGTTGTTTTGGTGGTAAAACTTGTTACTGGTTTCTGCTATTAAACGCTGGCTATTTATTTTTAGGTGGCATTAATTACTCCATCATCTAGGCATGTATAGAGCTTACCATTATCTATGACATTAAGATGGATACTAATGTATTTTTATAGTGGATTAAAATAAGGAGATAATTAATATACAGAGTTAGATTTGTTAGGACTTGGAACCCTTCCAGTGATCTCTTATTAATTTGTCTGTAATCATGGTTCTCAGAATAATCTGTGGGGGTTAATTAATCAATGAATATTGAAAACAGGAACAGATACCTCTTTTGGAAAAGCATCACTGTGAAAGAATGAGTTCTGCTTCTGGTGCATTAATGAACATTCTCAGGTACAACAATGACATTCAAACACAATCAGCTGTCAGAGGTGGAATGAATTTGCAAACCTGCAAATGCTTAGAAGATTTACATACCGAAAAAGATACAGGTGTTGTGGCTCTATATTGGGCAAAGTAAGCAGAGAAGAGTCATGTACCCATCTACCCTGAACCACCATCTGCACCAGATTGGTTATATTCAGAGCAGTCACCAGCCAGCCATGATGTGCTGCAACATCCAGCATTGCCTAATTAAAGGAGACACAAATATATCAAAAAAGAGAACACAAGTATAATTTTGTACCTGCTTCATCCAAGCAAAAATGTTTATTTGATGTTTAACATACAGGAATTTCTAGGTCCTCAAGATAGGAATTTATTTCAACCTCTACTGATGGCACTAGGCCCCTTTTGAATTACCACTGAAAAAAGATGGATTAAATCCTGCATCATCATCAAAAACTTACCGTTGCAAAGGTATTTTACACCATGTTTTTGAGGGGGAGAGCAGAAGGTAGGATCTTTTCCTTACATATAACCTCTCTTTTACATAATCCAACTCAGAATGGAAGAAATAAATCTCAAAGCTTAGTGTAAAGGAAGAAGTTAAAATTAAATGCACTACTGGTTTATATTTTGACATGAGAACTTCGTCAGAAACACAGATTTTTCACAAATGTTTGAACTATTTAAGAACAACACAGTTACAATTGTTCAAAACTTAATACTAAAGCTACCTACAAGTAATAGTTGTTATTCCCCTTTTAACCTAAGGACTTAAAAAAAATCTCTTGAATTGGACTAGATAAACTCCCTAAAATTCAGATTAATGAACAGTTTTGAGGTTCTGTTCAACACTGACACATAACTTGAAATCTTTAAGGGAGATAACACAATAGGTAATAGTTTACCTAGGGTGAGGAAGAGCATTCAGAACTAATGGATTTCAGGCTTTGCATGGTAAACAGTTGATTTTCTTAGGAATGAGGGATGCTTGACTTTCTGTCTTTGAGCATCTCTGTTCTAAATCCAAAAATTTTCCCAAAACATGATAAACAAAATCTTCCTCTCCAGGTACGCATCACACTTATCCTGCCTTCCATGTCCAGTGAGTTTCTGTTCCATTTCTATTTACTATGTTTTAGACATAGTAAATATAATACTAAGTAGTTAGCATATGCATGTATATATGAAACTATATATAGTACTGTAAGTATCACTAGGAAAGATCTGAATCTGCAAAATTCATTAGGGATTGTGCATTTCAAATGGCCCTATTGACATGAAAAAAAAATTATGCTTGTTTTTTTTCATGACTGGACTTAAATTCTGTTTAGTTAGTTGGGAAGAGAACTTTAGAGTTCTTCCAAAGAAGAAGGGATCAAATATGAAATTTTGGTTTCAACATATATATTTTTTTAATAGTAAATGCAGTTATTTGAATATATACTCCTCAGCCTGTCTAGAGTTCTTTAAAACAATTATTACAATTTATAAAAGCATTTCAGCTGGTGATGAAAATTATGCTGTAATATGTTAGTTGTCTTGCTTATTTTGTTGTTTAATATCATTACAATCACAATCACAGTAATGTGTGGGTCTTGATATTAAAAGCCTTTAATTCAATAGTAAGTAATGTGTTTAAAAGTAGTTTGCTATGTAGAAAATTCAGAGGTTGATTTAAATATTAGCAAACTTTTTCTAAGAAAGCAGGAAAAGAATCTGGTATATTGAAGAGTTTCAACACTTCTTCAAATACCATCTTCTTGATAATAGGAAAGTTGTTGCTTGATTTTAGGATTAGGGTAAAGATGTTTCTGTAGTTTTTCCTTTTAAAGACAAATTATATTGTTTGATAGTTCCTTAGACAGCAGATACCTGCATAATTTTAACTTATTTTTCAGCCACTAGTGTAATGAGGAGAAGCTGTCTATGTAAGTCTTTACATTTAATCAAATGTTTTACAGACAAACAAAAGGCAGCATTTACTTAAGGCAAACTAAACAGTGAAATCTTCTTTAAACAAAGGAGTTGTTTACACACGCAGAGCTATTTCAATTAAATTACACTGATTCTGGAGAAATACTGAGTTTAAAGACACAAGTTAGTTTCAATCCTGGCCAGTCACACAGTTTATTTTAGCAGTTTACAATGCAATTTCAACAGGTTTTATTCCAGATCGGGGTGATAAGATCAGTGACACTTAGCAAAATATTTGAAGTGTACCCTGTATTACACAAATGTTGTCTCATTTCTCATGAATTGTGGATAAAGTACCTTGCAGCGAATAAAGATCTAGGTTTAGCATTTAACTTGTGTTTTCTGAACAAAGAGCCATAGCACCCTGAAACACCCTAATAGCATTCCTAGTGACCCTGGGAGTAGTACTTCACAGCACAACAGTAATGATTTTCTTCTTCTGTATTTTCATTTGGCTTGCCCAAGAGATTTCCAGGTATGATTCTTTTAACCCAACAGAAAATAAAATTATGTTAGAAGTCACATTTGAAAGGAGCAGATTCATAGCCTGTAGATTTATGTGTTGGTTCACATGATTTTTAGTCATACAAAGAGGGAACTGTCTGTCTCTTAAATTTGCAGGGCAAGTTGCTCTTTACCTGCTTCCACATTTTAAAATATCTTGAAGCCTACACATAGGGTACAGTTTGTATCTCTGAGCATGTAGCTCAGTCAGTATGGTATCACTTTCCTTTTCTCCCCTACCAGAGTTTTGTTCTTTCATCTCTGCTAGTCTGACATAGGCTGAAGCATCATGTTCCTCAATGACGAGGCTGCTGTATATATGTCAAGAATAATGGGTGCCCAGGTATCCTGTCTGCTCCTTAAGCAGCAGGAAGAATACAGTAAGTTGTATTTTTAGTCAGAATGAAGCAGTGGTGTTTTCATAAAACGCTTCTGAGGATACATACTTAACAGTGTTTTCATTGTTTTTTTCTTTTTTCTGTTTTTTTTTTTTTTTTTTTTTTTTAAATTCCCCTTACCCCCATCCCTTTTAACAGAGGTTTAAAAGGGGAAAAGGAAGAGAGAAGATGTAAGAGAAAGATAAATCTAAAACAAGCTGTACACTGAAATTAACTGGAGGATCCTTTCAACCTAGAAAATCTCCTAGAAATTGATAGAGGCCTACAGATAGATATCCCGTAGGGAGTAAGGAAAGCCTGTGTGTGTGAGACTCTGTGTTCCACATTGTTATAATGAATCCACATGGCAAATCCTCTTTTCCTCCTTATTTTCTGCTTCTTCACCCATGGAATTTATTCACAGCATCTCTATCTGGATGTGAAATCCAAGACATTGTGAAAAAGTCAGAACAATGGTAAAGTTGGCTTGTTTCATCTGCTGCCTTGGAAACACGTTTCATTTTCCACTAAGTGTAGAATACACAGATGCTTGATACTTAAATGGGTTATCAAAATTCCTATAAATACTCAAGGTAACAAATTGAGCCATTCTCCTACCTCCAAATTAGCTATATATAATGTAGCAACTAAATAAAGGAAATAACATAAAATAATAAAAAAAAAAGGTATTTAATATTTGTCTTATCTGATGAGCAACGCTCAGGCACTTCAGTTGCTTCCGTTGCTTCTTGGTTTGTTTTGTTGTTTTTTTGTTGTTTTTGTTTTTTGTTTGTTTTTTTTAACCACAAACCAGCATAATTTTCTAGAAATTTTTGGCTTCTCAACTTTTAACTCTTATTTGGGAAAGAAGTAATTTATAAATATTTTATAGCTTCTAAGACTGGAACAGATTAAGAATATTATTCTAAATTGAGAAACGGCACAATCCTGTTCATGCCAACAAAGAATAATTTCATCATAGAGAAAAAATGATGATGACAGTGAGTGCAAGGAGTAAAACAACAAAATTATAAAAATGCTTTTACTTACAGAAAAAGCATAAAAATATTATTTGGTAAACCAACAAATAAATAAAAAAAAAAACAAACAACAAACACTAAGCCCATTTCTTTTAAAAATAAAGTAGAAAAGATGGGGTAAATAGATGGAGTAAAGGGATTTATTGCTTGTGATGATAAAAAAATACATTTGCCACCATCTTATTTCTGCCTCTTTCTGCACTTAGGAGAATAAAAGCAAAGGCCTACACTGACATGGGTTTTAATGACAGAATGAGGCATTAGCTTTTAAGCCTTTCAAGTGTCATTCTTGGAAAACCACAAAGTAATAAAAGCAATTAATGACACATCCCTTAATAATGTTTTTGTCATTATCAAAAATAGGTTGGCTTGTACCAGCGTGGGAAGCAACAACATAGTAGGGGTAGGACAAAAAAAGCAGCTCAATAACTGATTCGTGTAGGTGTACCTGTCAGGTATGGCAAAGATTTTCCTTTTGATGATATTCAGAACTGAAAGTCAAAATGTTTGGATTAAAATCTTAGTATTTCTTTCTTCATTCCAGGAGTGCATGAATATAAAAGCGTCAGCATCTACTACCAGGTTTCCATCATCTTATTTTCAGGAGCAGTGGTTGGTTATCCTTAAGTACTGAATTCTTTAACCTGATCAAACTGTACTTCTCTGTTCTAACGTGACGCTGAGATTTCATAGTCTCTTTTTAGCCAAACTTACAACCCATGCTGGAAATTTAAATTATAGTTTATAATCCTCTACCTTGAGGGAAAGCAAAGATGGAGGCGGCATGTGGGACAGCTGTGTATGTGGCACACTAACTGGCAGCAAAACTTAGCACTGGTAGCAAAACATTGCTTTTCTGTGGTATTTTTAAGCATTCTGAATATGTGGTCAAAATAACAGATACCAAACTGCCCTGTAATGAACATATCCACCCTCCTCACCTGCCACCTTTTTGCCTAGTAATTGAAATATCTCTTCTTTTTAGAAACCTTTTGCAAAGTTTTAACACTGTTTTTGGTATTACTTTCACATCCCTCACTAGGATGTAAATAGATATTCTGGATCACTCTTGTACAACTGGGTAGGTGGCAGGGGAACAGGAACTTTACAACTAGCAGAATTTCTGACCCACTGAAATTACTAACATAGCTTCTTCCTTTAAGGGAATTTACTAAATTGTTAAAATGAAACACTGTGTATCTTATTAATAGACTGCATACTGCTCGTAATACTTTCTTTTTCTGTTTGAAGTCACCTGTCATATAACTCTGAAGACACTGAACATTTCTACTTTAAAAATGTAAACATTGTAAACATAAATGTCAATATTTGGTACCTAAATTACATTTAATGAAAGTGGCAATGAAGCTAAACAATGAATGATAACTGCTCTGGGTACAGAGGTTAGTTAAGGAGACAAAGGTAACATCAGAAATGCCACTGCAGCTGAGAATTACACCTGTGATTGCTCAGCTAAACATCAACAGCCTACACTGATGCTATCGGTGCTAATGATTTGTTAGATGGGAGCCGAAACTTCAGCAGTCCTCCTGGCAAATGATGTCTCAAATTTCTACACTCTTGAAAGATTAATTTTATTTTTTGTATCAGTGCTTCACAGACGATGACATTTTCTTAAGCGCCTTCATTCGGGAAATTAAAGGTTGGTACACTAATTTATACAGCTCTCCATGCAGAATGACATTTACCTCAGACTTGAATGTTTATGTAATTTCAATCCAACACATTCTTGGTCAAGCAAATAACAAGTCTTATTCTACAGTGATGCTTTGAGGTAGAAAACAATAATTTAAAAGAAATGAACTGTATAGGACTGAAGTACTTTAAACTAGAGCTAAGGCTCGCTGGGTTTTGTACCTGGGTTTGTGTATAGTATTGTAATATAAAATAATGAAAATATCCCCACTGTTATTTTTTCTGAATGCTAATATAAGTTCTCTGTTCTAGCACTAGACCTCAGTTAGAGACACAAGTTTAAATCCATAAATGTAAAAAGATCATTAGAACAGTGCCTAATTAAAGCTCTTTGCAACTATGGAGTTTATAGGACAAATGTCTAGAGATAATAATATAAAGAAGTATATGCATTTTACCCATTTTCTTGAAATATATGAATTCAGAATAATAATAAATCATTTTTGCACATGCTTCAAATGTAGGATGCCTTCCAATATGTAATATTATATTATCATCCACATGCGGCATGAGATCATATTATTTCCAGTTAAAATATTTTTACAGAGGTTAAAGCATGCCATGTACTATAAATTTCATGGGTTTGTATAAATCATGATTAAGGTGCTTCAATTATAAACCTCAGAAACAACTGACTCAAAAAGTTGGATTTAAAGAAGTCTTATAGAAGGTTTTAAGGTCACTACTTAAAAAATGTTATATATTGATAAAACCAGTGTCTACAGAACCTTCACACTTTAGCGATCTAGTTCAAGATTATTTTTTAGAAATATATTAGTTTGGGGAAGAGGGTGGTGGTGGGGTTCTTTCAGATCAATTATATCAGACTCATACAGCTGTATATTTTTAGCCTACAGGCAGTGTCCCCTCCCCATTGTACTTTATCAGAGGTGTAGTAAGATGTAATTAATCCTATTCAGGAGGCACTCCTATTATACTGCCCTCTGCATCCCCCCTTCCCTTCCCTTTTTTAACAAGCATATTCAGCTCTCTCTTCCATATGCTCTGTTACTCCTTACAAGAAACTAATTCTCCATTCTCTCATCTTCATAAAGGTCTCACTGGTGTATGCAAATTACAACCTTTCTAGCTGTTTTGTAAGATTCCTATCCCTTTACTCATCCTTTAGCCTCCATAGTAACATTATTAGTACGATCAGAACCAAGGAAAGGACAAAACACTTACTGTCTACTTTTAGCAGAGTACAACCCTTGCTGTGTTTGTTTTTTTTTTTTTTTTTTTTGTTGGAATGCAATACCAGTGCTATAAATTGGGTAGGGCATAACCCAACATGTTCAGAACTTGTTGAGTCCCAATAACCGATTTATTTTCAAAATAGTAATAAATACACTGATATTCTCTACTATACTAGTGAGCTGTAAATACAAGAAATTGTTTTTGAAAAATATCTCATCAAGAAATCCCACTTTCCTAAACATAAAAAACATTGTTCCAAATTTTACATAAATCTATCAAACTCATGAAAAATACACAGTATCTTTCTTATATAAATATGCCCTCTTTAAAGTCAGTTTCAAAGTAGCAATGTAATATTTTTTTCAAGAATTAAATTTTTTTGAGTGCATTCACAAGAATCCTTTTCAACAGCAACAGTTATTCACAGTAACTTTCACCTGAACTTTCAGCCCCATAAGGTTAGCATTCAGGAAGCTCAGCTGCTGTCTAACAAACTTAATTAATCAAAAAGTCATTTCCGAGCTGTAACTATGAGTAAAAGTGCTTCAAGTGTGCTAGCAAGCCTACAAGTTAATCAAAATGCTAATGCAGTACAAATTAAAGTTGTGATTAACATTTCACAGTAGCTGCTTAAGTGAATTGATCACACAAATGGGTTAAGCATTACTCATTTCCTCCAGCCCCAGCTGGGAAAAGGTTTGTCATGGGTGGGGGAGGGATTTTGAATATATATATATGTACTAGCAGCACCAAATCATCATTAAACTGTCACCAAGATGTTCCCATACACCACTTCACCATAGCAAGCAAAAACCCCAACATCACTGCCACAAAGGCAGCCCTCCCTTCTCTGACATAGATACCTATAAAAGATGGGCAGTCAGCCAGTAATTCTGTATTCAACATTTCCTATTCCCAGGTATGTTCATTACAAAGCTATCCACTACTGCTTAGTATCTCTAAATGAGCATTACTGCCCAGTATATGTGCTACATGTTTTTTGATTGTTCTATTATTTCCACCCTGCCAATGTGGAATAATAGCTATCCAACCATGAAAGCTGACAGCATTTAAGAAAAAATTGCAAACACATGGCATACCGCAGCATATTCAAAGAATACATGTTGTAGCTAAAGAGCTACAGCCTCTGTTCTTCACGTGTTTCTGAATAATCCTCTACATTCTCAAGTTAATTTGATTCTGTTTCCTTCCTTCAGTAAAGTTGCCCATTTATTTATTGATGCCAATGCACCCATTGGACATGCAATTATCTCTTTCCCTGGGTGCTTCTGGACAAATCTTACATACACAACTGTAAAATAGGCAGTTCCTCTAACTCCTACCACCTTGCAGCCAGAAATCTGCACACCTGCACTAAAACCAGGCAACACATGAGTTCCAAACACACTTAAGATCTAGAACTCCATTCAAGTGCTCCAAGGAATATGGTTCCCCAAATCAACAGTTTTAGTGGCTGTTAGGAACTGAGAAGGGTTGGGGAGGAAGGGAATTCCAGAGATGAGAAACATTCTCATTCTTTTAGTCTGAGAACTGCAGCTCGGGCACCTCTGCTGTTTGCAGCTGTGCTGATATGGCCAGAAAGGACCTTTTGTGTGAGAAGCAGTAGATAAAGACTCCCACCACCAGCCAGCACAGTCTGGAGTTTAATAGAGTAAACATTTAGTATGTAAGGAAGCTCGTAAGACAGCTGCATCGGGCAGCTACTTGTGCAATACTTGGTGACCCTAAACATGTACCACAAAGATGATTCTCATAAGCAGGTCTGTAGCAAAAGCTACAGAAACAACTTATTTACTTTAATGTTTCAGAATGAGCAAGGCAGTGTTACGCACATCATCGTCCAGCTAAGGAAATGCAGTGCCTAACGCAAAGTTTTTTATTCCTGTAAAAATTAGACTAACATGGAGGACTAACAAGCTGGGGAAAGGCAGGCCACCAGTGACACTGTTACAAGGTCCTAGTTGCAGGGATGTGCACGTTTTCTGTGCAAACCAGTCCCTGCTCTGCAGTTTGGAATGTGATTTCATGTCCATCTTCTTAGTGCACAGGTACCCTGCTGAGATGTGTTTAACACATCCATAGGTAAACACTTCTCAAAGGTTAAGGCTGAGCTCCATGGCAGTTCTGCTCCCTGCAATATTAAAATATTTTGTCAACGATTATACTAGAAGTGGAGGCTTGTGGCCAATCCCAGTGCAAAGCCAGCAACTGTCACATTATTTCCTAGAACAGAATGCCCTGCTGAATCTGAGACAGACGGTATTACTGCCTCAATTATCCATTTCAATTAATGCAAATATAGGCGACAGTCTTAGAACAGTAGAGTAAGAACTGATCGCTGAATACACAGTCATAAAATATAAGGCTTGACAAAATAAGTAAGAAAGAGATTAGATTTAGTCCATCTCACATATCCTTAAATCAGATAGGGAAAAAAGGTGGGGTATTGTCTTTGATATCCCATAAAAAATTAGGCTAATAATTTCATTAGAATTTTTATTCTTCGATGTTCTTTTGCAAGAAGTGAAGTGTTTGATTTTGAGCAAGTATTGGAGTGCTCAACACCATCTTACAACTCTAACTTTTCTTAGTAAAAATAATACAGACAGTGTGCTAGGCTTGAAGAGAATATGCAGTCTACCGTAACTGTATTAAAGGAACAGAGACAAATAAAAATTAAAACGATTTGCCCAAGATCACATAGGAATTTTTTGAGCCATGGGAACTTTCTGTGCTTTATCTATGAGAACCTGTCACTGATAAAAAACTTGTTAGTTTTTGACTTGAGCTCTTCAGTGTAAAGCAGGGACAGTCCTTCAGTCTAGTCAATGCCTCAGTGGCCATGCATCACAGACGTGTGGGAGCTGGCAGGCATTCATCTTCCAGAAAGCTTCATACTGCTATTCAGCATTAAAATTCTGTATTTCATAATGAGTAAATAGACACTAAATTTTATCATCCTACAATGGACTTGATCTGTACCTAACAAATTGTAATAGAATATATTTCTGCCTTTTTCTATGTTAACAATTACATTCTTTTATTGAGCCAGTACCACGACTCTTCTATTAAATGTTTACGACTTCATTGTGAATATAGATGAACAGCATTCTAACATAAAATCAAAACTTCTAAGACATCTGAGGAAAATAAATCAAAAGTGATGGCTTTTTTTTTTTTTTTTTTAATTAGAAGAGAGTGTTATCTTACCGGAAATCCAACAGTTACATTTATCTATCTAATTCTCTTACCATAATTTTCTGACTGACCATTAACACAACTCAGCCTAAAGCCACTAGCGATGAAAGAGGCGCAGAGGAAGTTGGAGGAATGTCTGGGAGGACACAATGGGTGGCATGTGAAAGGAACCATGCAAGAGAAGGCTGATTCAGGTGAAAGACAGCACAGAGGAATGGAGAATTTTAACAGCCTGTAGTGGAAAGAGGCTTGCTTATGTATCGTGGCTAGAGATGACAAATCTGCTCTGCAGGGGAGCTGGGATGGAGGCCTGCTCTATGTACTGAGATACAACCACTTGTAAAAGCTCTCTGAAAGATCTCTCTTTCTTGTTGCAGCAAAGCAGTGCTGTTATGGAAAGTCTGTCATTCACATACTCACCAGCAAAAATAACAGTTTATGTTCAGGTCACAGTTTGAAGGTTAGCTATACAACCTTAACAGCCAAAGCACTTTGTAAGTAAATAAACAAAAGTTCAACATAACTCAAAACCCAATTCCCGCCTCACTGCTGAATTTTACGTTCAGTAACACACAAGAGTACATTTCACACACACGGAGTACATCACCCACTGAATACCTTCATCAATGGATCCCTCTATGGTTCAGTTCCTTTTCTCACAACTAACATCTTTTTTTCCACCTCTGTTGACCCAGAGTTCATCAGCAGGTCAGTGCTAAGGAAAAAGGTAACAACCAGTATTGAAAGTGTAACCCTGTCTATTGCTTAGATACTGGGAACTTTAACCTCCCTTTGGAAAGCGTGACTAATAAGACGGAAAAAATATTCTCCCAAGAGATGTAAACCATGCGCCAACTTCAAAATACAAAAATGCTTGCATGGGTTTTTTTTTTTAATAGGAACTTTTTTTTTTTTTTAAGAGACCTGTACATGAAACACTATGTAGCAGTTAATTGAAGTCCAGAGTGCCAAGGCACAGTATGGAACAGTATTCTACTGAACTACACTTCAGTTTAGAGTGAATGTTGAATATTTTTAGGTTTTTTTTTCTGAATGCTTATTGTTTCTGAACTACCTATTATGCAGTAACGGGATTAAAAAACCCAAAACTTCTTAACACAGAATGATAACTTGAGCAAGATAATTATTGAAAATAATTTACATTTAATTTTACTTTTTTCCAAATAAGTAATTTACCCCCTAAATGCTCATTCCACAAATGTCTATGAACTTTAACTATGTGATTTCTTTGAAACAAAGGTGAATTTTCTCACCCAAACAACTGATGTTGTTCTCTGTTAATTACTGAGTATCATGAACAATAACTGTACACTGAAGATTTCAGCATCATGATTTTTTTAATTTGAAATATTTGGAATAGACTTGCATTCAAGTATTGCTGCTTGCCAGGTTTAAGACTGGGTAGTAGTAACATCTGTGGTGTTATTTGCTTCTTACTTTTCCTAATTTTAATTTTGCTTTGTTCAGTATTAGTACTATGAGCTTGCAGGTTTTGCTGGTCTAAGATTGAGACCCACTGGATGCTGAATTGCCCATGGTATTTTGTGTGTCTGGAGCATTGATTAATAATTTCTCAAACTGGTTGGCTTGACAAAATGATGTTTGCAGTTACTATATTTCCATCAGGCTTCAAACAAGATCAAAGCCTCATTCTGATAGTTGACATGTAGCTCACTGAGGACATTAACATTTGAGCAAACAAAAACTGTAGGAAGAAAGAATTACTGTCCTTATTTCACAGATATGGAACTGAGGAAGATTAAAAAAATCGTTTGTTGAAGGCTATCTGATATTTGAGAACCTGTGAATGAGTCCTTGTCCAGTTCTGCTAAGACAGTATTATTCCTTCCTGGCAGAATCAGAGGGGCTGCTGTTCTCTGTGTCAACTAGAGCTCACCCATCCTGCTGTAACCATAATTGCTCTTTTCAGATATGGCAGCACTCTATTCCAAACTCAAATTGCTGCTTTAAAATTCTTTTGAGCTGTGCATGTGATCGCTTGTTGCTTCCCATGATCAGTTTAGTTTCTCTGGGTTGAGACTGCAGCACTGTACAAGTCACAAGCCTCCAGATTGAGTTTAAAATCTGTGTTTAAAGTGTGATCTTTGACTCTATGATAATTGGGAAATGGATTGTATATTTTTTCACAAGCTAGAGAAAACCCCGGTATCTCATCCCAAACCACATTTCAAGCCATATTGTATTTATGCTTGGCAGTGACTACAGTGCTTTTGGGTGCTATAAAAAATAAATGTACCCATGGGAGCCAATTGCTTGGGGGTCACAGCAAAACAATTTTCAGTGAGCACACCCATGCAGGAATGATTTGCATTCAAAATTCCGTGATACAGATATAGAAAGCTGTTGCATATGAAAGAAGAGGCTAGTCCTATGGCAACAGATGCTTTCAACTGGGTCACCTCAGTCTTATTTGTTTACCATGTTTGTTTACCTCCAGTTCTGTAAAGTGGGCATCTTTATGGGCATCTGGTTCTTCCCTAAGCAAAGTGGCATCATACCACATGGTACCAGTTCTCCGCAAGACTGCAAGAAATCTTCAGATTTTTCTATTTTCAAAACATTACAAGACACTAACAATGAATGGTAAAACAAGAATTAAATATTGAAATGCCTTACTGTACCTGGCATATTCTAATTGCTTGGTCCAGCACTGTCTTTGTATCAGTTGCATAATCTGGACAAGGCAGCATGGCATGGCTGAAGTGAGCTTGCAGCAGGAGGTGTGTTTTTGTGTGTGAACTGTCAAATGAATGGGGATTGACTTCAATTGGAAGATGCTTTGCCAGTTCACTATTCATCTGATCTTCATTGTGTCTCACAGGAAGATCTGCATACTCTTCAGCATTCTTTAAGAAAAAAAAACAACAACAAAACACAGAAAACATTGTAATTAACGTCACAATAATTATTTTTTAACTGAGACATTAAAAGTATATGCATGTTACAGTTAGATTTCATTGTTAAAATGGAAGCATTTTAATGTTTAGAAAGCATACTTATTTATCAAAATCGTGTGTAGGAAAACCAGCTAGTAAATTATTCACACAATTACAGGTTTTAAGGTTTTTTTGTTTGTTTGTTTGTTTTTAATAGCTGATTTTAACATTAAAGAAGAAGAAAATAAAAGCATTCCTTGGATGGACTCAGTATTTTAGATGACCTTCTATAGATATACTACCCTCACAAAAACAACGAAAGGTTAGCCTAGAGAGATCAAAAATTCACATTTTTAATTTTAATTTTCTTCTCCCTCTGTATTCAAAACATGGTGGGTTTTAAACAGCTCTGGTAAGGCTCTTTAAAAATATATTTTCAATGTTTTGAGCAGACAAAGCAACAGAGGCTCAGTGATCAAAGCAATGAGCAAAATTGTAAGTAGCTGCTGAAAACTATCCTCTGTGCTCCAGAGTGGGAATAAAGCCATTCATGCCAAAAAGGAAGGTAAGAACTTTCATAATGTTGAGAAAAGGAGCTGCACACCAACAGGTAACTTCCTCATACTTGTCATAGTCATAGTCATAGTAACCAGAGCAGAGATGTTCATAATCCTGCTAGGCAAATCCACTATCTCTGAAAGAAAGAAAATTCAACAGAAGCATCCTAAGAACTGTAACTTCAGCAAGAGTCAGTTCTGTGACTGAATTTGCAATCTCTTTTCCTCCATAAAATTCTCTTGTGCACATACGTGTACATATTCTTGTTTGGAATGAGAATGATCTTTCTAAAGTGTAAAACTTGCAAGTAGAGTGAGAGTTTTATTATATGTGCTATCTTTTCCATCTGTAATTTGAGAGTGCATTTCTTCTGTCACAAAATAAAAAGTCAGTTGGTAGCCTGAGGGGCAATGTCTTCCCAACTCTAGGCTTAACAGTGCATTAAATTAAAGGGTTCAGGATTTTATAGTCCTCTTACACTATAGATTTGATATTATGCATTTTAGTCTTCAGTCTCCAGTCATACTTCCTGCAAATCTGTATTAATAAAATATTCACAGTGGTAACCAATGCTGAGCGAGGTAAAGAAAAATGTCAATTTTATAAAACCCCATAGAACTACCCAATTGACTTGCAAACTACTGTATCCTCTCAGTCATATCCTATCCTAACACATAGAACCTTTTTTGACAATTCCTAATAACAGTGAGGAAGCTGTTTTTTAGCCCCCTTGGAATCTGACAGCACAGAATTTTCTGTTTTCTTTAACGGCACAATGAAACTACATCTCAGCTGTGTTATAAATGTAAAAGGAAAGATACTAGACAACTTAAGATTTTGAAAGAAAATCAGAATTCCATTTATTTATCTCATATCTTGACTGCAGATTAGAAAAAAATCTGACTCAAGACAACTGCTGCTTAATCCTGGATGTCTCTGCTAGATCTCTTGTGAAAACTGTGGTCATTTATTCTCTGAACCTAAGGTCACAATCTTTTAAAGTCCTATAGGAGTCTGCATGTTTGTCTCATGCTTTTTATTTAACTGGCTTCTCCTTCAAAGATATTTTAAAGAATATTTACCAAGGGGATTTTTAAACTGAGTCTTGCTTTGCAGTTTAGAGTATCAGAAAGAAGGATCAGCCAAGTCACTACAGACCAACTGGTACTCCGAAAATGCATTTTCCCTAATTCTTCCCCAGCACATGTTTTATTTACCTCCAAAACACTCCTCTTATTTTAAACAACCTGCCTACTTAATTTCCTGTTTGTGATCATTGACTGTAAGTAAGTGAGGTTCATTTTCTTATCTGCATCATGTAGGTAATTAAAGGAAATTGAGAATGGGTAGTGAAGCTTTTATACAACTGAGAATGAAGCTGAATGGAGGGCACCGAGGTCAGCAGAGTCCATTATATTTTTATGTGAGAGGCCAGTATGTCTGCCCTGTCCTTGTTTGCTTAGTGTAGGCTGGACAGACTACTAACTACAAATCTGTTTCTCTGATTTGCCCAGCTGTCCTTGGATAAAGACATCTTCCATTGCAAAATGTTAAATGACAGTGATTGACAACGCTGTGATGAACTCTGCTTGTAACCCCCTGCTACTGTTTTCAGGTTGCTCAAGAAAAGACAGAATAAAGAAACATCCTTTGTAATCACCTCAAATGGGCCCTGCTGTTCACTCAATATTTTTTTCATTTTAGTTTTCCTTTTTATTGTGAGTCTCAATCTGTTGTGCAAAGGCTATAGCTTCAACTATTCCACACAATATATAATATATATTATTTTACTACACTGTGTCTGAATGTCATTCTTACTTCCATGGGTGAGAAGGCAGATCAAATTACATATCAATCATTAATCTTCATTATAAAGTCAAGAAACTTAATACAAACTTTATAGTTAATCCACAAAGCATTGCCACGCATTTTTAATTTTCCCCTTTTCTCACTGTTAAATCAGGACTACTGCAGCCCACGTGGGAATAATTTGTTTACAAGCACCTACACACTTAAGCACAACTCGGAATATAGCAGGAGATACCTAGGAATTTTACTATGGATTCTGCAGTCATGAGTGTGGTAATCACTTCACATTTCCCTTTTCCATACGTCTGTGATGCACTTTCCCAGTAATGTCTTCTTTTGGGCACTAGAGACTGCTGCATCATTTTGAGGGTGTAAGAGTCCTCTCAAACCTACATTTCAATCTGTATGCAGTGCAGGGTCATGTAGGAGACAGCACCCTGGTTTGCCAGTGAGAAATGTCACACATAGACCTACATAAACTTGATAGTTACATTTTACAAGGCCAAGGAGCTACTCTGATAATTGAATTCTGTTTCCTGCATAACACAAGCCACAGAACCATCTTAAGAGTTCTGTCAGCAACATTACGCTCCAGATATGCAGCTTCTCAACACCCTTTACTTGACTTGTTGGAATTTTTTTAAGAGTAAACAACTGATCCCATTAAAATGATATATCTTTCGCTGTCTTCTAGTACTGAGGCATGTGAGGAGTCAGATGGAATGAAAATTTAAATAAGCTATCCAAACATGGAAAGCACTGTTCCACAGAGTCCATAGGGTTAAAGAAACCTGGATTTTCTTTCTACTCACAAAATGTGTAAGTTTGGCTGAAATTACTGATTTATATAGAGAGATGAACTATAAACTTATACCACATGTAAACTTTCTAAAATAGTTTGGATCTCAAGTAACTACACCTTGCTGTCTGTTTACAAGAGAGAAGAGGATACTTCTGGAGCACAGACAGAAATGAGATCAAGGTGAGTAACTAAAGTAAACATGAATATTTTAAGTTTGGTTTAGTCATGGGAACAGTAAAACTTATAAAGTTAATGAGTTCTAGACTTTAAAGAGCAGCTGATTAATTTGTAACAATGAGGGTCTAAAGCAAACCAAAAATAGTTTCTCACATTCCAGAGTTGAACCAGTAGTCTTTTCTTCAGTGATGCTGTTATTGAAACTACCTCAGACTGCCTGCCTTTACATTCCTTTTCTTAGGTACAGCAAACACAAACACACCACACTTTCAACTTTAATATAAATATACAATGAGTTTTGCTTTCTTTCAAATTTCTAATTCAGAAAGAAGGGAAAAGCATTCTTAGAAAATTTGACCCCAAAATTAGCAGTCATTAAGGTAAAGTATTAAAAAAACCTTACAGTAAACTAGTAGTAAACTAACTACTGTAATAATAAAAATAACAAAGATGAGGATAATTTTTAGATCATATAGTAAGTGCATCCTCTTTACCTGAACCTTGGTTCAAACTACATGAACTTCTGGTAGTCTGAGTACATGCTGAAGGACCACAAAAATCATACATTTGTGCATGAAATGAAAATTAAAAATAAGTTGCAATAAGCAGCTGTTTTGCAATGAACACTATAATACATTATGAAGTAAATCTTAGTTCTCTGCTATCAGGAGTTGAAAAGTATGCCAATATACAATTTATTTTTCCAGGTGAACTAAGAACATTTTGATCTTTAAGTAACTAAATAGGTAAAATATGAACTCAACAATATTATTATATAATTGGCTTTCTTATTCTGTAAAGGTGTATCTACTGTAAAAAGTGCTATAGAATATTTTAGTGCAACATCCTGACCTGTCACTTCCACACAGTGCTATAGTGTATGGGAAGTAGCAGGACTCCAATCTTTAAAGCAATCTGTAATTGTTCTCATTTAGGTGATACCTATCTTACCCTTAATAAGGATAGAGAAAGGCAGCATGGTTAAAACAGAGAAAGAACAAGCACAGGTAGTTCGTGAGTAATGAGGTTACTGGATAATACTGTCTTCTGTTAGATTCACAAATTCTAGATTTTTCTGTGATGATAACTGAACTTAAAAACATTTGAAACTATTTCTGGTTTACACACACATATATATATACACACATACATATATATATACACATATATATATATCTCCATGCATGTGCTGACAAAAGTCTCATTTGGCCTTGTTAACTGTATCATGTGGACAATGAAAAAATTTCTTAACTAAATTCCCCAAGTTAATCTCCCTTTGCCCCTGATCTTCCCCAGAGCACAAAACTGTATTATGTGACACAATGACAACTCAAGTATATATTATGAAAATTATTTGAATTAACCAACATTTTAATACTATATTTAATCTTCACATTTTTGAGTGTGCACTTGATTTAAAAGGAAAAACATTAAATTTATACAGATGTAGCCTGGCAGGCAGCTGGAACACAATCTAGCTCAGATTTATATTCAGAAAACACGCAAGTGTGAGAAAACATGTGCTTTAAAAAAAGAAACAAAACCAAACTGACCACATACTTAAAAGTTATTTCTCAGCTCACATGAAAAAGTGAAGTGGTTTGAAAAATGGAATTGGAAAAGTATTTGCTAGAATTACTTCTCTGAAAATTATATCTCTGTTAGCAATTCCATTATAAACTCCTATTTTAAAGAGTTTATTGGTAGCTCATAAATGGTTATGCTTTGGTCTCAGTTTTATGGGACATAATTCAAACTTCCAAAGTTTAAAATGTTTAGGTGTTTTTTTACTCTTAGATATAAAAGGTCTAGGACAATATCCCCTTTAAAGACAGTTATAAATGTATATTACTAGTTATAAGTTTTAATAACAAGCACAGTGCATGGTTTCAAGATTAATATTTATAGACAACAAGAGAAAAAGTAATTTCTACCAGTTTATTGAAGCTGCTACATGACACAGGAATATTTAGATAGGAAGCCCTCTTTCAGATAGCAGACATTTGCACAAAGTGCTCAGTTTGTTTTACACATGTGAAAATATCTTTTAAGTCAGACTTTGCAGAAATATTCAATTTACAGGGCAGCCTGGCAGATTATGTTAAGCAACAGAGCAGGCTGAAATTTTGTAAAGGTCTTGAGAAGTGGCTAGCATGATGCAAAAGAAGAAAACAAAAATTGTCAGGCAAGAATTGAATATATTTAAGACATGATGCTGTAATTCACCAGAGGCCATTTCTAAATAAGCTTCTTGCCCTCATATACCATGTCATGTCTCTCCCTGTCAGCTGCACTCTTCTGTGGCTGTAAAATCAAATGGCATCCAGCAGATTAGAGCCAACCCTACAGTGCAGTTTCTTTCCCATCTCTTCCTTCCAGACCTGGTAGGGAGGACAGGCAGAAATCAAACTATTTCTGGTTTACACATTTCTGACAGGCAGAAATCAAACTCCCTGCACCATGGGGCACAGAGGAGTCAGAGCTGCAGGTGTCCATTTCTGGCTGGGGAAAAAAAGGGGTTCTTGGCTCTGGCACTGGTGCTTCTGCCTGCCCTAACTATTCCCACTTGGGTAACAGGAAAATGATGTTGTCATGCCTGTTGGAGTACTCTCCTCTTTACTTCTAGAAAAATGTTGGGAGGAAAGTAGGTAGGTGTAGGATGGACAGCAGCATCCAAGGTAATAGGGCTGCTCAGTATCTTTATGAAAGAAATGCTTTTTAATCTGTTATCTAACTAAAGATCAATGCAATTTTACACATAAAAGTTGTATGTCAAAAGGAAAAAAAAAAAAAAAAAGTGCCCTGTAAAGTTAACCCAATTAACTAGGTGAGGCTGGGCTACCCTGGGCTCTGTCTCTGGGCTGAAGACTTAGCAAAGTGAGCATCAGAAATTTCCAGTTAAACATGAGAAGTTGAAGAGATAAAGTTGTAAACCCCATTCATATGCTATTATGTAAATATTCTACTTTAAAAAAATAATTTGTAACTATCAGGATTTAAAATGGGCACATTTCAGTAACCTACAAACATAGTTTATAAGAACATGAAACAGGTTTTTATAATTCTTAAAAGTGCTCATGTTAGTAGTCAGAGAATTCATATATAATTGTATTCTCAGACTTCTCACTTTAAACAGACAAGTGTTTGATTTTTGTTTCTAAAGAGCTGCATATGATAAACATCCAAATTTTGCAATTACAGACATCACAAAAGAAAGTACAAGCTAGGGCAATGAAACAGTTGAATGATCACTTAAAAACACCCTGAAGGGTTTAGATTTCACAAGTTCACCTCTTACTTAAAACATCCAAACTACAAACTACTGATGACATTCCTGATGACCAGAGGTCAGGAGTCTGAAAGACCTTTGCCACTGCACACAGAGCAATAGGAGGTCAGCAATATTAGCTACCAGTAGCAGAGAGTGACCTGGCAGATCTGGGAACTTCTAAAGTACAAAGTTAATTACAGACCTCTGCTTTATCATGGAGCTGCTAAAAAAAAAAAAAAAAAAAAAAAAAGCAAGCATCCTAGTGCATGTGAGAGGGAGGATTATATAAAATAGTAATAATTTGACATGGGAAAAAAGTTCTTAAGACTTCAATACTGACCTGAAAGTCAATTTCCCTTTTTCTTCTAAAGTTTCTTAATGATATCAGAGAAGGTAGGTTTTGGTGTACCGGAAGACACAGTAATAGATAATACAATCATTGTAATTGCTTTACCAAATGGTAGAAATACACTTATAGAACCACTCTGTTTAAGAGTAACGTCCTTTTAAAATTGGATACTTTATGAAAACATATTGCAACAAGGAATGAATTCATAATTTCAAGTCTTAACTGTCACAATCCATATTTCATAAAGTTTATGATCAGAATCATAATTCAGTACTACTTTTTTGGCCAGTCCTAATAAAAAATGTTCTTACAATACATTAATTTCCCCTCAAAACATGTAGGTTCTTTCACAGTAATAAACCTCTACAACATGCACAGAGGTGGCTTTACTTCATTCTTAGGTATGAAAGTTTTGATTATAAGCCTGTAAGACATACACATTTTAGGGAAAAACAAATGCAAAAGATGACTAAAGTAGGAGAAAAATAAGAGCAAACATCTGAAACTGGTATGACATATACTTTATTCAGCTGGAATAATTTGCTTTGACCATAGCAAAGAAATATAAATGGAATGGCATAGTTTGCATTTATAAAATGAATTCTAGTGATGTGAGAGAACTGTTACAGTTTCTCACTGGAAATGGTGTATTTGAGATTTTCACCTTTCCAAGATCTCTGACTTTTCCTACTCCTTTCCATGAGAACACTTTGAACCCACACATTCTGAATGCATTATCACCACCCCATTTTGGTTTTTTTTTCTTTTAATTCTTAATACCTAGATGGGACAGCGACCCACAACTTTCTTCCCCTGTAATCTCAAGTCATAAGAAAGACTTCAAACAAGTTTTACCTGTACTGAAACTAATTATATTGCACTGAATACAGAAAAGCTTTTCAGTGCACAAACTCAGTAATATGCTAACACAAAAGTGGGAAAATCTTTCTGAGTATACATTCAAAAGTCTGATTGTCATGAGAAATCTACTTAGTTCCACTTGGACACATGTCCATATTTTGAAGCTTGGCTGAATCAACTGGCTCAACTACTGATTGAGATGATGACAGCAATGAAATTTGTAATAGCAGATCTTGGCACACATCTTTCCCTGGGAAAGCTATCAGTCATTTTCCATCTTTGGCTTTAATCCTCCACTGGGATCTTCCAGTGCGGAGCCCAGACTCAGGGAAGAAGTTAACAGATCTCTATACTAAATTAATGCTACTCTGCATGGAGACAGGAGTAAGAGCTACTATTTCTTTCTGTGGCCTCTACACACTGTATATGTTAAGGGCAAGCTGTAAAAGCTCAGTGTGTTGAAAACCGGATTTCAGATCTGCTGACCTGTGGCAGCTTCTCCAGTGGGGAGCCACAAATGCAGCCACAGTACATCTTTTGTACTGGCTTAAATTCTGGACCTAGACTACTATGTGACCAGAGACAAAAGGAAATAAAGAGTTCACAGGCATAAATACCTGTCATCATGTGGTGAAATGACAAGCAGTCTCTGTTCAAGACAGGCTCAAGCCCAGAATAACAGAACAACAATATGAACTGGCAGAAATAGATGGGAAACTTGGAAGGTGCCTATAAGCACAATGTCTTCTTAGCAAGGCAGTGCTACTGTTTTCACTCTGAGCAATTTTAAATGAAAATAGTTTAATAGAATAGTAGAAAAACACAACTTTAAGAGGAAGTGACAGCTGTTACAAGTAAATTTCAATAAGGGTAGTTCCCTGCTGATCAAAACTGGCACATCTCCACTCATTTCAGTGTAACTATGTGGACTAACATTGCTTGAAAATCTTACCCAATATTTTGAAGAACTCAAGAGCTATAATGGTAATGCAGAGATGGAAGACACTGATAATTGTAAGAATGAGGAAGAGGAATCACTGAGGAAACTAAAAGTAAGTGGAAAGAAAAAATATTTTAAGTCTACTAAACAATCAGAAAATTTGCCAGTATTTTGGTGTACAAAGTTCTTTCAACATTTCTGTTGTGAATGACCAGAGCTCTCATTCAGTAAGTAACATGGCAAAAATGCCCTTGCACCACATTTGACCGTAACAGAACTTCCTATTACCTGAATGGGACATAACATGCATTAATAAGGTAGATCTAACCCTTTTTGTATAGAAAGTTATAATTTTTTTTGGTGATGTTCACTGCACATAAATTTGTGAGAATACTGTAACCTCAGTGTTCCTACACAGACCTATATCATGTCTTTTCTTCATGTAAAAAAGGCATACACCTAAAGTACACCGTAAGGCCTTTATGAAAAGAAAAAAAAAAAAAAAAAAGGAAAGATAACTGATGATTAAGAGTTGCAGATATTTTGCCTCTAGTGTAAAGTTTTAAGAACTTCTTTTAAAAGACAAAGAACACAGAGATTTTCAGTACCAGATGTCTAGGAAGATCCCATTTGGATTTGAGCTACTTAAATTTGCAATCATGTATTTATACATCTAACAGAGCTTCTGTTTCCCCTAGAATCTGAAAATTAACTAGCTTTGTAGCATCTTCCTTGATCTGCCACCCGTGCCCTGAGGATTAGAGACTCCACCTGAGCTTGTTTTACAAGCATAACAGAAAAAATTAATCTCTGCTGGCAGCGATCCCACTGGGATACTGATGAATAATGATATCCCTCTCTTGCTGCCCTCTCAGTCCACTAGAAAAGCCACTCTAACCCAGCAACGTGGAAACCGCTGAAACCATTCCAGCTGTGGATTAGCAGGCAGTCAAGCATCCATCTGTTCTCTGTGAATCAAGAGAAAGCAAACATGCATTCTTATAGCTAAAGAAGTATTAAAAATTAGCATCTTATATGACTGCATGTAGTAAACATTAAGACAGTCACATAGAAAAGAAAAAAACAATCTATTCTCTACACCTCATGTTGTTTACATTTTCTTGCTGCCTTAAGCAAAAAACAATTGGAATTTATCTCATTAACCTACAAGATATTGTGCATTCAATGATTTAATGTTTAAGATAAAACGTCTTAATGCTTATATGCATCAGTTGTGCCTAAAAATATTTTGTAAGTAGACATGAATACACACACTAATTAAATATAAGTGAACAAAGTAACAAACCTTCTTCACCTTGGCAGGAGAAGGATTTAAGAGACCTGTTGTGAGAGGAAATCTCAGATATTTTTTCAGCCTCTTAAGTGAGAGCAACAGACTTAAGATATTTTTTATTTCTGAAAACTAGTAGTTTGAAAACTCCCTGCTTGCTTGCTAGGCAGACACATCACTGGAAGACAGAAAGGAAAACAAGCTTACTGTGCTATACCAAATGTCCAAATATATATATATATATATATGTGTATATATATTTATTAACGTTTCCAAATATTACGTAAAGTTTTTGTCTTCTGGTAGCAAAAATACATCTGCATTTTATTCTAACATTATAGGTAGCATGGGATACCTATCTGAAATAAGGCAACAAGTAAACACATGGCAAACAATAGGAGAGGCTGATTTCTTGAACGTTCCTGTGTGATAATCCATAACGTCAACATTTAAAATAAAATTTGACATTCTGAAGCTGGTCAGTTTCCAACAGGAGGAAAAAAAAAAAAAGAAAAGAATGAGACAAAGAAAGAATCTAAATGAAAATAGGAAAATAGAAGTGTCAGATACTTCATCAAGGACTGACCAGTAATCCTCTTACATCCTTCTTTTTAAAAACTACTATGCTAAGGGGACAATATATGCTGGATACCAATCTTGGATGATGTAATCATTTTAGCCAAAGCAATGCTTATCAGTAAATTTCTGTTTCAATCAGAGAACAAACCACAAAATGCCATCCTCTCTCAACAGTTTTACAACTCTGAGCAATAACTTCTTTGCTGACAGAGAAAAACATTTGTGTGCCTTCAAACAACAGTCAGTAAGGCTGAGTTGGTGTCACTCAGTGGGCCAAACTGTGAAAACAAATTCATCAGCAATATAAGTGTATCTGGTCTAGTTTATAGTACAATAGAATTCCATGAGAAGCAAAGGCAGTAAGTAGAAAGCAGTGAAGACAAAAGAACTGCAGGCTGCAGAGCCTACATCTGTCTATTGCACTTCAATTACAAATAGGGAGGTACAAGGTAGGCAGAACTTGCAATGACTTGCAAAAGGCACACCAAGATTGTAAGACTGCCTTCTGGAGTACTTGGGGCATGAGAACCTACAGCCATTTATCAAAGCAGCATCATGTATTATATATAATATAATATTATATGTATAATATTAGGTTAATAATATTACATATATATATATATAATATAAAGGTTCAGCTTTACCTTTATAAAAATGCAGTTTAGAACTTTAGTTTTGTTTCAACAAACACACACATTTCAACAAATATCCTGTACATTTAAAACAGAGCCCTATGCCATGATTGTTGAGAAAAGGCCTTTTCATTTTCAGTGTGAACACTTTGCCAAGTATTGGCTGCATGTACACAGCTACACATAGTTTGAAATCTTGCATAAAGACAATGGCTACAATTCTAGCTGGCAAGTGGCAAGGGAAGGACTTTTGTGCTTAAATAAATAAATATAGAAATGGTGAAATGCTGAACTGCCTGCAGCTTTAAGCAGTCAGCTAAACCAAGCTTGCTATCACTCAATTGGCTTATGGCATAAATACCAAGGAGAAGCACGGATTTGCCACAGATGGCAGCCAATGTTTGCACTTGTTAACTACAAGACCAGGAGAACACTCCTAGCTACTCTGTAAGATGCAAGCAGTGAGCTTGGTGGCTTAGTGCTATCTTGGTGAGCTTCTTGGCTCACCAAAATAGTTATGATTGGTACACGAGGTGTTTTTTTTTATATATAACTACCTGTTAATGGAAAATTAAATGGGGATATAGCCTTAGGCTACTGGTTTCCACTACCAAAGCTATATACACTTTCACAACTTCTTCTTGATACTGCATTGCAATCAAAAGAAAAAAAAAGAAAAAAAAAAAAGGTAAAGATACTCAGTTATTTCTAAGATCTTGTCTTATGGCCTACTTCTGGGAAATGTATGTCACAAATATTCAACTTTAAGTTTTTTTTTTTACTTTCTTGAGTATTGATTCACTTTCTTAAGCTGGCAAGTAATGACAGGCATTGAGTAAGAAGATTAGACTGAAAAAATAAAGGAGACCTGTCAATCATTATGTGTATTGGAGATGGGAAAGTTTTATATGCTCTAGTTTTGAATGCAATTCTTTCTTATTGATGTCATAAAAATGAAAGACTTATGCCATGTTTGGTTATCTGTCAGTTGTGGGCATTGTCACCTTGATTTACCAAGTGACTGTGATTTTATGGAAAGGCACGCACAATATGATGCTTTTAAACTAAAAATTAAACAATATTTTGTAAAAAGAAAAATCAGAAATATTTGTTTTATGTTGTAAGAGAAAATTTACTATATTCAAGACCTACAGCCACATTCAGAATTGCTCCATCTACTGGGACTAGGGAAAAATCGAGACAAATTTAATGTATTTACATGTGCAAACACTCTTCCTGTTAAATACATTTTATATACATGATGAAATTTGGATGCAATTAAAGTTTACTGTAGCATCCTGTTTGATTTTAATGAAGCCAAATATTTTTTTTCCAAATGTAAACCATTTTATTAAACACACTGTGATACTATCTAGATATTCCAAGCGGGAACTGAAGCACAAATGTTTTAAAATATTAAAATCCAGAGAATATAAGTTGTATAAAAATTAGGTAGATGATCCTGAAAACACCTGTGTTTAAAATGAAATTTATGCATTGAACAGTCCTAGATCTGGACTTATTGTGAAGATAAGATTTAATGGTAAGGAGTAATAGTTTTCTCCTATTATAAGGGGTCACTAAAACATGCATAATGGCTGAGGCCTGGTCCTGTTTTGCAGAGTGGTACGGCAGTCATGTTCATATTGCTGAGAAGCATAGTATATGTAAATTCTTTAAAGGTTATCATGTAACATAATTACTTTTCATTTGGTATAAAGTTTATCTAATAAAATATTTCTATTCTTGTCACTGACATGCCATCTTTAAAAAGAATGACATAATGAATACAATCTTGCTGTACTTGTATGTCTCGAAGAAAACCATAGTAGCACCTTTATATCCACCTGAATTAAATGTAAATGTAAAGTTAAACAAAAAAAATTACTGACTTAGGAAGTAAGTAAGTAAGTAACTGATTTTTTTCTGAAATGGCTCATAGAACAGAGAGGCAATAGATTAAAAAAATACAAATGGAAGGCTTCTGTCATGACTTGCAGAGAAATCATTACACAAACCAGTTCATATTAGCTTGGACACTATTTTTGTGATTTATTAATTCCTCTTTCCCTGGCATCGAGTGGAAGACCAGTGGATGGTTTATCACTGAGTCAAAAACCTTTGTGGGCTCTCCACTGGAGACCGAACCAACACCTTTAAAGACAGAATCCTGCTAAGGAAATGACATTTTTTTAGACTGAGAGTGTAAATATTCACAAAGACTTGCATATTTCCCTGGCTAGAATAGGGTGTGCCAGTGATATTGAACAGAAAGTAAAGCCATAGCTTAACTGAGTTACTTAGAATCTCATAGTATAAATATCTGACAGGCAATGAAAGACAGATAAGTTGTCGTTACATTTTTATTAACTATGTATTTGGGATGGAGAGCACTTGATTCATCTACCTCCATCTTCTACCTGCTAAATCTGCTACTCTAGCAATTCCAGATTTTCTGCTAAGTTCCAAAATACTTGCCTAATACAAGCCAGTACAACCCATGTCAGTTATCAGAAAGAAATACAGAAAAGAGGTATGTGTGTACCAAACTTATAAAATTCATGTTTTTATCACAGAAAGATTGATATGTATGCACCAGTATAACACCAATACCACACTGTTCTGTCTCTAAGCTCTTCATTTAGAAAGAAACACATCTCTTATAACCAGCTTATATGAAAGATAGCAGTAGGCACAACAAAACCAACCAGTTCTCTCTTGTAGGTAGAATTCAAAACAGAAATAGTGTAAAACATGCAGGTAAAGCAAGGTCTGAAAGATGGTTCTCCACTGTCAGGTATGAACAAATATAACAACATATTTGCTCTATAAATAATAACAACCAGATAAATAGGTAAGTGCAGTAACAAATCACCAAGAATCATGTACCTGGTGGATCACAAAGCCATCACAGTCCTGATCAGTCACTGAGAATGACCTTCTTCCCTCAAATTACAACAAAAACTACATTTGATTTTAAAAAGATTTGTAGTGACTGCTAATTTAGCATTGAAAATGACAAAAATTACTCCAAAACACTCTCACTATTTTTTACCCAATGCTCTGTTTTTATCTCTGCACCTTACTTTCACAATAAAAGGAAATAGTCTTTAGGTACCTCAGGGAAATCCAACCTGTCAGTAATAATTCATGAACACTTTCTCATCAATAATGTTTAATGCAAGAAGCACCATAACTCAACAGTGATCCTTTGGATAGTGCAGTTAGGAAAGTTCTAAAGCAAGCTCTGTGGAAAAGCATCAAACACTTTCTCTCTGAAAAATTATGGGCACAGTAGCACGGGTCAGTTACAAAAGTAACTGAATCTGAACTTTGCCTGCTAACTGCAAACCTAAGAGAATAACATCTCTAGTTCAGATTTACTGAGAAAAGAAGGGAAAGTGTGAGGGGATTGCACCTCACATATTTGTATCACTTATTACTGTACACTTCTAGCACGACTGCAGAACTGCTCCCATGTGCCATGCTCCTGTTTATATTTCGGATATTTCAACCCCTAAGCCATACTAAAAAATATTCATTTGATCTTGCAAAATGCTGGCAGATGATCAAATGAAAAGAGAAAATAAAAATAGAGAAAATAACAGATACTGGAGAAGACTATGAATGGTCTTGACTAGTAAGTGGAAACAAATCTTACTATCAAGTCATTTTTTTGAGAGATCCACCAGCACTAGAAACAGGATGACTCAAACCTACTTTTTCAGATGTGTTGCAAAGATTAGTTGCTGAATTCCCATCAGTCTGGCAAAATCATAATTTTGAAACTCAAAAATCCCTTAATCAAACTCTGATTTTAAACTCTTAATAGGATCATAAATTTCTGAATTCTTGAAAGAATTCTTCCTGGTTTTGTTTTAAACTAATTTTTTATCCATGTCAAGTTACACATTGACAATTAGATAAGAACTTGCATATATCCTATTTCAAACCCACATCATCAGTATTTTTTTGTTACAGTTGGACACTTCTGCCTACTTTATACACATCAGACAATTTGTAAATGTCTAGAGGTTTGCAAGATAATCTTGAAGGTCTTTCCCAGCCTGTGCAATTCTATGATTCTAAAATTAAGGTAAACACCAATAAAAAACCCTATCATGTCACAGGCACAAAATCCTGCAACTGCCTTTGAGAAGTATTATTCTTAAATAACAAAGTTGAAAATTCTAAACTTTAAAACTCAATGATCAGCAGAATAATCATATTATAATTACGTTTTGCAATTATAACAGGCGTTTTTCTACTATAGGTACAACTTTCAGTTCCAGCATCATTAAGAGATCCTTCAAATTACTTTTAAAATACCCTTTTCCCTCAGGATTTTCACTTATAGCTAATTAGACTACTTGCCCCATGCCATGTAATTCCCCATTGCCAAAACTGCTAAATGCCTCAATAAGAAGGAGGAGGCCACCAGTGGAGCAAGGCAGATGTAATGTTATTGGTTAACAATAGAGGTGTGAAGCAACTGCCATCATTATAAAACTCATTAATTCACAGTGTTTAGGGGGAAAAAGAAATCCTTGGCAATAACAATGTTGAAATGGTAATTCTTTTCAACACTACCTCACACTGAAAAAACCATTCCAGTTTATACCTTCAATGAAACACAACAGTAATTCCACTAGTAATTATGAAAATCAACATCTGCATAAAAAGTAAGAAAAATTGTAAGCTATATGTTGGCATCCAGTGTTCATACATCCTTCTCATCTTTCAAACTGACACGTGGCATATTTTGGCCCCTAAACAATTTTATTTTTACTCTCATTCCTCTTATGATGGACAAAAAAAAAAAAAAAAAAAAGCTGCATTAGAAAGAATTAGAGCAAGATTAATGAATGTTAAATTTTACCAACAGTAGGATCCTAGGTTTCAGGCCACAGACATATTTGCCATTTACCTTTGTGCTTCATAGCTGCAATCTGTTTAAATAGATGAGGAGCCCTGACTCAAGACAGCACCAGGTTCTGCTTCCATTACTTAGCTTCCATATGCTGCTCACTAGTTTAGGCAGTGCCATCTCTGCTAATGCTAATCTCAAACTTTTCCTGTCCAAATTCATCTAAAAAAAAGATTAAGTTTCTTGATGGAGAGTTTTTTCTAAAGAGGAGGGATTTTAAAGAGGCAGTAAGTGGAGTAAAGCTCTCACTTTGAATACTTAACAGTATATTATTTGACTTCTGTTCACTAGTGGGCATTTCTCTTTGAAATTTCATTTTTTTACATACAAAATATACTGGAGTTGTGGTTGATTACCATTTTGAATTCACCTAAATACACGGAATTTCATTTCATGTAATTTGCAATGTTTTCTTACAACAGAACAACAGATATTGCAGGGTCAGTTGAAGCAAGTCCCTTATTTATGTTGTCTAACACTTTCCATTATAAAAGATTACTGTGGCCTTTATTTCTGAGCTGTAACACTTAATGTTTGCAGCAGGTGATTTAAATTTATCAGAAGGAAAGTCTCTGTACTAGAAAAGTGGCTTTCCTAGCCTTATAAATGCTCATCAGGTTTTGCTGAGCTGCAAACTGTTGAATAGCACTATTTTTAGTTTCCTCCTTGTATTTCTCCTCAGAGAAATTTTGGCAGCATGTCAAAAAATAATGCATATAAAAGTAACAGTCACTAGACTAACTGTAAGAGCTGGGATTATTACAGTTTATGACCTCAGGGATCATGAGGCAGCTGGGAGAAGGAAAAGACGGCAATTTAGGGAACAGGTCTTCCTGTCCCCCACTTCTAAAAGTTGCTGTATCTTCCAGACTGGCCCTGATACAGATTTACGATGTTAATTTGTGGTTACTATTCAGGCATTTATACCTAACAGGAAAAAATAAGATTCAGATTTATATACATACTGAACACTATAAAGAGACGTAAGATGAGAAACAGGTGGATAGAGTAATTTTAACGTCTTGATTATATGAAACACTTCAAACATAAAAAATGGTCGAGGTATATTACTCAAAACAAACAAAAAATTACAGTCCAGGGAAGAAAGGCTTTTCTTAATTTTTGGGTTTATTTTTCACACACTTGTGTCTTTTAAGAGTCACAATATATATGTATCTAAATTATGAAAATATCAATACTTACTGTCAAAATTGAGAGCAATTCTTCAATGTTGCTTTCAGGTTTCAACTGATCTTTGAACATCCCAATAGTTGGATGCTTCAAATAGTAGTAGGAAGCAATACGGCCATATGTCAGAGGTTCAATGCTGCGGTTATCCTGTTAGAAGAGGAATTAAATATACATGGGTTCTACCTCTCTCAGTATAAATAGTTACTACAAAACTGTAGAATATTTGAAGACTACTTTATAAGAGTGAATACCAACAAAGATTTAGCACAATAACTTAGCTACAATCCCAACTGCGCTCGGTTTTCATAGTAAGTCTTACAAATAGCTCCACAGACAAACTACCATGTGTGTACCTTGCTGCTCCCAATGTTTAGGAGCATGTATTTTATTGAATCTTGTAAGGTACAGATTAGACTTACCTCCCCAATCTCAATACAGTAGGAACATTCCAAATCAAAGAGGGATTTCTCAACAAGGCTTGAGAGGTACTTATTCATAGTGTCGTGACTCACGTCATCCAAATTATAGTAACTAGATAAATTGAAAACAGATGCATTTCATGAATACTTTTTACACTGAAGTTTTTGAACAATAAAGTCTTGTAGGGGAACTTATGAGGCTGCTATAATACACACATACTTGGATCAGGATTTATCCATTTATGTATTCACATTACGCAATTAAAACACAGAACTATGCCCTTATATAGTCTAACAAGAAATTCATCATTAAATAGTTTGTGGAGTAACTAACATAACACGAGCATGTACATATGGAAAAATGGTAATTTATCTATTAATAGAAAGACTGATACAAACAGCACTGGATTGGCAATGTTTTGTTAGTGGGAAAGTTCTCCTGATTGCATAAGTATATTTTCCTGATTATGTAAGTGTGAAAGTGAAGAATCAATACTAACACAAGTAACAGGTTTTCAACTGCAAGAGAAAGGAAAAAGAAAACCAAAAAACAACCAAGGATAGCAACTGTTCTGACATCCTGGAACTCTCAAAATAAAAACTAGGCATATAGTGACATCTCTTGAAAAAATAACCATACACCAATCCAAATGCTGGTGTTTTTTTGTTAGAGTTCTGTGTCTTTTCATTCTCAAAGTTAAAATTGTTAAAAAAATTATTTAACACATTCATTTTCCATGTAAAACTGTTTAGGTAAACTACAGATAGTAGCATCAGTTATTAGTAATCCCTATGAAGGAAAAAAGTTTATGAAGTGTATCAAAACCTATTGTTATTGCTAGCATATAAAAAGTACCCAGTGACTGAAGTCTGCACTACTTAACTGTAGAAATTGAGCTATATTATCAGATTCTTACTCACACAATATAGCACTATTTAAGGGAGATTCTTTACCTAGAAAACTGCAGATAAATATGTAGTAAGAACTTATGTCATAGATTCAACTGAGTCATCAATTCAGAAAGTAACTAGTTCAATGAGCAGTAAAGAAAAACTGAGCATGCTTATGAAGTTTAAAAATGCTGAATTGAAGCAGGGCAATTAAATCATGCCATTTCAAAGTGGAATCCAAGCAAATGAAAAAACTGATGATCTACTGAAATGCTAAAAAGGAGAGTAAAAAAAGGTTGTGCCTGCTCACTTAATTCTGTAGAATACTTTTGCACAAACAAGACTACTGAGAGTACTGCAATGATGAAACATACTCCTTTTTTTCATAATAGTTGTTTTGCTAAAATTTCCTACTTGGTATGATGCACCCAGCATCTCCTCTGGATACAATACCACATGCTGTAATGGAAAGTAGCTTCTTCCAGTGTTATTTTGTGCACGTGAACAACAGACTGCAGAGCACTATGCTGGCATTCATTTTAGCTGATTTTACATAGTTATACCTACACCTGAATTAGTGTTTAACTCCTTTAACTGCCAATGGAGAGAAATATGCACTTGAAAAATACTATTTATCTGAAGTATTTTATATATATCCTTTAGGATAAGGTAAAATGTCATCACTGATCAAAAGCAGAACTTTATACAGTGCAGCTGTTGATGCCCTGTTCAGGTAGATGAATCCCATTCTGTCAGTTAAGCTCTATTTTGTTTACTGTACTGCTGCTGGTAGCAAATTTCAAAAGATGAAATTATGTTTTTTATATACTACAAGCTTCCTTCCATGATATTTCATTGACAGAGTCTGACTTGCATTATCATTTTCTTAAACAGAGTTTTAAACATTTATCATTTTGAATAGCAATAGCCAACATGCTAAATAAGAGTACAGTAATTTCCAGATTTTTTTTCCGTGTTATTAATCCCAAATTATGGGGTTAAATATCTGATGCTTTGTATATTCACATATAATTGTGTAAAGTTGAAGTAAAACATTACTACTATAAGAAAAAGATTTAAAAAAATCTGTTCTTATAGCAGGATCAAGTCAGCTATATTAGACAACAACAATGAATACACACCACAGTGTATAAAAATGGCGGTGGAATATTCAGCTCTGTGATGCTTTATATGGATTCACATTGAGATGATCTTAAATATTTAAAACATAGCTATTTCCAAAAGAAAACAAAACAAAGAACAAAACATTGACTAATAAGTTAATGTGTTGGGTAGCCACTCATTGTTAGCCTTATGCTAAAAGATCTTATTTGTAGCAAGAGTACTCCAACTTAAGTTTTCATGAGAGTCAATATTTCCATCTGCACCTTTTATCCGCCTGACATCTTATCACTAAGCACATTTAGACTCTACTTAGTAGCACAAATTACTTTATAACATTTTATTTACCTTCTGAAAATAATTGAGCAAATTATATAATTTGAAGGATGTGAAGATTGTAAAGGATGTGAAAATGTGATTCTGTTTTATCTGTCTAAAACACTAATGATTCATTAGTATTTTTCTCTATATTTAATATAACACGACTGAAATGATTGTAATTAAGGGACTTTGTTGTCATGGTATTCACTTTCACCGTATCATTTCGGCACTGTTATTTGCAGTACCACTGATGATGAATACTGATAAAACAAAGGAAGAGATCTGGCCAATACACTAAAATTCTTTTTTGAGACTGTAATTTAAGACACTAATTCAAACAGATTTTATCTTGTGCTATGCCTAATTCGGAGTATTTCACGCTGAAGTTCTAATCATAAAAGGCACTATAATACCTTCTTAAAATTGTGCAAATTTGAAGTTTGCTGATTCTTGGCAATTTTATTTGTCAGAGGAGCAACTATATAGCTGCCTAGTGCAAACAATGCTATGTAAAGAAAAATCTTAAATGGTCTGTAATCTTGAGTGAAGTGGTACCAGTGTGTTTTCACTATTATCTATAATGGGGTAAATATAATTTTGAGCACACCCACAGGAGCTTCTTGGTCACTCAGCACATTTTCCCCTAATAAACAGCAAAGCCATCCATCTAGAAAGACTATGTTAAAATCATTAGCAAAACCAGAAGTATCATGACGTTAGACAGTATTTTGAATGCTTAGGCATAAATACAAGTTGAATTTTGCAAAGTGCCATGCTCCAAGTATAAAACCTGCATCGTATGTGAGTTCCTCTATGAAGCTGTATTATCTAACTATTTAATTACAGATAAAGAATAAAAACAATGCAGTTTCATGCCCACTGCATTGAATCATCTAGTCATTATTTTCCTTTTGCTATAAACAGACAGCCTACCTTTTTATCAGCACACCATTTCATTTATTTCACAGTGAAGCCCAGTTTCACAATAATTGACTTGTCAGAAGCTCTAATTTATGAGGCTGGGCTCTGTAAGCCTTCTCCTATATTGGACTCAACCTGCACACAAGCAGGGTTGAATATTTACAATGCTGTTAACAGGTGCTGAGTTGTTTAATGATTCTAATAGCCAGAAGCGTACTGAGAAAGCCAGCGGGATCACAATTACAGGCTGTTTGAACACAACAATTACTCGTCCCCTGAGAGGTGTGAAAGTCAAAGGCAGTTTTATCCTAACAGCATCTAGCACATGGGCTAGACAGGCTAACTCCCATTAGTAGTCCATTGGGAAAAAGTAATAACAAACCCCTAGGTATCATAAAAATTTACAAAGTACGTAAAATTCAAGCAATCAAAAAGCGAAGGAACTTTTTGTTGTGTTTTAAATAATATATTTAAAATCTCAAACCTTGTCGAGCCTAGCAAGAACAACAAACCATGAAACATAAACTTATTTTTCTAAGCTAAGAAAGTGTGGAATTTCATCAGCAGAGAAAGACAGAGAGACGTGCAGGAACATAAAATGTAGATGAAGTTACACAAAACGTTTAGGATTTAATGTGAATGGTGGCAATCATTTCCTGTTTAGCTTATGTAAACCTGACCTGAGATCTCTCTGGGAAATTTTTCATCAGCCTTGAAATGGTCCTGCTATAACTGTCAATGCTGTGAAGTCATTTGTTACAGCACCATGTTTTTTATGTTCAGATTATACGGTAGTAATAGTGACACATGTAATGAAAATCAGTGACAGAGTCAGGCAAAAATATTGAAAGAGAAACTTGCTAGCCAGAAAGCCTTTGAAAAAAAATCCACAAAAAAGATGAATCTACAGTGTTCACTTGATAGCAAGAAAGTGTGCTTTCTGAGATTGGCAAGGTATTTGCCTCCACATTAGTGCTTCTAATTAAAATTGTACCTCCTAAGATGTGTTCATAAAATGAGAATTCAGAAATAAGAGGTACATGTAAGTTTGCCTGTATACTGATCGGGCATTTCTTTTTCATAGTATATATTCTAACATATAATTTGTAAAGATAAATCATATCCAAGAGTAGGAAGACAGTTATGTGACTTTGCTTTCTGAATGGGGAGATGCGGGGTCTCCAGCTTTGCATCCTCACTTAGACTGCAGCAGAATGGGGAACAGGAGAGGGTTAAAATACTCAGCAGTCTGAGGGCTTCCCAGTCTGAGAGAATCAGACAAACTTCTTTCTTGTGAATAGCTCAGTAAAAGCATATCTAGAATTACACTCCTGTACTTTTCACATCAGTGTGACCCTAACTATTTAAAAGGAGGGTTTTTTTTTAATGAAACTAAAGCTCTCATTATGAAATTAATAATAATGCTTATAGCTATTTATGAAGTATCTATGCATGCACACAAATCTAAATGTGGCTGTAAAAGAAAGAATCCATCCATAGAAATATCTGTTCACAAACTCAAAATATGGATATTGCTAATTACTGCAGTTTAATGTACTTGAACCTTCTTTGCTTCTGTTCTCAGTAGGTACTACCAAAGTTTTCCATTTTACCTTAAACTTAGTTTATTTACCTTCAGTAATTCCCACCTTCTGATTGCATTCCAAAGTAGCCCTAAAATTCTGAATAACTGGGATTTTGTCACTGAAATACATATTATTCTATCCTGACTAGCTGATATAAGCTATCACCTCAATACCAGAAACTATATTGAAACAGTATATAATTGTAATTTTTATTGAAATGTTTTATTCACTTGTTATTAGACATGCTCAGCTAATCATACAGAGAAAATGAAATTTAAAGTGAAATATATAAGGATAAAAGCATCAGTCTGAGATACTTTAATTATACTTTATGCTTCATTATTGTTTTACTCCAGAAAATTTTCTAGGACTGATACAAAGTAAGTAAAAAAACCTTAATAATGATTTTCACAATGAAATAAAACATTTCTTCATTTCTTCTTAATTTACACAGAAAACTGATTTTATAAGTGTATATGTATATACACACTAACACTCATATACATTTATAAGTCCATTAAGAACCTCCACACATTATAACAGTGATGTGATATGTGCTCTCAGAATATCTAAAAACTAACTTTCCAAATGAAAGCTGATTCTGTTTAACTTTACATATGTTGTAAATTTCTATTTCTCTTTTACTGCACATGTATCTGGAAAATATCATAACCTGATTTACGGAAAACGTTTCCTACAGCCATTTCTCTTTTGTAGAAAGTTTCAGATTATAATCTTTTGTAAGGGTAAAAGACTGAAATAGTCAAGGAATTTCAGACAAGGAAAGGAGATAGATGAGCCTCTCAAAATATCCCCTTTCAAAGAACCATGCACTTTGCTAATGTGTCTTGTGTGATCTTGGCTAAGTAAAGAACATAGCGACTACAGTTGTATGTGGAAAGGAAAACACATTGTAGTACCTGCCTGAAGTAGCACAGAAACTTTGATTTAACATGCAAATTCAAAAGCCTCTGGATTTAGGAATAATTTCTTGGGGGGAGGGGAAAAAACAGGGAAGAAACTCTGGACATTGAGACTGATGCACTCTGATAAACAGTTTTACTTGGATGGCCCCTCTCATTTGCACATCATCTCTTGAGCAACAGGCACATACTTAGTCAGCATGTCTCTGAACAAAACTACTACTCAGCTACTCCACTCTCCCAAAGCAACAGCCCAATTACTCCTCTTTCCTTGTCACAGATTTTGAGATACTGGGGTTCATCAAACAAGAAAACTACAATGGTTTGATAATGATTTTTGTAATGATTGCAGGCTTATAAGAAACCCAGATACTTAGGGCAAAAGGATACTTTGATCTCTATTTTATGACAAAGGTAGATTAACATCACTTAAATAGTACAAATTGTAGGCAATGAGTAAGGCATTTTATGATATTGGACTGGAATAGAATGATCCTTGATTTGTTTATGCAGCTTTAATATACAAATAGCTAAAACTGGCAATAAATGAGAATATATATCTTTCACATATTATCTAAACCCATTATTTTTGGGATTTACAGCATCACATGCAATGACTTTCATGCCAATGAATCCCAAGGCAATTTACCAATCATGCATATGGGAATTACTTGTTCACCACTGAGGTACAATTACCTGTGGGCTGGAAAATAGTTCTTGTTTCACAGTGGAGAGTAAGTCAACAAAACAGCCTCAGGGCAGACATGATAAAGAACACTGTATCAAGTGACACTGAGTAGGTATTGTGTAAGTACCCAAACCAAAATTCAGCCATTCTCCTCTTGTGGAAAAAAAACCCCACAACCAAAAAGCAAAACACAACAACAAAACTGAACCCTTTGGATTTTTAAGGGCCACAAATAATTCTTGTTTGGTAATATCAACCATTCAATATGCTCATCTACGGCACAGTAAAATCCCTTACTATATTGCAATTTATTTAGTTAATCTCAAGTATCACTGACTTCATAAAATTCTTCAGTTTTCCTTTGATATATCTTGTTCAAACAATGACCATGCTGCAACTGCTTGGCTTGTAGGAGGTCTGAAAATACCACATGAAATAGGTCCAGGAATTTGATAGTTTTGTAACTTTGGATGAAACAATATAATTTATTATCATATCAAAGAATGGCAAGCATGGGCATCCATTGCATTTGCACTTGGTATCTAGAAGTGACCTCTCTGACACAGTCAGTAATGTCCTTCATTTTTCTCCCTGCATGACTGAGTAGAGAGGAATGCTGAGAAAGAATGCTGAGTGCCTCTGTGTAGATGAGACAGGAGGTAAAGCAGCACAACTTGTGAACTGTTCCAACCTGTATGTGTGGCATTCCAATGAAAGACTCAAATTTTATGAGAAATTTCAATATGCATTCTTATCCTGCCATTATGTACTTGTTTAGCCAAGATCTGTTCATCTCATTTCTCACTACAAAGGCTCTGCATCTCACTATGAAATACAGTGGGGTTTTTCTTGCCCTCACCACAACTTTCTTCCCACAAACCTCTCAGAATAGCAGAACTTTTGCTTAAAGTTTTGATATTGTGATAACTTCAGATTTCCTTTCCATGACAGTGCCCATTAAAGAAACTGCTGAGAAAAAAGGAACATCTATAAACATTTATATTGGAAAGAACTCGCTTCCTATATCAAAGGACTATATTTTTATATTCCACATTTATCTTTGAGCTACATGTTGTGTCTTAAAAATCAATCTAATGATCAAAGCTTGCCAAAGAAAAATCAAGAAAATCACTTTAACACATCAGTTCAAGAGCAAGACGTTTTAAAATAACATTACTTATTTGTTATACTAAATAGAATAGTGTCTGCAATAGCATAATTTTTAACATCAGTTGTAGTATGGATCCTGTAAATTCCAAAGTCACACATGCAAACAGAGCTTTACCAAGACAAAACCAGAATTTAGCTGTTTGTCGCTCTCAAGACAGAAATACCTTCTGTACGAATGTATTCATTTTCTTAGCTATGAATAGAGAGAACTGAATATCATAGAATCATAGAATAGGCTGGGTTGGAAGGGACCTCAGAGATCATCGAGTCCAACCCTTGATCAATTACCACCACAGTCACTAGACCACGGCACTGAGTGCCATATCGAGTCTCTTTTTAAATATCTCCAGGGACGAAGAGTCCACCACCTCCCCAGGCAGTCCGTTCCAATGTCTGATCACCCTTTCTGTGAAAAAATTCTTTCTAATATCCAGTCTGAACTTACCCCGGCACAATTTAAGACCATGCCCTCTTGTCTTACTGAGAGTTGCCTGGGAAAAGAGACCAACCCCCGCCTGGCTCCATCCTCCTTTCAGGTAGTTGTAGAGGGCAATGAGGTCTCCCCTGAGCCTCCTCTTCTCCAGGCTGAACAGCCCCAGCTCCCTCAGCCTCTCCTCGTAGGATCTGTGTTCGAGTCCCTTCACCAGCTTGGTTGCCCTTCACCAGCTTGGTTGTTATGTTTTTTTTTAGTTCACAGTTCTAACACTTAATTTTTTTCTTTCCCAAGAAGATTAGATGGAAGTTCTGTTTTGTGGAAGATTCTCAGCATAGGGCTAACTGCAGAATTCAAAACTAATGGAGACTAAAAATAATTAAAGGAAACTATTTAATCACCTTCAGGCACCCATCAACAGCTGCCCATGAACAGCCCAGTTGAAAATTCACATACCCAGCCAAATCTTAAGGAAATTAACATTATTTCAGAAATAAAACAATCTGGAGTACATCAAGAAACATTTAGGATTATAAATGTCTAATTCTTTATTTGGCACAATTTTTTTGGTGGCTGAATGATTATGTGATAGGTAACACACCATTTACCCAAAACAATGTTGTGGCAAGGGCAGGCTACATTGCTGGAACAGCTCAGAATGATCTGCATACCAGCTGGAGCTACACAGGATGACAACATTCATTGAAAATATTGCACACATGGTTTCATGAAGATACTCTAATGAAAGTAAACGTTATCACAGAGAAACAGCTGATAGCTATTCTCTCATTTATTAGGAAAATCCAGGTCTTAATAGGTTTTCTATAGAAAACTGGGTAGAACATATCAATATGGTAGCTAAAAAAAAAGTAACACATAATAAAAACAGTTCCTAAAGGAATGTGATAATCTGAAGTTTTATTTTAAGGATGCTGGTGTAGCCCTCTCAATAAGGTTATTTTATAGTTGTCACTAAACTGTAAAATTATCTGCCAAGAAATGCATTTATATTTAAAGTAAAAAGTATTAAAAAAATGTGCACACAAGTTTTATTCCATGTGTGGGCCAGTAATGCTCCTGCACTGGAGAATGCTAAGTATTCTAGACTTCAACAGCAGCAGGATCACCTTTGGATCAACTCTACCCTCAAGTTACCTGTAGATTAAATTGCATTTGTATTTTATACTCACGTTGGGTTCATTATAAGTCGACGGAAGAAATAAGTCCAGGTGATATAATCCATTGCATCCTGCTTAGAAGTAATAGTTCCAGCAGCAATTTCAGCATTCAAGTGGTCAGACAGCACTTCTAAGAGGCTGAAGAGCAGAAAACAAGAGGATTGAGCTGACTTTACTATCACAAAGACTGGTAATATTTTGTAGAATTGTTCGATTATTGTAGAATAAAAGGTGTATTACTTTAAATCTGAAAATACTATATATTTATCTTCTGCTAAAAGAGAAGAGAGGATTAAGGGGGAATGTAATTGCAAAGTTAGTCAACTTTTTTACATGATAGTGGAATGCAGCTCAAATGATTTTTTGATTGGACTAGGAATGTACAAGTTTAAGTCATTCATGGAAAGTATTCAGATGAAGCTACTCAGTAGTAACTTCTGAATACTGTGTGTTGACCATATGATCATGCTGTTTTAATCCAATAGAGAATCATATGGAAAGACAAACAGGAAATGAAACAGTGGCAATAGTTTAGCTAATACTTGACAAGTACTTGAGAGCCATTAAAATTACATCAAAACTACTTCTCCCAGATTTTGCCTCATCTTCATCAAATGTTACAAAAAAAGAAAAAAAAAAAAAGCAAGCGTCTACTTTTACCCAGAAAAAACTAAACTCAAAACCACAGAAGAACGAAAGTAGTTTAAAATTATTCTTACAAAGGAAGATGCTATTTAGTGTCATTAAATGGAACAAAGACCTCCATTAGGGTATCCAATGAGATCATGCCTGGCTAGAGTTCAGTCAGGGAACGGCAAATATCTTTTAAGGATCAATCTAATTCTCTTGCATTATAATCCTTTTTCTTTTCTTACTGTTCTTTCCCAGCTGCTAAAAGTAAGGAATAACTTGGTATGAGTAGGTTTTGAACTATTCTATAGCACTTATTGCATGCTTCTGGAGATAGCAATTGCAGATTTTCTTCCCATACTGCGAAGCAGAAACTGGACAGATAATTCAATACCTATTCCACAATAAAGAGTGCTTTCTCTTTCACTTCTCATGCGATGTATTTCATATCAGTGAGAGCACAAGAGCTGTCATATGAGTTGCATACTTAACTCTTACAATTAAAACATAGACAATGGCTACTAGGAAAAATGTCAATTAAAAAAAAATACGATTTTTAATTTTACAAATTGTAATTAGTATACAAAGCTGATAAATCTGCTTTTTGGTGACAGAGATGGGGAAAGCATTTTAAAACTAAAATCCCTTCAAGAATCCCCAGCTTCTCTCTGAAGCTATGAAGCCTCTTACTTCAGCTACTTGATTATAAAAGAGACTGAGACAGCTGTAAGTTAATTGGATCAACAACCTACATAGAACTTAAAGGGATTGCTATTAATCAGTGAATCTTCATTTGAAAATCTATTGAATATTTTTTCTTTAGACTAAACGATGGAATGTATCAAACTACAAAGGAAATATATACACACAGAATGAGCTACTACAAACACAGAATATTTACAGTATTCCAAACAGGAACAAGGCATGATTCCTCCTGTTATACTGAATATACCATTTCTTTACTTAGAAACACCACTTAACAACCAATAAATTGAGAGATTTCATAGTTTATGCCAGTGCCATATAGTCTGGACCCATCAACATTTTAATCACACTGCTCTTTTGATTGATTATTGATTATTTTGATTTATTATTTTGAAGAAGTTCTGCTCCTAGCTTTTTGTGCTAAGTGAAATGTATTTGTTAAAAAAAAAGAGCAATGTGGTTTCCTAAGGAAATTAAGTCCTTGTCTCCACATTTTTTGTTTGGAAACGTTACATGTCTGTCCGTGCACCACAGAAATTAACCTTCAAATACACCAGCCCATTTCAACTACAGTTCACAGGTTGATAGCATTCTCATGCTCCTACACATTTCCTGGCTACAGATAGAGGACAGGAATTAAGAAGTAAGGATTTATCACAGAATTTCAGAGAGGGATCTGAGGATCATGTATACTTGTCCTGCACACTGGTCTTGCAGACTAGTTTGTGTTCTCATTCAAATGTCTATGAAGCAAGAGAAGCATTTGTAGTATTATCTGGGAATAGGCTAAAGAGCTCAACAGTGCTTCCAAACTTATGGAAGAAAAGTTTGTTCTGCCTAAAGATGGACAGGTTTTTTTAAAAATTATTTTCCTCTCGAATCCCAATATTTAGGAGATATTCAGCATAGGAATTTTGTTTCCTTTTTATCTAGTCTACATTTGTAGTATTGCTTATAGTTTGATCAGCTTTTCTGATTGCTCTATCTTTACCTTGATTCCACTGGGAAAGGTTCATAAAGGAATTTTTTGTAGAAGTCTTTCTTAATATCGTGAACTAGAATTACAGCTTTTCCTTGGTCATCAAACTGGGGTCTGCCAGCACGTCCCATCATCTGAAGGACATCTGCCAAAAAGACAATAATGCAAATTTTATGTATATTTACATGTATGTCAAATGCATGAATCTGAATGTATAAATAAATGTATTTACACACGTACAATGCTCAATACAGGATTTCTAGATTTCTTTGGACTTGTATGCCCTATTGGTTTGACACATTTAACTCTTTTCCCCATCTCAGATAAATTTATGATGAACTTCTTTCTGGTGTACTTCAAGACCACCCATTGCAATAGAATCCAAGCTTAAAGCTAACATAAATTTCCTCTATTCTTCCATTCCACATACATCCCGCATTTTATCATATGGTATTAAAGATTATGAGTAAGTGAACTCATGAATCATAAAATGGGAACTGTCTATTATTTCCTAATTTTCAAGTCCTTGACTTAACAATACTAAGTTCCTTGTATAAGCTTTTCTGCTATATGTGATTTCCTAGGTTTTGAGTATTTTAGAGGAAGAAAGTTAAAGGCAAATTCTACTTACTGACAGCTATGATCTTTACCACTTAAACTTCAGGAAAAGCTATATTAATTATTAGCACTGGAGTAGAGATGGTTTCATATACCATATGTTGTCCCGATTTCAGATCACGATATAGGAGATACAGTTAAAGCTTACCTTTACAAATCTACACATCATCACTTGCAAATACTATTTTAAAGATTTCTGTAAACACTGAAAATATTAGTTTATATAAAACCTGCTCACATTACTACCCAGGCACCAAGATAAGTATGCTTATCAACTATCTCTGTCTCTCCATAATCTCCGAAGTGCACTGAATAGATTATTTTGCATTGCTTAACAGAGAATTCTGATTCCTTTTTTGGTGTCTCCAGCTTTGAAGAAACAATGAAGAAACAAAGAAATTAATGAGTAAGTTTTACATCTTTATTTTAAAGCTTTTTATGGTCTGTGTATTCTCTCTGAGATTTATCTGCCCTGCACAACATGTGGCTTGCAGTACCTAGCATTTTGAAATGCAATTTTTTTGGCTTCAGAATCCATAAACTTTTGCCCAAATGGTCAGCTGGGGAAGGAAAAGTTTTATGTGTAGAATGGCATACTGCAATGGACAATCCAGCCCAAAGATGATAAACAGGTTTTAGTAACATATTTTCACTTGCTTATCCAAGAGCTACAAAGCCAGCAATGGTTTTTATCAATTTAGATCTTTGATTAATTTAGGAGTGACATGAGAACATAAAATGGAATCAGTTTGAAAATGATGCTTCTGAGTAGGCATGTGCACAGGAGGGTGATGAAACAACTTCTTGCTATTCTAAAGTGGTGAATTAGATTCTACATAATACCATATAGGAAACAGATTTACCAAAAAGCATCAGGAAATTATTTTTGCCAATTTCCACTCTGTAATTATCCAAACGAAATATTTTTTTAATTGACTACAAGTTGCTTGGCTGCTTTCGGTCACTGGACTATACTCCTGAAATGTTAAATATGATCCAACTGGCTGACTAAATATCTGGCAACTGAGAAAAGGTCCTCTTCAAAACTCCTGACTTTGCTCAAAGATGCATTTTTACTTATTTCCAAATTTCTGAACACTTCAGAATGATTCATTCTGCCCTTAGCAGCTTCCTAGGAGCCAAATGCATTCCTGATACAGAAAGGTAACTTCCTCAGGGAGAAACCAAGTTATGCCATGATGGAACAGTGAAGGTATAACTTGAGGGCAGCATTAAAGACAGTACTGTACAATTTTGGAAGTATTTCAGAGAGAAACTCATTACATTTTCATTTTATTGCTGCTGCAAAACTGTACTACCTATCCACAGAACTTCCAGATGCATTCATTTTCTCTAGAAAGTTAAAAATAAAAATGCTCTATGCAAACAGCACCACATGTTTCTTCATAAAGTAAGGAATCTGCATTTTCTGTTGCAGTGCAGACAACATGATCTAAATGCTTCCATCACAGATGGTGGTATTCCATCCATCCCCACCCCCAAGTTTTATTGAAAAGTCAAGTATTAAACAACCCTTAAAGTTAGTCACCTGAATTTAAAAAAAGGCAATAGTGAAAGTACAAGCACTCCCTATAGCTTTTATGAGTACTTGTCCAAGAGATTTCTAAAACAGTTTTCAATGCCTACCAAGATTCTGATTTCTATTGAATATATTAGTTTCTTTCCTACTTCTCTCTGACAGTTTCACAGATTCAACATAAAATTGAAAACTTCAGCTGACTTCTTTCCTCAGCATTTTTCCTCTTTGAGTAATGAAGTCAGTTGTCACTATTTCTCCAGTCAGGGCGAGCGAGATACGACCCTGCGGAGACTCTTTGTAACTAAGTTTACATCAGCCTAAGTCAGTCACAAAATTCAAGGGTACACGGCTAAGCTCCCAGGTCATTCCAGAATCTTTGAACAAGAGAGTTTGTCTGGAAATTCATCCCAAGTTTCCTGCAGACCGCTACCCACTAAATTAAGCTTTATGATGGATTACTTAGAGAAGTAACCCCTGGAGTATTTTCAGTTTGAGCTCTTTTCATTAGTGAGCTTCTCTTGCTGAAAAGACAGCGTGTGGTTAAAAAGATGCAAGCTCTTTGCTTACATTACAAGTAACATTTAGATTGTCCTTAGGTATATAAATCTCTGGCATAGGATAAGATTATTTATTATTTAATAATAAACTTTCTGTTGCAAAAAGAGAAAGGGAAAACAGAACAGGAAACCTGGAATAAATTTAGCTTGTCCTCATTCTTCAAGCTTAGTACCATCCAGACAAATATTCTCCCTGCCTGAACACTGAATGCAGTTCTTCCATGGTTCACTTTCTTAAGCTTGTTGAAAACACTGCAGAGCAGTTTATGAAAAACAGAGTTTACTGGAGCCAGAAAGCAATAAAAGCATGTATCAAGCCAGAAATTCAAATATTTAATTTAGCTGCTTATTTTTGAAGTATCACTTACTTGAAGTATCACTTATATCACTGAAGATACTAGACTACTTATGGTTTTTCGTTTACTGTCAAGTGACTATCTGTAAACATGTTCTCATTCATGTGTGATTCAACTGTTGCATTTCAAACCATGGCTAAGTTTACTGTTTCTATGTAAAAAAAGATTTTTAAAATAAAAAAAAATATTTTATCCATGAAAACTTTCTTTTGTAAAATTAACTAGGTAACTAAATATGACTTTGTATCGTCCTTGTCATTTTGTTTACTGTCTATTTTGGATGATATACATTAAAGGAATTCAGCAGGAGAAAAAGATCTGTCAAACAGAAACATTACATTATTATACAATCTTAAAGAGTTCTCTTGTGTTAAACAAAGAAACCATTCCCTCAGCACTCCTAGTGTCTTTTCAGTGATCAGTTACTAAGTAATTCAGATCATTTGCATATGCTGGAAATAAATTTCAGCATATAAGCATTTCCATAATTTATGTGAGTACCTGTAATGGGATAATCCACGTAACGTCTTGTTTTTCCATCATAGTATTCTGTTCCTTTAACAATTACTAAATGAGCTGGAAAATTTACACCCCAAGCTAATGTGCTTGTGGCAATAAGAACCTAAAACAGAAGGAAAGATTAATGAGCTATATGTAACAGAAAGCTAACTTTTAAAATTCCATGTAAAACTCATTACGGCAGCATTCAAAGAGCAAATGTACCTGGATTTTGCAGTTCACAAACAATTCTTCTACAGTTTTCCTGTCTCTTTCATGCAGACCTGCATGGTGCATGCCTATTCCAAAAGCAAGTGTCAGCTTCAGATTTGAATCTTTAACTGTTACTATGATGTCATTCATCTGTAAGAGAAAGATAAGTTGCATGTTTTAAAATGTACTGCTTAGAAATCTTAAACTTTACGGGTTATTATTACATTCTTTTATAGCAACAATAATTTTCTCAATGCTGTTAATGAAAACAGGAAAAGAGTCTTCAGACATTTAACAGTGTGGTTTTAATCTAAAAAAAAAAATGCAAAATTTATGTGACTTTATTGACACACTATGTAGAACAGATAAGGAAATGAAAATACTGAAAATATCTTGACAGTTCTGGCAAATGCTGTGCATTCTGCTCTGTGTTTGTTTAATGCAACCTCTAGATTCAAAGGGATTAGAACTGGTATAAAAACACAGCAAATCCCTGAAACCAATAACATAGTATCAGCCATGAAAAATAAATTAGCCTCTCTCTAAGGCTATGAAAATACAGACACGGTTCTTCAGCTTGGTAATTCTGAAATTATTAATCAAAATTTTCCTATTCACATGCTGAAATGCAAATTAATTTGAAATTTTTTTTTTAGTTTATAGTTTACAGACTCAAACCTTGTAGTGAAATGCAACATACAATTAGTGTCCTAATTCAGAACTTTCAGAAGTCCAGACAAAAAGCTATTTTTTATTACTATTTTTTTCAAATCTCATGTCAATGACTACTTGGAACCATTTTGACTACTATCATTTTAGCTATATTTCTTATGTTTCCACGTAGTAAATTAAAAAATAAGTTGCTTTAATTCTGAAGACAACCTCTGTGAAAAGCCCCTCACAAATAATGAACAGGAGCTTTATAACTTCAGTCTTGTTTAGTGATTTTACCTCTCAATGTTCCTCCTGCTATTTTATTTCCAAAAACTGTTTTTTGAAATTTCTATTTTATTTCACATTATTTTATGTAATTTTAATATAATTATAGCCAGGAACTTTCAAACCTAATCTCTTATTAGTGGTTTCCTGGTGCCACCAGCAGTGGCATGATGATATTGCATACTTATGGACAGCATAATTTATGGTTAAACTAGAAGGTATAGTCAAATTTGGACAAAAACTAGTAGTGCAAAACAAATTACACAGAGTAAGTGAAAAATCTGTAATGAACATTCAGTTTCATCTCAGACTGAGTATCTCTTAGTACTGATATAATACCTGCATGAATGCAGTTATATCTCCATTTCCACTTAGGGATTCTGAGATGTTGCACTTGCAAAGTTCAGAACTTCCCTAAATGTTCTCTGAGTCTTATAATTCTCAGACCTTAATGCTAATAAAATTATTCATGTATCTAAATACAAGTAACATTTGTCAATACTGTTATTCAAAAAAAAAAAAATCCTTAAAAAGTACAAAAAACCCCAGAAAATGTAATAGCCCATATTCAGGATTAAAAAAAAAAAACAAAAACCAAACCACAAACCCTCACACAAACATTATAGATTTTGTAAATCAAGCAATTTTGTCAGGAAGATTAAATTACCAGGCATTTTAAAAAGTCTGTTTGTTGAAGCAGTATTGACTAAGAGAACCAGAACTGATGGAAGTAATAGAGAACCCAGTTTAAAAAGTATTGTTCAAGTTTTGTCTTGGTCCAATCAATTTAATCTGTCAATGGGTGCTCACAAAACAGTGGCCTTGATGCTCCTGAGAGTTTTCTCATGATAAGACATGGAAAATTTATTATATAAACTGAGCTGGCACATATAGAGGAAAAGGATGCTTACAGAAGAGTGACAGGGAGTATGAAACACTAAAAGGAAAGAAAGCCAAAAGAAAAAAGAAATTAATTGATAAGTGGGGATAAGTCTTTTTAGGAAAGGGAAACAAGAAGAGGGGTAGATAAGTAGAAGAGAGTAAAGAACTGAATGAAAGGAGGATATGTTAAAGGATAAAGTTTATCTATCTAGATACAATCAGCAAAGCTTTGATTTCTCTA